>JAOPJH010069194.1:7500-11236 GCA_027122575.1 Merluccius polylepis
CATCTTCTGGGGGAACAATCAGACACTGGGTAAAGCCGTGTACCACTTGGAGCAACTACAGCGCCGATGCATTGTGTTAGGTCCTATAACCATACAGGACCTATAACCTTGATTTGATTCAGTTATAAGTTGGGGTTTTAAGAGGGCTTGCCGTTAACAATGTTAGCTCATTAATTTATCTTGGATCAATGTAAACTATGCAGACTGATTGACATTAAACAAATAGAAGACGATTCCTGAAGCCTTCTGTTCACACCAAGTCCCCTAAGTGTCTCCAATGTGAAGCAATTATTTATCTTGTTGTGGATTTCTACCAGAACAAGTGTGAGAAACGTGTCTTAGTGTTCTTATATCGTCTTCTGATTTGTGTCATGTCTATTTGGAACAGAACCAGGCGGACGGCTGGAGCTGAACAAGACGTTTATAGATCAACCTCTTGTCATGGAGTAAGTAGGTTGCCGAATATGATATTGTTTGTTTTTTCCTGTTGCTTTGTTTGCTCAGGAGTGGACGTGTAAGCAACTATGCACACAGCCTGAAATGAACATTTAGCACGTTTTACCTGCAGGGTGGAAAAATCTACCGGCCAAGCAATTGTTTTAATATGTAACCCTGATTTTGTTTTTTTTACATTAAACTTACATTTTCCATCCGCTGTGTGTGACAAACCTCAGGAAGACTTGAGTGTGTAATATTGATGACATTTTGCTGATTCTGCCCTTACAGCTTCAATGGGGATATGATCCCAGACATCTTTGGGGTCATGAAGGATGGCTCCACAGAAGTCTGCTTTTTGCAAGACAGGTAAGCTGAGGTGGCACTATGCCACGTCTGGTCTTAATCAGTCAGTTTGGCCTATTTCATGAAACTGCTTTGTCACTTTGTAAATGGCAATATGAAGCGTGTCATGTTATCTTTTTAGGCTGGGCTTTTTACTTGTTGCCAATATTTTTTAAGTTTACCAAGAAAGCACTGTATTTATCATATCCAGAACATGACATGACATCATTTATTGCAATGAAGACTGTAAGATCAGGACAATCCATATCATATCATATTAAGTTCACTATTTTTGCCTTTGGTGTATTGCTCCCACTTTAGAGTTCTTGATTGGCACAAGGCACTCGGTCCAACCATTAAGATGCGCATTCCCCACTCCAACGCGTTCATCGACCTCAACATGGACTTCACTGCAGGTTGGTGATCGTTTTCCAGCCTCTGTTATAATGTATGGGGAAAAAATGCACCACAGATGTACAAATCTAAAAAAATATATAACAATTTTTCAATGATGAATACAATCTTGGTGCACAGTACACCACCAAGATTGTTGCAGGGGAATTTGCAGACATAAACATAGAGACTCAAACGCAAATTTTTTTTAAGGTTGGTTATGAGAGAGAAAACATTTCGTATTCTTCACCAGTGAATGGAGAAATCAGCTTTCTTTGTCTTATGGAGTCCCCTGTTCCATAGCCCCCTAGCTACCTGCTCTGCTTAAAATTCATGGCAGCTTTAATTTAGCTGCTCAAAGCTAATCCTCATACTTAAGGTAGTCAGAGAGGATTTCGCAGTGTCATACGCGCTGCAGGCATCTCTTTATGGTGTTTGCTCTTTCTGTTTTCCTGGTTGGAGGCAATTTAACCAGAGCAGAGTTTAATTCATCGTTAATCTGTTGTGGGATTAGGCTGAAGTCGATTAATTCATATGGACACTACCTCCCTGAGTGTGATGGCATAGCTCAAATACCCAAGCTGCAGGGATCGGTTTTGATAAGGGAGTTGCATACAGTTGGTATCGGAAGGAAGTTCTTAATATTACAGGGTATGAGTTTAATTTAATTTGCATCTGGCGGTTTGTGATAGAATGGTAAACCAATCTGCCCGGCCTATCCTATCCTGCCTGCCAGTTTTTGGTTTACAATGTCCAGAGGCTTGACAGAAAAAAAGAGACGGTTGTTTTTTTTGTATGATTTTTTGGCTTTTAAGATGACACAAATAATCATCATGTGCAGCTTTCCAAGCCAGGAAGACATTACCCAGCTGACAAATTGATGGTTTCGGGAAATGTCACGCAATTCTCCTATTTCTTCGTCTCTGTTCCCCTCCCAAGCTTACTTGCCTGCTCTCTTTTCAGAGACCAGCCACCATTAGAGTCCTCTAACCGCCTAAGTGGGTTCAGCTGTATTTAGAGTGCAGCAGGAACAAACAGGGTGTGAGGATGAGCACCGGCACAAAGTCACCGCTACAGCTGCTTGGCTGTCTATTTGGCTGGCGTTCTGTGTTTTTCGGTGTCCAGATGGAAACTGAAAGAAAGTGCTGCGGAGTGAGGAATGAAAGCAGGTATAAGATGATGGCAGAGGAAGCTCAATGAAAGGAAGGGGTGGAAGCGTGGATGGATAAATGGATGGATAAGTCTAGCGGGAGAAACAAATGCGCAAGAAAGGAAGAGGACTGCTTGGAGTGGAGCTTATTTATCACAGTATGACAGCTCTACACTGGAGGCATGCCGCTTTGTGTGATAAATGAAGACAGCCCATTGTAAAGCAAATGGAAACAAGACTTGCATATTTCATATTTCTTGTTGAACAATTCTCATTTGCTTGGAAGCTTTGCTGGATAGACATGTGTTTGCATACGCTAGTACCTGTTGTGCTACTTGACAAATGATATGTAAACATGTTTGTTTGTCATTAATGTTTCTGCCATCGTCGGTCGCCTCTTCTTCACTACTGCTGTGCAGTTTGTACAGTAAACATCAGATGCAACATTCCCAGGAACCGTCTCCGTAGCGGAAACACGGTTTCAGCGCCAGGTCAAAAGGTGCCACATTGGCCTCGCATGCCGTTGATCTTTCCTAATACTCCTGACGCCAGGCATGACCATACAAAGGAAAAAACACCTCAACCTCGACGAGTCTTTTTCCTTTGGCTGTCCAATGAGGTGTTTTATTAGTCTGGGGTCCAAGGAGGACGAGCGCAGGGTCAGGGTCAATGGCGCGACTCCAATCTCAGCCCCACTATTAAAGGCAGTAAACAGTCCCAGTGCGTCCCATCGGTTGACCTTGCTATATCAGCAGCACAGCCAGCAGGGAGAAGAAGTACAGCATTGCCTTCCTCGCTTGTTTTAAGACCTCGCCTGAGCTGCTGAATAGACTGATCAGCCAGGTGACCCCCCCCCCATGACCTGGCTGGGATCGCATCCTCGACTTCTGTAGGGCAACTCCCTGGATGGTGGTGTGAGTTATTGAGTTGTGTGCTTTGCGTGCACCGCAGGGAAAGGTGAGCTGTGTCTGAAAAATCGTACACTTCTAATACTTACACTTACTTTTTTGAGAGCAAAAATGGAGAGTGTGCCAAAACGCAGTGCACTGGAAATACCTCGGTGGGGTGGCGCACTCAAAACCATCTAACATGTGAGTGTGGACCGATGGACACTTTCCACCCTCAGCGGCCGCCATCTTGTCTACGTAGCAGAAGGTGGCGGAATCAAAAATGGAGGACACGGGAGTAACGGTTGAGACCAACACGCTCTACAAATGTAAAATAATATTGAATATGTAAATTAATATATATATATATATATTAGGGGTGTGCCGTTATCGGCGTTACCGTGCTGCGTTATCGCGAGACTCTTATCGCGCGATAAGGAAATTATCGGCGTTAATCTATTCTCAAAGTTGGGTTCGGATTTCCACCAAGGAAGGTAAGGTAGGGTGATCAGACGTCCTCTTTTTC
>JAOPJH010069211.1:0-11231 GCA_027122575.1 Merluccius polylepis
CATCAGCTCAGCAATACCACCTGCTCTCCAATAAACACCTTGAACATCTACCCGTGTCCTGTGTCGGAGGGCCCCAAAGAAAGCCACTTCGGTGGCGTGTGGTGAGGACCAACCCTAGACTGTGTCAAACTAAAGCTAAGGCGCAGTTTCAGCGGCAAGGGAATGGAGCGTGCAGCAACCACGTGCAGGTGAAACATGCTCAAGTACAGCAGCTAACAGTCTCGGTCCAGGGCTCTCCCGGTCCTCACTCTCTCTCTCTTATGGCAGTCCTGAATCACATAATTCCTCTCAGTGAGCTAAGCTACAGGCTAATTCATGATGAAAACCCGACTGTATGTCTTAAACAAAAACAAATTAGTAATTGCTAACTGCAACGCAGAATTAACCATATGAGTCTATGAACAGGCTAAGCTAACGGCTAGCAGCGATTAGCAATTCAGCGCGTCGTTAATACTGTACGGTACGAAAGGAACGAGACAAGAGCCCAGGGTTTAACGTTCAACCAACTCCCGGGCCCATACACCGCACGACTCCGGTAGTTGTCTTTATTTAGAACCACAACGACACAGAAACACGGCACACCTGACCAACACAACTAAACTAACACTCTCACTCACGGTCATGAACACACATGAATGCACATCACACAGTAAGGAAACACACACAATGAACAACCCCCCAAACCACCAACCCCAAGGTGATCCAGGGACGCCGATAAGGTCCAAACCCCTACCGGAGGTGCACCGCCCAGCATCCCTTGCGCAGGACCCCCATAGGTGTGGTTGAGGGTTTCATTCTGGGGCTCAGTTTAGAGTGAGGTGTTGATAACAGAATGGTTGACTTGGTGTGTGTGCTGCCATCTGGTGGCTGGTCTGTGTACTGCAGACTGAATAGTTTGGTTCGTCACACACTCATTTTTGAATTGGCAGTGGTCGCCACAATACATTACAATTACATAACAGCACGGAGTAGCAAAACATGAATTTACCTCTGGCAGCTTCTCAGAGTTCACACACATAAACGGGACGACTCTCCGTCCGTCTTGGGAGTTCTGAAGTGTTTTACTTCAGTTTACAGCTATCCAGCGCGCACGCAGATACAGCAGCCTCTGCTGTCGCTAATGTGCTGCGGCCCGTCGGTGACGCTAAGCACCTCCTACCTGAACAAGGTGAGGACAGGATTGGCTAAGGCTAAGTACATACAAAGATGAGCGAATAAAGAGATGCTTCACTACCCCACAAAAAAACGTGGTCTCCTTGTGCCGACAACCAAATAGGAATGGATTTTAAAACTAACACCACCCTTTTATCTCTGACTTTTAACTGTGTATGAAATGACTGTTAAACATATTTACAATTCATGAACTAATATTTATTATCAACACAAACATTTTAATATATCACCTTTCTGACAATGTCAACAAAAACTGAAAATGTATGTGTGGCAGAGCTGTTGTATTTGATTGCATTAGATGACACAGGTCTAACTAATGAAGTGCGGGTGAGTGTGTAACTGTGAAACATGCAGGTTTTCAGTCCACAATATGTGTTGACCACTCTGTTACAACAATTCCAATTCCTCACTTGCAAGACATCAAACAAGGCGGGCCATCTGTCCTTGATGTCACTGATGCTCATCTGTAGGCTGACAACATCATGTCTCCTATGTGCAAAAGTTCTGCACATCAAGTCCTTGATGACTGTGCTGTCTCTCTTCTTTGATTCAGCGATTAGTTGGTTTCGGTCCAGCTCTTGTTGTTCCTTACTGTCTCCTGCAGGATAGTGTGGGAGAAACACCACTTCTCCTTTCCGCGCTTTCTTTATATTCTTTGCAGCACACTTGTCATCCGGGTGCTTGTTCTTAAGTGAGTTGCAGGCAACCTCAGGAAATCCAAGGTTTCTGAGCTTCGACCTGTAATTTCCCATCTTGTATTTAAGACTATACATCCATCCAAGCCAGCCATTACAACTGCCTAGCTCTGTCAGGCATGGATGTTTTCTGACTAAAGCCTCTGCCACCTCATCGATCTGAAGGCCCGTGGGGTAGGGTGTGTAGCTGTACATGTAGTCCGCTAATTTTTCCATGATTTCGGATCGGACCCGAGAATTGTTAAGCACAGTACCATCTTTCACAAACTGTTCATTGGCATTCCTCAGTACTGCCTCTGTTGCCACAGAGAAAAGTGAAATGATGATTTTATTTGGCCATGATGTCGTCTGAGGGCTTCCACGTGGAGATAGGATAATGGTGTCTTGTGAAGACACTGAATCTACTGTTGTATCAGTAGCAGAGCTTGAATTGTCATTCATTACATCTGTCTGGTTTTCAGTGAAAGCAGTCAATGTAAGAACTACAGATGGAATAGTCACAACTTTGATTGTCCGCTTGTGTTTCAACTGGTTGGTAGAATGGAGAGTGAAGTAATCACCAAAGTCCTCATCCAGGTAATGCAGGGTAAAATCCTCATTGAGTCCAAATGTCTCTTTTACAGTCTCATGTAACTGTTCCCACTAAACATTGGACGTCGGATAGACGTGCAGATCATGTCTATATTGGGTCCGTCGGTCCATGACCAATTCTGGACATCTATTCGACGTCCATACTAGGTCCACTATTTGGACGTCTAACCATGACCCAACTTGGACGTCATATTTACGTTCAAAATTTGACCTTTGTACTGGGTAATTTATTTGGACGTCATTTGGACGTCTATGACAGGTGCAGGAAGTTTACATAGGCATATGTTTATTTACAAATATTAACATTGTTGCATAAACATGATTAATACATATGAATAGCCTATATTATTTATAAACATGATTTATTATGTGCATGCCTATTTATGTATTCAGTATGTCATTTTCCTGGTTTTATAAACCAGTTAAAAAAACAGGAAAATGATCTACTGAATAATAATAATAATAATAAATAAATGTTTAAGTTTATTAAATTAATAAATACATTTTAAGTAGCCGAGAGAGGGGGGCGATGGCCACTGATCTCAAAATAACCAACAACAGCAGAAAAGTCACAGCCGAGGACTAAGGGCTTTGGATTTCCACCAAAGATTTAAAAACCAGTCAAAGTCACTCTGATTGGCTGAAGCAACACATCATGTAAACGCCACTCTGATTGGTCGAGGCAACACGCCAGACATTTGGCGCGATTCAGCGTTCGAAGCATCAACGGCTCTTCACATCAGGCTTTGGCGAAGTGTGGCACAGCAAGAAATAACGGCACAGCTTGTCAGCCTGCATTGCTGGTGATAACCTATCGCTTTCCTCTAAATTGAAGGTAAGTTCGATAAGCCTAGTGAATTCTATGTCCATGTGTACTTATGTTAGGTAGTTTAGCCTTATATTGTCTTAAACTCCCCAAGGCTGCTATGGTTAACGTTACAGCAGCGAATGGCCAAGCATGCCTTAACGACACACAATTTTGTTTTGCGTTAGCTTGCTGCACAGAAGTCTTGGTTCATGTTCAGTTTCGATGTTATTTTAGCTGGCCACGAGAGAACATGTCGTGTAATGTAAATGTAAACTGTTTGTAGCCTGCAAATTGGTTCACATTTCTATGATTATCTTAGGTTGCTAACAGGGTAGGTCGAAAGCTAGCTAGCAGCTAGTAGCTCGCAGCTGAGACGGTTGACTGTGTTCTAATGGATCTTTGCTAGCAGCTTGACTTTTTGAGCGGCAAACTTGTCACGCGCACATTAATAACTATGAAACACTTGTTAAACAGGTGGTTTAGCAGATTCATAATTATGGACATTATATGGGGAATTTGGGCCACTAAACGACATGTAGAATCTTCCACAGGGAATTTGGGACACTAAACTCCACCTATAACGGTACCGTTAACAGCGTGGCAGTTCTTACTGACTAGTTCTAGTTTGTTGCTAACTGGCGCCCGGCGTTCGTGTTCGTTAAGTTCGTGTTGGTGTTCGGGCAACTTCGTCACATTTGGGTGGCAGCCATTTTAGCAGTACGTTACGCTAAAGGAAGACACGGCGATTACTAATGGGAAGAAACACATTTAGGTTTAGGCGTCAAGAGGATATAAGAAAACAAATGGACCGTGGTTTGAGCATATGTGAGTTTTTTCCCCCACAACGACGGGATTAACAAGAAGGCAATGGAGTGTTACTTAAATAAAATAAAGGTCATTGAATGCTGTAAATTGGCTTCTGTTCTGTGGGCTGTGTAACATTGAGTTTGCCTTCTGATGTTGCTCTAACTTACTAACTTACTGTCCATACAAACACTGCTGCAATTAGTAGACGTAATCGACCATGAAAATTAGTCAACGGCAATCAGTTTAGTGGACGAATCGTTTTACTATTGATTTATTTCTGGTCTCCCGTCTCAAACGGCTCGCTGTGATGTTATTAACTCTGTTATTCACTTTTGAGAAGTCTAATGACTGTCTTTGGATGTTAAACAGGTTACTTAGACTTTGGCAGTCATGTTTTAAACACTGCCATGCACGCAAGTGTAAACGCGAAGCTGCGTGCCTGCGTGCTTTCAGCGTGATTCATTATTAGGCAAAGCTAAGCCTAGGCTACGCTAGTCCAGACTCTGACTAATATAGTAATGTGGAAATTGCAATAAGTGAAGTGAAGACAGTGTCTCACGTGGACAACGCAACGGCGTGTCATTGATTTATTCATGCTCTTATGTGCCAGTAATTAACTTCACACCACACACTGGTTTCTGCTCCTTTTTGTTATATATCCATAGAGATCCTTTCCATGTTGGCCAACATTCGTGATTAGCTTACAGGTTGGACCTTACATATATTACATGTCAGTGGCGAAAAAGAGGTATATTTGACTTAAGTCCATGAAAGTCTCTGGCCATATGCAATGGGCAGTAACCACGGTCAGGGTCATATAAACTCAAAGCCCATAATGTGCTTGTAAGCTGTAGGCTATTACTGCAACACTTTACTGTTGTGCAAAGGAGAATGAAAACTTTAAGGTGTTTTTTTCTGTCTCTCAGGTGCTGTAAGGAGTGAGGTGACCTTCCCTTTTAGGAGATACAGTAAACCACCCAAACAAGGTACGTTTTGTGATCTCATCCTCGTTCCTTTTGTATAGGCCTCAGTCAAATAAACAGTAAAACTAAATTAATTTGGATTAACGCCTGTGTTTACAGATGACTTTGAGAGTAAGACAGTGGCGGAAACGCCAAAGAGAACTGGATCAACTGCTACGTTATTCTGACAGTGATGGTGAACAAGAGGGCATTGAAAATAATTGCAACAGTGTGCCTGGGACTCCAAGTAGTTGCAACAGTGATAATGTGCCTGGCACCCCAGATAGGTTAATGAGTGACAATGCTCTTGAGACATCAGATGACTTTGACTTTGACACTGATGTGGACTACTGGTCTACTGACTCGGAACAGGAACCAAATGAAGCTGAAGTGACCAGCTTTGAGGACGAACTGAGACAGTGGGCCTTAGAGTACAGAGTGACACACAGAGCGCTTAATGGTTTGTTGTCCATATTAAGAAAGCAAGGGCACCTATTGCCTGTGGATTGTCGGACACTCCTTGCTACACCACAGCATAACACAACAGAGCCTAAATGTGGTGGTCAGTACAAGTACTACGGCTTAGAAAAGGGTATCTGCCGTTATTTAAGTCAGATGGAGAGTAATGATGTGCACCTCAGCGTAAACGTTGATGGCATCCCACTTTTCAGAAGTAGTGGTGTCCAATTCTGGCCAATACTGGTGAAGTGTGGCCATTTTGATCCATTCATTGTAGCCATGTTTAGTGGACAAAGTAAGCCAAATCCTCTTGAGGACTATTTAAAAGACTTTGTGACTGAATACAAACATCTCAAGGACAATGGTATAGTTTTTAAAGGCCAGACTTACACTGTCAATATTGATGCTCTGATCTGTGATGCACCAGCAAGGGCATATCTGAAATGTATTAAGGGTCATACTGCCTATGAGAGTTGTGAACGTTGTTCAGTCAGAGGTACTCGTGTTGAGAGAAGAATAGTTTTCAGTGAACAGGTAGGCACTTCTCGAACAGATGATGGTTTCTCCAGAGTGGAGTACAGTAACCACCAAACTGGTATCAGCCCCCTCATTGCTGCAGGAATTCCTTGCGTTAGCTCATTTGTCTTGGATTATATGCACATTGTCTGCTTGGGAGTAGTTAGGCGCCTGTTAATTTACTTGACTCGAGGCCCAAAAGTCTGTCGTTTATCTCTGAGGCAAAAGGATGACATTTCTCAAAAACTAATTGCACTGAGAGGGAAGATGCCAAGTGAATTTGCTCGACAACCTCGGGGTTTGCGTGAAATTGATAGGTGGAAAGCCACTGAACTACGGCAGTTTTTGCTCTACACAGGTCCTGTGGTTTTGAAAAATGTGTTGTCCCCTGAAAAATACAAACATTTCTTGTCCTTGACCGTATCCATGTCGATAATGCTGGAGTCAGATGAGCGGATTCGAAATGCCTATCTCCAATATGCTCAAGAGCTAATCAGACATTTTGTCATGTGCTGTGCTGACCTGTATGGCAAGACCTTTCCTGTATACAATGTACATGGACTAATTCATCTCCAAGAGGATGCCAGCCACTTCAACTGTTCCTTGAATGACATTTCTTGTTTTCCATTTGAGAACTACCTACAACAAGTCAAGAAACATGTGAGGAGCGGGAGAAGTCCCTTAGAACAAGTAACCAGACGTTTGGCTGAAATCGAGCATTCAGAAGTGGACAATAGCCAGAGACACCCTAAAGTGTTTGCCTCTGTTAAAAATAAGGACAGTTGTTTTCTTTTGAGGGACAACAGCTTTGCTTTTGTTCGACAGAAAAATGCAGACGGGACTTTTGCTTGTAAAATTCTGCGCCAGCGTCACACTTCACTATTATTTCACCAACCTTGTAGCTCTGGACTTCTGAACATAGTGTGCATAGGAAATGGTCATGTCAGGATGAAAAACGCACTACTGCAAGAAAGGGATCTGTTCCGGAAGGTGGCCTGCCTCCCACAAGAAGCTGGTGGTTTTGTCCTCATACCCCTTCGCCATGGTCGGGAACACACATATTAAGGTTGAACTTTCTTATTCTTTTTGCTAAATTCCATCAGGAATCATCAAAGCTAATCACCTGTTTCCATCCGTTTGTTTTCTGTATCTTCCCCGGTGACTCCTGCATGTCCTTTCTCACCTCCCTGGGCTTCTCTCTGTCCTCCTGCCACAATATCCTACTCCCAATGTAACCCTCATCGCTCTTCCGTGCATGTCCAAACCCTCTCAACATTTTTGAACTTTGGACTAAAATGTTAAAAACTTAAAGTAACATGCATGTGCTTTCCTTTCCAGGTCATGTACACGCGGGCTGTTTGGAGGGAGGGTACCCAAGAGGAGGAGGGTGTAGTTCCTGACATTTGGATTAACAGAGAAAAGAAGACCGTCAGATGGCCACGTAAAATGAGCGCAACAAATACTGAAAAAGCTATAAAGGACAAAATTAAACCCCAGGATGATTGGATGACATTTTCATTTATAAAGATAAAAATTACTTCAGGCAAGTGTTGTGTAGATGAATAGAAAATTCAATACATTTCAAAGTAAAAATATTGTTGAATATTTTGTTTGTTTGTTGTAAGATGAATTGTCTAACTTTTAGATAAGCATCGTGAATGTGACACCTACAACTTGACCAGCCAGGCAGAGGAGGAGGAGGACAATGAGGTGATTAAATCAACGAGGAAGCGCACTAAAAAAGGAATCCCGGAGGATTTTGTTAGAAATGGTATGTTTCTCATTCTGAAATACTTTATACATTTGTAATATGAAATTGGTTGATACAAATTGGGCCTCAAATTTGAGACATTAATGTTTATTTAAAAAAAATTGCAGGATTAACAGATTCGGATGAGGAGAGTGTCATGGGTAATTGTTTTCTCTTCCAGTTTCAAAATGAATCAAATTCTTTAAGGTTATATATTTTTGGAGATTGATATGCTTAGTTTTACATTATTACCTCTGTATAGCCGTCAAGCTACCCACTTTCCCTACTGCACCAAGGAAGCTGCAGCCCATTGAGGACACAAACATGTTGCTCAATACTTGTGAGTACTGATGCCAACTTGAGAAGCATGAAATGTGTCGTGTACAACATGAGTCACAGGCTCATTCATGTGTTTTAGCCCATGAAGATGGAGTGGAGAGTGGCCAAGTGGAGAGTGCGGACAGTCCCTGGGAAATGTCCACTCCTAGTGAGTATTTACTTTTCCCCTTGCAGTGTACAAAGTTTAAGTCCATTTAGGACAAGGTGTTGGTATTTGGTGTAGCCTCCCTGTCAGTCTCACACGCATGCATTGTATTGCCATAAGCAAAAATGTATCGCACCAGTGCTACGTTGGTAAATCATCCATCGCACAAACCATTTTTTTGGTAGCATGTGCGACATATATGTCGCACTGTACAGCCCTGACACAATTTAAACAGTTACTTTTGTATTTTGTCAGGCCTTCTGAAATGTATGAATATTCTGTGTTTTTCAGGATCTCGACATGCAGCAAGAGGTCATGCGAGGGATGGCTTTCGCTCCAGGTAAAGAAGCAGGACAGGGCACAGCGTCAGTAGTGTCTGACTTCTAGTGGTTGGACCACCAGTAGTTTGTATAGTTTATAGGCTATAGTGTATAGTTTTATACAACCCCAAAACAGAAAAAGTTGGGACATTGTGTAAAACGTAAATAAAAACAGAATGTAATAATCTGCAAATCTCTTAAACTCATATTTAGTTGCAAATAGGACACAGACAACATATCAAATGTTGAAAATGACAAATTTGACTATTTTGTGGAAAATATATGCTAATTTTGAATTTGATACCAGCAACATGTTTCAAAAAAAGTTGGGACGGGGTAATATACCATATACCCTGGGGGAAGGGGCGGGGGTCACTCCGTGCTATACATATTTTCCTGCTTTTTTTACCTTTACCAATCACATCCCTGATGTTACTAGGTCTAGCAGTAGGTCCAGCGGTGGATCCAGCATCAGATCCTGGCACAGTGATGGTTCGAGGCACACCTTCAGGTCCAGACATGATGGGTCACGGCACAGTGATGGTGCGAGGCACACAGTCTTCATATCACTGCCATATTTCTTTGTATAACCATATGTGACTAATAAATCAATCTTGTATCTTGTACAGTCAGGTCCAGACATGACGGGTCACGGCACAGGCCCCGGCAAGATGACCGATCCCGTGGTGATGCCCCCAGTCCTCCAGCCAGGCCCCGGCAATTTGACCGATCCCGTGGTGATGCCCCCAGTCCTCTAGCCAGGCCCCGGCAAGATGACCGATCCCGTGGTGATGCCCCCAGTCCTCCAGCCAGGCCCCGGCAAGATGGCCGATACCGTGGTGATGCCCCCAGTCCTCCAGCCAGGCCCCGGCAAGATGACCGATCCCGTGGTGATGCCCCCAGTCCTCCAGCCAGGCCCCGGCAAGATGACCGATCCCGTGGTGATGCCCCCAGGCCCCGGCAAGATGACCGATCCCGTGGTGATGCCCCCAGGCCCTGGCAAGATGACCGATCCCGTGGTGATGCCCCCAGTCCCCCGGCCAGGTCCAGACAAGATGACCGATCCCGTGGTGATGCCCCCAGTCCCAGGTCCAGGCATGACAGATCACGGCATGGTGATCTCAGCAGCCCTCCCTATGACAGGCATGGTGAGTTGCCGGCTGCATTCATATTACGCTCAATTAGGATTGTTTTGCTATTCAGGTGATGATCCTATCACCCAGGCTGCCTGTTCACATTACACAGTGCACACATGGTTTTGAACAAGAAATCATGTAATTTAGAATTCATTGGATGATAACTTTTAAAACAGATTTTTTTTTTTTGTTGTGCAGATGCAGTGACTGAGACTGGGAGATGGGCCTTCCCATTGCCTTGGGATGGTAAGTATTGATCTGTTGGCAGTGGAGAAGACCCTTTTAATTGTACCACCTTCTCTCTTCCTTCACTGTTCTCTCTGTCCACAGAAACTGCTTTTCAGTTATAGCCGTAGCTTGGTTTCCATCATGTCAGATGATGACATTTCTTTGGACTTTTGTTTCTTTCTTCAACACTGCTCTACTAACACTGAAGCTGATTACAAAAACAATTGTGAGCTAGCTAACCTTTTTATTTTAATTGGAACATGGTTATAATCAATAAATGTGTTTATTTAATTCAGTGTTCCAGAAACGAGTCCTGAGCCTACTGGTCGATGTCCGCAATCGCCTGAAGGAAACACAGCCTGCCTCTTCAGCTGTCCATATGGAGAAGATTGACACCATGGAGGACTTTGAGTTACAGGAGCAACGCCTCTCTGATGCACAGACCTTTGATACCCTAGTAGGTTTTACAAATCTCGAAGTAATGGATACTAGGGCTGTAACGATACACCAACCTCACGATTCGGTTTGTATCATGATTTTTGACCCACGAGTAGTAAATACTAATACACTACCGGAATCACGCACGCGCGCGACTCACACGCACGCGCGTGCGTCGTGCGTGTGAGGGGGGTGCGTTTCCGCACGCACGCGAAGCGGTCAGAAAACTTCCGCCCCCCGGCGTGAGGGTCGCGAAGCGGTCATAAATCTTTTCGCCCCCCGCGATAGGGGGGCGTGTCCGCACGCGCGCGTGTGTGTGTGTGTGTGTGTGTGTGTGCGTGTGTGTGTGTGTGTGTGTGTGTGTGTGTGTGTTTGTCTGCAGCGATCAAACGGGCACTTTATGCGTGGGAATCAAAACACTATTGTATTCACTGTGTGATTGTAAAAGCCAGAGGTGTTGATTTCTTTCGGGGGGATCCGGGGGCTCCGTGTGCCCAGACACGAGACAGTAGGTATTCTCCAGATTTGAAAACTTAAAAGTGATAGCTAGCGGGGGTCATGCACAAGGTGTCGGACTTGTCGGAGATTAAAGACATTTATCCGATACACTAGACAAAGCACCAGGAAGAGCGATTAGGGGTAGGGTGGGGTGGAAGGGGTCCGTGGGATACGAAAATATGCATAACTATGCATCAAAGGTATTTATTCAATACACTAAAGACAGACGCGCCAGGAAGACTCCAAGGGGATGCGGTCTCGGGCGTGAGGCCTCGGCCGCGGACACTGTGAAAAAAATAAACGAAATCTACAACGAATCTATATATTTAATTTATTTTATATACAAATCTATATATTTAATTTATA
>JAOPJH010069256.1:0-11222 GCA_027122575.1 Merluccius polylepis
TGTAATGAAGATCCTAATTTCCTTTTTTTATTTTGACATTTCTGTCCTCACCTCTATCCTTTCCTTTACCTCACTTCCTTCTTCCTTTTCTCCTTCTCACCAATTGGCTCATGTTTTTTCACCTTCTACCACTCCCTCATTAACCATGATTGAGTTCACCTGCTCACCCCTTATTTAAAGACTGCACTCCCTTTCACTCCTTCACCTTTGCATGGGGCGGCAGTGCTGGTAAGAGCTTCTTTGTTCATTCACTCCTTAGTTTTGTCCACATTTCATATGGACTTTTATTTCTTTACAATTGACATTTATACCTAATTTATAATATAAATCCTGAGTGTTAACCTATTTTGCTTTCTTTCAGATTTAACCAACCCATGTGTGTTTGTTTTCCCTCTAATTCCTTTAAGTACTAAGATTATTGATATCCTTATTTGATTAATAAATCCCTTTGAAACATACAACCACTGACTCGTCTGACTGCAAGCATTCTCAACGATGCCCCCATGACGATGTGAACTCATTCTGAACCTCCTACTTAACATGGTCCTTCGAGCCGGAGCTCATTGTTGTCATGGATAAGCAGTCATTAGAAGAAACCATGCGGCGTTCTGGTCGTGAAACTCGACTCCCTACTCATTTGGAAGATTATGAAGTCGAATACCCCAGAGTTAAAGGTGCTGCATGTCAAACTGAGGGCACACGCCGTAATACAAACACACATGGGTTACAAGATGTTCCAGGAGAGGAACAAAGACATGAGCCTGATAGCCAAGAAGACGTCCCTGAATGTGCTGATCATGTGCCCATTAATCAGGCCGAAATCATGAAGGAAATTCTCGTGACAATGAGAGACATTCGATGTTTCATGGAACGATCACATACTCTTCATTCATCCTCCAAGTATTCATCTAAATCTGGATCACCTGCAGGGAATAGAAACTTTGTGTGTAATCAACCCCCAATTTCTCTGGCGGATCCACAAGCTGTTCACTATGAATCACCACCACACCAGTCATCCTCCCGTCCACCAGATGTCAGTCGCCATCCTGTCGCAGTATCTTCTGCCATGCCCCACTTACCTGAGTTATCAATCCTTGATGCTGCAGTTCCTACAGCTTGCCTACCTAGACCAATTCTGTACTCACAAGACATGCCACCTTCGAGTTTTCTTGCAGCATCACCAGAGGGCCAACCACAGAGACCACATGTTCAGCCTTCAAATCGCCAAGTAAACCCTAGTCAGCCTCTTGTTTCCTTGTCTTCCCAGCAGCGGCAGTCTCCCTCTTTAATGCCTCAGACCTTTACATCTTCTAGCCACAAGGAACAGGGATCTGTGGCTCCCCCTCCAGGCAGGACACATGTCTACAAGCTTGAGGGCCCTTCCTTTCCAAACCTTACTAGAGAGGATGAAATGCAGTATAGGATGCTGCGGATGGCATTGAGTAATCTACTTGACCCTAATGAAACGGAGCATTTCAAATATCATGTTCTTCTTGATCATCTGAAAGTGGACCAAGCCAAGCGACTATGTAGCCTATTTGTAACCCCTTTTTAGAAGAAGAAGACCGTAGGGGATTTCTAGGTCCGATGGCCAGTGAGATCAGAAGTTCCACGTTCGACTATGGAGCCCAGGATTAACCAAACAACAACCAAAGAACGAGACAACACAGTGTTACTTTCTTTGAGAACAATAATGAGTTTTCCCTTTTATTCCTCAATGGGAAACTATTTAACCACATGTAAATACACAGAATAGCACAAAATCTTACCCGGGTAAATAGAAAATAATAAACTCAAAATATAATTTGCATCTGCAGTTCAAAGTTTTCTCTCATTCACTTCAATCCCGGTATCAACACCGTGAAGGTGGGAAAGTTCAGTCCTACCGCACTGTTGAATGCGTTGAATGTGTGTGTGTGTAATGAAGGGGTGAAAGTATCCAGGTTCTCGGTTCTCTAGTTGTCCTCTGGGCTGTGGCTCGCCATCAATCTCCTCCAACAGGCTCCACCATCCAGGTAGGCCCAAGTTCAAAGGGTCCAACAAAAACCTGACCTACGATAGTAGGGTCAGAACATTCTCTTAATCCTCTTAACTCTCAATCATGAACTATAGAACATAAATCATGTTCAATCCATTCATTACACTCTTCATTAATAGAGGATAATACATTCAATTGAATAAACATTGTAATATAACATCACAATATCCAGTGATAACAGTAACATTCTCAAAATATCAAAATTAAGTTAACAAAATAGTTTCTCCAACTCAATGATATCAAAATACTCTTCACGTTAACACACAAACAATATTAAAGTCAGTAAAAGGAAACAATGTGTAATGTGCACCGTTCGCAAAGTATGGCTTAATGTGCTTCAAATGCACAGATAATGGTTGAAACATGAAGAGGTCAAATATAAATCCGAATGAAAAGGAATGAAATAAAGAATTGAGCATCACGCTTTTTTCCTTAAAAGTCCGGTTAGTAGAAAACCCAATACACAAACTGCGTGTGTGTGTTTCTGCGTATACGTACATGTATGTGTACGCGTGCGTGTATGTGCACATGTGTTCCCGCATGCTGATTAGCATTTGTAGCTAGCGCTCCGCCTTTAGCCTTACGGCTATCCATTAACCTGCGCGAGTATTAGCGCTAGCGATTAGCATTCCGCATTGGTAAAAACGATCTCTCACCGATGCGTTTTCTTCCCGAATGAGATGTCGGGTCCCTCCAAACTGCTCTCTCACAGGTCCAGGTCGTCACGGAAGATTTCTCAGTTGTTTTTCTCTCGGTTTTGTTCACTTTTGTCGTCGTATCATCACAGGTAAGTCACAAGATACGTATCGATTGCGCTCTCTCTTCTCACAGCGGGTCCAGAGGAAGTGAACCTTGATCCGGGCAGGTCAAAAGGCGGGACTTCTTCCTAATTGGCTGACGACTAATCTCCAGCCCATCTCTTTTTAAATGGACATCTAAATAAATAATGTTATCCGTTATTTATTTATATTATATTATTAATCTATTATTATATTTCTTTTGTAGGTAAATATCTGTTTTTTAATCAATAACAATTACATTACATACGTTCTTAATATGCAATCAACTAATTTTTAATACAGACTTTTAATCTTGGTTACACCCTCCCCTCTTGAATACATGCACGCCTCTGTGCATGGGAACGGCTGTTCCGTAACAGGTTTGAAAGGTGAGCTTGGGTCTGTTTTTGAGTCTTCGGCTTCCAAGTAAGCATCAGTAAGGGCCGTGCTCAAGCTTTGAAACAGAGATTGAACAATCGATACCAGTGGGCTGCCAAGGTGTGAATACTGCAGTCGTTCAGGTCTGTCTCTGTTTCTGGTTGAACGTCGTACAGTGCTGTTTTGTCCATCCGCTTCAATACCATCCACTGGCACTGCATCACTGGTAATTCCTGAACTATCATCAATCTCTCCTTCCTTTCCTTCAATAGGGACATCCCTTTCAGCAGGATCATCTCCAGCAGATCCAGGGACATTGAAAGGTAAGTATGCACTTGTCATTGCTCCTTTTTCAGGCACTGTGCGAGACGTAGTAGCTGGAAAAACATCAGGTAGGTCTCCTGCTTTAGCGCTGCATGAGTCGCCAGATAGGTTAGCAGGTAAGTGATCATCACTCACTGGAGCATTAATAGGTAGGTGCGGTTTGGATAGGTTTCTCCCCTCGTTTTGTGGGAAAAGGGGCTCAGGGTGGATGTCTGGTCTAGGAATTTCACAAACAGCTGTGAATCTCCCAATTTCCCTGTCAGGCTGCTCTCTGAACCACTCGTATGGAATGTCATCCTCAGAGTCACACTGATCATTTACATCATTAGATTGTTCAACAGACTTCCGTGTTCGTGGCTTGTGTAGTTTTGGCAAATCTGGTTTTTCAACGCTCAGTGGAAGAGAACCACAGGGAAGTAAGAGGTCTCTGTGAAGGGTCCGCAAAGGGCCTTCCCTGTTCTCTGGTCTGAGGGTGTAGACCGGTAGATCCCCAGCTTGCTTCACCACCACATAAACATCCGACTCCCACTTATCGGCAAGCTTATGTTTGCCCCGTAGGCGAACAGCTCTCACCAACACTCTATCGCCTGCCTCCAATTTAGAGGCAGTGACGTGCCTGTCGAATCTCGCCTTGTTCTTTGCTGCTATCTTTGCAGCGTTCTCGGTGGCTCTCTTATAACTCTCCTCCAGATGAGACTTGAGCCTTTGCACATACTGCGAGTGGGACTTGTACTGACCATCCCTTAAGGGTAACCCGAATGCCAGATCGACAGGCAGCCTCGGTTGCCGACCGAACATGAGTTCATAGGGTGTGAACCCTGTTACGTCATTCTTCGTGCAGTTATATGCGTGCACTAAAGGTTTCACAAAGTTCCGCCACTGGGCTTTATCTTTGTTGTCGAGCGTTCCCAGCATGTTCAGCAATGTTCTATTGAACCGTTCGACTGGGTTCCCTCTGGGATGATAGGGAGTCGTACGGGTCTTGTGGATTCCAGCCACTTTGCATAGCTCTTTGATTGTCCGCGACTCGAAGTCAGGTCCTTGGTCGCTATGCAAGCGCTCTGGTATTCCATAATGGACCATGAAGTTGTCCCACAGGCACCTGGCGACTGTCTGAGCTTTTTGATTTGGTGTCGGTATGGCAACTGCATATTTTGTAAAATGATCTGTGATCACTAAGATATTTGTTGTATTGCTTCTGTCAGGTTCCACAGACAAGAAGTCCATACAAATAAGTTCTAGGGGCCTGGTGGATTTTATGTTCACCAGCGGTGCCGCCTTTTCTGGTTGTGCTTTTCGGCGAATGCACCGTTCACAGGTCTTAATTTTTCTCTCCACATCGGCCGCCATTTTTGGCCAGAAAAATCTGGTCCGTACCAAATCCAAGGTACGTTCGATGCCTAGGTGGCCCATATCGTTGTGAAGGCTCTGCAGAACAACAGTCCGGAACTCTTCCGGTAAGACAAGTTGGTATGTGACTCTGCCATTGTCTTGACGTTTCCTGTATAGTACGTTGTTATGCAGTTCAAGACGATTCCACTCCCTTAAAAGGAGAGGAATGTCAGGAAGTTCTTTTCTGACTGTCGGAGGCAGCTTTTCCCCACTTTCGATTTGAGCTATCACCTCCCTAAGGCAGGGGTCAGCTCGCTGCCCATCCCTGATTTCATCTTCTGCCAGATGTGGGAAACCAGGTACGTCATCATGCTGCTCATTCACATAGCTGTCTGGCAAGGCCTCAGGAGAGATCGCTAGAGACTGCACCAGCGCCATGCCTCCATGCTCATCTGGTACACCAAAAACAAGATGCCGCTCACAGATGGCATGCACTATGTCTTGGCTCACACGACCCTCAAGATCAGCCCAATGTGTTCGTGTAAATTGATTAATACGCTCCTGTTCTTTCTGGGACTTCAGGTCATTGGAGAGCTCTCCATGTGGCCTTCTAGAGAGACCGTCTGCATCAGAGTTCAGTTTACCTGGCCTATATTGGAGCGTGAATGTAAAGGTTGAGAGGGCTGCTAGCCATCTGTAACTGGTGGCGTCAAGTTTGGCACTGGTAAGGACGTACGTTAGGGGGTTACTGTCTGTCACAACAGTGAATTGGTTCCCGTACAGGTAATCACTCAATTTTTCGACCACGGCCCACTTTAAAGCTAGAAATTCTAGCTTGTGGGCTGGGTACCGTGATTCGCTGCGAGACAGGCCCCTGCTGGCATATGCAATCACACGCATTTGACCGTCTTGCTCTTGGTATAGGGCTGCCCCAAGGCCGGTGGTACTGGCGTCGGTGTGGAGGGTGTAGGGCAACCTGGGATCAGCGAAACCAAGAACAGGAGCTGTGGTGAGCTTCTCAATGATGGTGTTGAAAGCTAGCTCAGAGCTGTCAGTCCAGCGATCACCGAATGGCTTCTTCGGATCGTGGTATTGGCAAGTCTGCGTCTTGTGTCTGGTGTTCTTGTGCAGTGGGGGGTAACCAGATGTCAAGTCAGTGAGGGGTTTGACTATGCTAGAATAGCCTTTTATGAACCTCCTGTAATAGCCAGAAAACCCGAGAAAAGACCTTAGCTGTTTCAGGTCTCGAGGTCTCGGCCACGTTTTCAGGGCCTCCACCTTTCCAGGATCGGTCCCCACTCCGTTCTGAGACACAATATGCCCCAAATACTTGACCGATGTTTGAAAGAACTTGCATTTCTCTGGGGAGAGCTTAAGGCCGAACTCTTGTAGACGGTTCAAAACTTTCGTCAGCCTCACCTCATGCTCTTCTAGTGTCTTAGAAAAGACAATGATATCGTCGAGAAATACAAGAACCTCCTTTAAATTCATATCGCCCATACATCTCTCCATTAGACGCTGGAACGTGCTTGGAGCGTTTGTGACACCTTGGGGCATTCTATTAAATTCCCAAAATCCCATGGGACAGACAAAGGCGGTTTTGGGTTTATCCGCTTCTTCGACCTCTATCTGGTAATAACCGGATTTTAGGTCGAGGACCGAAAACCACTTAGACCCAGTGAGAGCAGAGAATGCTTCTTCCAGGTTTGGAAGGGCGTAAGCGTCTTTCACAGTCTGGAGGTTGAGTTTCCTAAAATCAATACAGAGACGGACGTCTCCGTTCTTTTTCCTTACTACCACTATAGGTGACGCAAATGGAGACTCAGATCCCCTGATCACTCCAGCTTGAAGCAGTTCTTGCAGATGTTTACGAACAGCTTCCAAGTCATGGGGGTGTACGGGGCGGGCTCGGTGCTTGAAAGGCGTCTCATCGGAGAGCCTAATTCTGTGCTTGACCTGGTCAGTTCTGCCGAAATCAAGATCATTCTGTGCAAAAACTTCAGGCATGGTGTTTAGTTTCCGTGTAATGTGCTCTTTCCACTCAGTAGGAACAGGGGAATCGCTGAAGTTGAATGTCATGTTCGACTTCTGAGCAGAGCCTAATCCTAAAGTAGGCACAATATGCTCTTTTGAGAGAACACCCTGAAAGGCATTGATCTCACCAATAATACACCTCTGAGGAACGATAACATCGTGTTCTGACTCGTTGGTAAGTACTACCGGGACCTTATATGGCTGTTTAGTAGGCAAATCAACAAGACAGGTTTTCACCAGCAGACCACATGGCAATGAAGACGAGGAAGGATGCTCCAGAACTGCCGATTTCTCAGTGGTGAACCCACTGACTGCAATGCAACCTTCTAAGACCACAGTCTGACCAGCTGGGACCAGCTGGGAGCCTTTGCCATGCATCTTCACCGGCCCAAAGTTACCACCCTTACTCTGTCGCTGCCTGAGCTCAAGGACTTTGAGCACGGCCTTGTAGCCATGTGCTGTCGACTGCTGCTTCCTAGGAGCAGTTTCACGGTATGTCTCGTATAGTACATCGAGCGTGTTGGTACCTATTAGCATGAGTGAGTCAGAAAAAGTGCTAACATCTGGGACCACCAAAGCGAGTGTTGGCACCTCAATTTCCACTCCCAAGAACTCTTTGGGAAAAGTGATATTTAGCTCAATGTATCCCAGGTAGGGCACACACTGGCCGTTTGCTCCATGAACTTCTAGTAAGTCCGACAGTGGCTTAATTTCATTCTCGGAAAGGTGTTGCTGATAGAACGACTGAGGGACTGTGGTAACCTGGGAGCCCGTATCCAGTAGGGAGGTTGTGGAATTTCCTTCCACTTCCACCCATGCTGTGCTCTTTGTGCCCACTAAGCCTTTAGGTAGCTTGAAAGCGGGACCTCTCGTATGAGACTGCTTTAGCATAGCACGTTGCTTGGCAGTGACTTTCAGTTTTGGTTCAGTGGGACCTGTTTGACTAATGACAGTTCGTGTCTGTCCCGCGACAGGAACTGGGCTCAGTTTAAAGGAGAGGTATGGGTGTTCTGTTCATCCCACAACTGCTGCCGTTGTCTCAGTTCTTTTCGTTTTGCCCCTACCAGGGCAGGGTTGGCATCCGACTCACAGGTCGCAATGATATGCCCGTCCTCCCCACAGCGAAAGCAGTACCAGGGCTTTGGCCTGGAAGTCGCACCCCTATGGGAAGGTAAGTTGGTTTCTGTTGTTGCATGGTCAGGTTTTTGTGTCTCCGTCACTTTCACAGTTTCTTTCTTGGGAAACGCTGTCTTTTTCTTATTCATGAGGGATGTTAATTGACTTTTCAGATCTGCAACTTGTTTCCTTAGCTCATGCATGCTACTTGCATCAGAGTCGGCTTGGGTCTCACCGCAGTTACACACAGCTTGTACGTGGGACACAGCTTTCTGTTTTGTGGTACCCAAGTGGTGTTTCATTCTCATGACCTTGGCTTCTTGCCTATCCTCTTCAGTGCGTAAATGCACTAAGAGCTCGGCAAATGATGGGGGGTTCTGTTTTTTGTGTTCTAGTTGGAGGTCAGCAAGCAGGACATTGTCCCAACAGCCCCTGCAAAACTGTCGGAGTAGGTGTTTGTCCCCTTCCTTTGCTGGGACACCCCCTCTGCGCACAGCGTTACCCAGGGCAACTTGAAGGCGCTGCAGGTAGGTAGACGGTTTTTCTCCCGAGTCCTGGAATGTGCCCATGAACCGTACAAACAGTTCTTCCCCATCTTCAACTGTGGCAAATGCAGAGTCCAACATTTGCAGATACACTGTAGGGGGCGCTTCAGGACCAAGGTGCCTGATGACATCAGAAGCTGGAACAAAGAGACTCTCAAGGATTTTCCGAGTCTTCTCAAGGTCAGAGACAGAAATATCCTTCATCATCAAATCAACATGGGACCGCCAAGTGTCGTAATCGACCTCACTGTATGGTCGGGGAATCTTCCCAGAGAAACCTCTCAATCTCAGAGTTGAATGGGAGTGTGAGGGTTTGTCTTCGCTCCTCACAATATGCTCCACCACTATCTTTTGCACCTCGGGTGGGTTGAGTTCACTAGGACCCAGAGTCATGGGTGTCTTTGAGTTAAAGAAAGGAGCAGTTGTTCTTTGATTAATATCAGAGGGACTGAGCTCGATGGGAGGGGGAGCGCCACCCAACGGTTGAGATGGAATGTCATGCTGGCTGGGCTTTGCAGCCCGCTCAGCTTCCCTTGGGTGTTGAGGGGGGATAACATGCTCGCTGGGTTCAGCACCCTCGATAGATTCTTCTATTTGTGACATTACCTCCTTTAGTACCGCCTCGAAGTCCTTTCCACTAAGCTTGGCTATTCCTTTCAGCTTGTTAAGGTACGTTTGTGTAGCATTGGTGCTTACCCGTTGTGTGTAGACACTTGCCAGGGCTCGAACGTGGTAAGTGGTATCAGGACTGTCTGGTAATGGGTGAGTATACGGCAAAAGAGGTTCTAATGTTTGTACAGCGGTGCCATGACTATACTCTACTATGACGTTTGTATGAAGCTCTGTAGCTGGGTCATCTATCTTTACAGTCCTATTGATTGAACCATATTTTTTCAAAAAGTCAAAAATCTCTTCATCTTTTTCAGATCCTGTCAACCCACTCACTAGAACTGCATTTGGAACCTTGATGCTCAAATTATCAATAATATCCATTTTCCAGTAGTGTGTATCAAATTAACATGAAGTGAATAAAACAGTTGGTTCCAGGTGATTGTTTGGCAATTAACTGGGCTCCTGGCTGGCTCGCCAAGTTTGTAGCCTATTTGTAACCCCTTTTTAGAAGAAGAAGACCGTAGGGGATTTCTAGGTCCGATGGCCAGTGAGATCAGAAGTTCCACGTTCGACTATGGAGCCCAGGATTAACCAAACAACAACCAAAGAACGAGACAACACAGTGTTACTTTCTTTGAGAACAATAATGAGTTTTCCCTTTTATTCCTCAATGGGAAACTATTTAACCACATGTAAATACACAGAATAGCACAAAATCTTACCCGGGTAAATAGAAAATAATAAACTCAAAATATAATTTGCATCTGCAGTTCAAAGTTTTCTCTCATTCACTTCAATCCCGGTATCAACACCGTGAAGGTGGGAAAGTTCAGTCCTACCGCACTGTTGAATGCGTTGAATGTGTGTGTGTGTAATGAAGGGGTGAAAGTATCCAGGTTCTCGGTTCTCTAGTTGTCCTCTGGGCTGTGGCTCGCCATCAATCTCCTCCAACAGGCTCCACCATCCAGGTAGGCCCAAGTTCAAAGGGTCCAACAAAAACCTGACCTACGATAGTAGGGTCAGAACATTCTCTTAATCCTCTTAACTCTCAATCATGAACTATAGAACATAAATCATGTTCAATCCATTCATTACACTCTTCATTAATAGAGGATAATACATTCAATTGAATAAACATTGTAATATAACATCACAATATCCAGTGATAACAGTAACATTCTCAAAATATCAAAATTAAGTTAACAAAATAGTTTCTCCAACTCAATGATATCAAAATACTCTTCACGTTAACACACAAACAATATTAAAGTCAGTAAAAGGAAACAATGTGTAATGTGCACCGTTCGCAAAGTATGGCTTAATGTGCTTCAAATGCACAGATAATGGTTGAAACATGAAGAGGTCAAATATAAATCCGAATGAAAAGGAATGAAATAAAGAATTGAGCATCACGCTTTTTTCCTTAAAAGTCCGGTTAGTAGAAAACCCAATACACAAACTGCGTGTGTGTGTTTCTGCGTATACGTACATGTATGTGTACGCGTGCGTGTATGTGCACATGTGTTCCCGCATGCTGATTAGCATTTGTAGCTAGCGCTCCGCCTTTAGCCTTACGGCTATCCATTAACCTGCGCGAGTATTAGCGCTAGCGATTAGCATTCCGCATTGGTAAAAACGATCTCTCACCGATGCGTTTTCTTCCCGAATGAGATGTCGGGTCCCTCCAAACTGCTCTCTCACAGGTCCAGGTCGTCACGGAAGATTTCTCAGTTGTTTTTCTCTCGGTTTTGTTCACTTTTGTCGTCGTATCATCACAGGTAAGTCACAAGATACGTATCGATTGCGCTCTCTCTTCTCACAGCGGGTCCAGAGGAAGTGAACCTTGATCCGGGCAGGTCAAAAGGCGGGACTTCTTCCTAATTGGCTGACGACTAATCTCCAGCCCATCTCTTTTTAAATGGACATCTAAATAAATAATGTTATCCGTTATTTATTTATATTATATTATTAATCTATTATTATATTTCTTTTGTAGGTAAATATCTGTTTTTTAATCAATAACAATTACATTGTCCTTAATGAATTGATTCTTCACTATGAATT
>JAOPJH010069401.1:0-11170 GCA_027122575.1 Merluccius polylepis
CTCTCTCTCTCTCTCTCTCTCTCTCTCTCTCTCTCTCTCTCTCTCTCTCTCTCTCTCTCTCTCTCTCTCCCTCTCTTGCCTTGTGGTTACTTTGTGTCATTCATGCCAAGAAAAGATGTTGAAATCAAGAATGAAGAGAGAGAGAGAATATTTCTGAGAATCCCGAATCTGAGTTGGAGGATAAAATAGAAGTGAATGAAAATAGGATGGTGGGCCTTTGGTGGAAAACGTGCTCCACCAAATCACAAAGATGTCCAAGTTCCACATCAGTATGCCCTGGCGATACAATGTTATGTTAGTCCATTTTTTTTATTAATGTCGCTGGTGTGTGTGTGTGCACGTACAATGACTCTTCACATGCACGGCCCGGGACATAATTATTGCCATGTGATTTACAACTTGTTAAAGACTTTGCATTAAATGCATGTGTGTGCGTATGACGTGTGCATCGCCGCGCGTGTCTATGTGTGAGTGTGTTTATGCTCCTGTAGTGCGGTTTGCCAGTAAATCCTTCTGGCGCGGGGATACGGACGGCTCCTGGCCAAGGTTAGCGCCAGAGTTCAAGCGAGTGTGTAACGCCTGTGTCCTGGTTCTGCCCGTTCTGCAGCCAGCAGCGGTGGCGTACCCTGCTGCACCACCGGCACTCTGTCCAGGAGTCTCTCACTCATGTTCTGGTTCTGGTGTTTATTATTAACCCGCTGGGGGCAGGATAGTGCACAGTGGTTCTACTCACTCCCATCTGAAAGGTTCTTGGTTCGATCCCCAGAGTAGCCGAACCCTGTAGGCATCCTTGAGCAAGGTGCCCTCACCCCTATAGGTATACCTGCTCTTTAATGACCGTGTTCACTGCAAGTTGCTTTGGATAAAAAGCCTCCCGGAAATGACTAAATAAGTGTTAAGTTAAGTTATTTATTTATCCAATATTTATTTATTTATTTATCCAATGTAACGTACAGTGAATTCAGAGATGTTGCTCTACGATGCCTATACAGGTAAGACTGGGGACATTGGGGATCTAACCCAGTACCTTTCGGCTGGGGGTGGGAGCACCCTAACCACCACCACTACACTATCCTGCTCCCCAGTGTAGCTCCAGGTGTTCGGGAACCCACTGCGTTGCTCTCATGTGAAATAGAGCCGAGTTCAACCTGTTCTGCCAGCAGGATAGCGCTAGCTGTCAGACGGTTAGACCAGAGGAGACAGACCTTTATCAGAGTCGGCAGGCCAGCCCACAAAGACAACATACAGGTCATCCAACGAAGGGCTATAGTTACCATACACATACACACACTTCATGCACGTAGTTACCATACACATGCACACACGTCATTCATGCACACCCCAAATAAACCAGTGTATGCATAGCTGCGCATGAAACCAGCCACTGTTAACAGACTTAGCTTCTGTATTACCTTTGTTAATCAGGGATTTCGGACTTGAATACAGACATGATTAGTGACTGGGGTTGTGATTCAAGCAAGCAACTCAAATTATTTACCTGATGTATATTTGTGTTCCAGACAAACATACCTTTCCATTTTGTAAAGGTAAAATGAACCGCAGATTGTATTGATTGATCTACTTCTCTGCTTGCACTGACAATTTCAACAGTTTCATTTTTGATGAGAATGTTCAGCACCCAAGTTGAATTCCCAGAAATGTGTAACTCTGACAGACAGATACAGATGCACACACACACACACACACACACACATACGCAAACACAGACGTCACATTTGTTTGTTTCATTTCCCATTTGCCTGATTGTGCAATATACTGGCATGGGAGTACTCAGTAGACCGGATGATTTTAGAAAATAGGAAACAGGCCACTGCCTGCACTGTTTGAGGTGACACTGTGCCCGTCCAGATCAATGCAAGCCTTCTTAAGCCATCAGAGATGAAAGCGTGAATGATTGACACGCATGCGTAGTTGTCTGCCTGTAAGATGGCATTCCTTAAGCCCTGTGTGGCTCTGTGTCCTCTGTCTTTAATTAGCATCAGAGATTCTTCCGAGCCAATGCAATTATATTCCCAACTGAGCCTTTAGGTTCGGGTTAAATTTTCAGATGTGTAAAAGTGTGTCTGATGTGTCCCTGACCGATACAAGGCCCCCGGGGTCCACTGCCAGTTGCATATGGCCCGTGGATTAAAACATATTCTGGCACTTTGTTCCATTATGCTTATGGCATCCACAAACATCTGCTGTGATGAATGATTTGGAGGTTATGTGTGCACTGGGCAATGAGGTGGGTCCTCTCCCATTACCCGAAAGAGGGCACTCAGAATGAGCTTGCAAAAACCACCCCATAATGCCCACCACCATCTGCCCCCATTAACAACACATCTCCGTCTGTACTTCTGTCTGTGCATGGAGCGCTCAAAGCTTGAGGTTCTTCTCATCGCTTATGGTTTCTTAAAGCTACAGGGCTGTTCTCCTTGATATCCAAAGCTAGACTACTCTTCTCCTTGTCCCCTCCTATTGTATCTCACATAGGCACTGTGAGGCCCCTGACAGTCAAACCCACGTGATCTATATATACATAGCACAGCTGATAAGCAGCAGGATGCTAAGGCCTGTTTTGGGGAAACAAACAAAAAAAAGATAGCTCAGAATTGACAGTGCCTCACACACACACACACACACACACAAACTCAGGGGAGAGATTCAACGTCATGGCACCATGTGCTCGGTGTATTACATCTCGCCATCTCCAATAAATGTATTCGTCAAACCACCTGTGTCTTGCATCGGAAAGCCCCAGCTAAAGCCACACTGGCCAGTGTGGCAGTAGATTCTACCACACACCACCTTAATGGCTTTTGCTGGGCCTTTCCCTCGAGTGTGTGTGGTGATAGCTGGTTTATCCTGGGTGCCATGATGTCTCTCATGCACCACAGATGTGCAGCCCCACCCAGACCCAGAGTCTAATCAGTCTGACTCAGGCCAGGTGAACCAGCTATCAACCACACACACACTCCCCATATACTCCACATTATTTTACTCCGAGAATGGTTTGGAATTGCTACCAAAACTACATTATGGATCTCGGGATAATCTCACATTATACATGTGGCTTTGGTTTCCTTGTGACTTTGTGACCCTGGCATTGGTTTGTGAGTTCAAGACAGGTCTATCATTATTACAGCCCAGAGGCTGTAATAATGATAGACCTTGGCACCTTGGAGCCTCTTATCAGAATAAGAGGCTCCAAGGTGCTCCCCATCCAACCCAGAATAAATGGATGATTGACAGAGAGGGGCTTTCAGAGGCACTTGCTGTAAGACACTGAGCAGCACTTAGGCTACATCCACACTAATATGTTAGGTTAGGTTAGGTAAGTTTATTTTTTCCGATCATTTAACAAATGAATTCACAATAATTTCCATGAATAATTTCTTGAACAGAAGTTCATGCAAACAAAACAAAACAAACAAGACAAAGTTAAGAGAGACAAGTGATAAGTTATATAAACAAAACAATTAATGTATCATCATTCTATCCTCCCTATATGTTTAACTTACAATTTATTTATATTTAATTATGTCTTCGCCTTAAAATGCATAACTGCTAAAAATTGCAAAAATTGCTATGTTTACGGCAATTGTACACACTAATCCGGCATTTTAGACCCCTAAAGCAGAGATTATTGAAAACACTGCCTCGTTTAATTTTGAATACTTTAATTTTGGGGTTGCGTTTCAGTCTGGACGGGCGGATAAGGAGATTTTAGAGACCGATGACGCAGACACCCACGTTCGCTTCCTGATTGGGTCAAATCGTTGTGTCCTTCCCTGAGTCGTCACACCCCTATCACGTGACCCTTTCCGGAAGAAAACAAACCCCATCAGCCTCGAGGCGGTTAAGGCAACATGGATAAACAACTACGTTGGTTACGTTGCGTTGATTCGTAGTATTTCTGCAACTAAGCAATTAACCGCAGAGTACACAATCTGCTTCCGAATCTGCGTTAACATGGTGAAGTTGAAATGATGAAAGAAACAAGAGTGGGAGGTGAGGAGCCTCTAAAAGGCACTAAATGGGTATTAAAGCAACAATTCTTACACAAGTCTATTCCAACGCAAACTAAATGTTCAACAAGATATGAAACTTTTTTTGTGTGGAAAGTCATGATCAGTTCAAGTCAAGGCGCCATCTCTCACCACTTGGAACACAAACACGCCAGAAGAAACAAAGGACAAAGAACAGAAAAAACACCAAAAAAACTGTCCAGACAGCTTAACTGACACCCAAGTCTGACTCCAGTTTCCTCCACCCTCCTCTCTACTCACTAATGTACTGTGCTCCACTGTTGTTTGCTCCATTTGCAACTAACTTGGGGTAAGGTCAGATTTGGTCACGGTGACCAAACAATGTTCAGTCTATCCTGCACAAGCTAACCTGTAACCATGTTTTATTTATGACTGTGACTTATAACTTTTGTCAGTTTGGCCCCACGGGCAGCTTTTAATTAGACTGGGGGGGGGGGGGGGGGTTGTTAAAAACGTACCTTTAAGAAGCTGGCCCTCCTGTCCTGCTTGCGTTGGGGCTGACTGAGCCCACTGGATGACATGGTGCTGTCTTCACTACACACCGCTGTTGACCCTCGTACTTTTGGCTGCCTGTGTGCCTGAGAAAAGACAGGATAGGAAATGATACATGATCCACAGGAGAAACATTGATCACAAGTAGGCTACACCAATCCGCTATAAGCGGTATGACATATATTCCCATGAATGTATAGAAGGGTGGTAGTATGCCATGCTGTGGTGATCATCTATATTAACTATTACTAAAATATAGACACTAAATGTTGGAAAACCCTGCTTACTAGCAATTTAGTTTACCAAAAATGTTGTATGCGTTATGAGGCTGGAAAACCTGACTAGTTTGACTATTTGTACTTACTGTTAACTGCATTTGTATAAACAGATAAAACAGCTAATACTGTATCGAGTGCAGAAGAACGAAAATGTGTATTTGTTTATGTATAAAGTGTGGCTTTAATTTAAGGCACTGCAAGTCATGCAATAGTATGCAATTATGCAATACAACGCAGCTGTTATTTGGCAATTGCCATGTGTTCAATGTGGAGATGGAAAGCCTGCAGTTAAAAACATTCATTCTCAAAGTCTAACAGTCTGTTTACATGACTTCTTCCCTTTCCAGATTGTCTTGGAGATCTTTCCCTCAGCAGAGCAACGTTGCTCTCTTCATTTCCGGCAACAAGGAACACGCTCCCAGCCTCTTGTTGTTGTTGGACGGAACTTCACTTCACTTCACACACTCACACACTGACAAACACACACTTAAAAACCCAGAGTACCCGATGTACTTCTCAACAATGTTTTGTTGAAAAACATAAAAACACGTGCTTCATAAATCCCACAGCGACTTAGCCAGTCGGGCTATTGCTTGAAATGAGCAGTAGGCTAGTACATGCCAGGACACACTCACAGAGACCCATGCTCTGAGGCTATCCAGGGTTTCTGGAGGAGGGGGGGGGGGGGGAATAAGGAAAGCTGTACAAAAAAACAACACTAAATTACATTTCCGTGTTTTTCAGTGGAAAGAGAGAGACAGAGAGACAGACACACGCACGCAGGCCACAGAAGGCATTTCCTGACATATGGGGGGAAAAGAGTGAAAAACAGCCAGAGTGGGAAAAGATACACCTCTCTCTCTCTCTCTCTCTCTCTCTCTCTCTCTCTCTCTCTCTCTCTCTCTCTCTCTCTCTCTCTCTCTCTCTCTCAGATCTGGTAAACATCAAGGACCAGCGTTCAGTCAAAGGTCAAACTATACACTATTGGGCTAATTATTCAGATGCACGCACACACAGACACTCTCCCAATTATGACACTTTGTTGTTATTGTTGTTGGTTTTAATTGTTGTTGGGGGTTGTTGTTGTGGTGGTTGCTGTTGTTTCGGTCATGTGGTGGGATGTGATTTCTGTTCTCACACCTTGAAAAAAACAAAAGACGAGAGATAACAAGCCCTTCTCAAGACGTAGCATGTGAGCTAATCACAAGCTCTAACACTGCTTAACATGTTTACCCCTAAATTCAATCACTACCTCCATACAGTAAATACCTCAAATTCCCTTTAGGCCCTGGCTGAACAGGATCAGTGCTCTACATGTTCTGATGTGATCTTGATGTGGTCATTCATTAAGGTTGACAGGAATGGAAATGTGGCATCTATAAAGAAAAGGAAAGACTTTGGACTAACAATTGACCCTATCCATGGTCTCTATTCATACCACAGACCAATGAAGCCGCTTAGCAAATGCAAATGTCTTGCATGCTGTATGGTGTGCAGTATTTCGTACTCCTTCTAAACCCTCCATTAGCAGAGATAATCCTGGGTTGGCACTGCAGGTACATCCAGAATCACATGGTAGACAAATTCAACAAATTATCAGGAAAATATCGGTGGGTGGAATGACAAGCCTATTACAGAAGTGAAATGGATATAATCAAAGCAAGACGGTGGGGCGTTAATACAAACGTGCCCACATGCAATCATACATACACACTAGGGGTGCGACCGTGTACTTGAGTAATCGAGTACTCGCTGGCAGTGTCAAAATCGATTAGAAAAGAAAAATCTAATCGGAAAATGTTTTATTTTCTCCATGGAGGGATGCTAATTCTGACTTTTTTTCTGATTCTGACCAGTTAATGACTGTTAACCGGTCATTAACCAATCACCGATAAGAATATGTGCTATAAAAAATGGACGAATGTCTGTGACCCATAAAAAATTATAAATATATATTGTTTTTATTGTAAAGGAGGGCTGGCCCAAATTCATACTTTCCAACTTCAAGCTTCTGATAATTGTTTCCGAATCGTTCCAAATCGTTCCGTAAGTTTCCGAAGCTAAACCTGTTAATGTCCGAGTTTTGTCATGTGTCAACTGGCTATGTGAAGCCTTGACAGCTCCGTCGGTCTTGCCGTTTCTCAAAGTGGTCCAATGTACTAGTGAGTGTGGGGACGACCAGTCGAAAAACTCAGTTGAGAGGAAACAAGCCGAAGCTGCTACTTGCTAAACGTGTTGATGTATATGGATAAAAGACATAATAGATGTATATGGATCAAAAACATAATGTATATGGATAATTATGACGTGTACTAAACTACAACCGAAAGTTTTAGAGTAGTGGTATGTTCGAATACAAAACTAATGAAGGGTTCTTCGATTATTTGAATATTTGGGGCCAGCCCTTTATTTTTACATGTGCAACTTTAGCAAGAACAGAACGTGAAGATTTATTGTATTATTATTTTATTTTTTTACCATTTAAATGATAGTGTTAATTGGTCAAAACATATTTTGTCGTTTAACAGTTATTATGTATTATTACAAGCGCTAGGACATGGACATTAATAGTGCTGTGATTTATTATTATTTATTATTACAAGCACTAGGCCATGGATATTGCAGTAATAGTGCTGTGATTTATTATTATTATTTATTATTACAAGTGCTAGGATGTTGTGAAGTGCATTTTAGACCGGTCTGCTGTGCGATGACGCATGTGTGTGTGTGTGTGTGTGTGTGTGTGAGAGAGAAAGAGAGAGACACACAAACAAAGAGTGTGAGAGTGACCCTCCCTATATGACCATCAAGTCTGCAATTTGACATTATACATTAGAAGGGCAACTCATCATGGCTGATGTCATTCAAGGGATTACCTGTCTACTGCAATAGAAAAAAGATCCACCTCTGTAGAAATCAGGTGAGGAAACTTCTGCGAAACTTCTGCGGTATCCCTGATTAACTATGGTGTTAGTCAGCGATACCAGTTTGCCAAGACTAAGAACGGACATTTCAAGTCCAATTCAAGTCAGTCTTTTCTTTACTAAATGAGAAGTGTAACACAAGTCATCCTAGCCAATGAAATGATTTGGGCAAAGCCCCAAAGTCACATCAATGTAAAAATAAAAACAGCAATTTTAGCAGCAATATTAAAATAGGCAAAATCTAAAACAAATGTGAATACAATATGAAAGAGACAAATATGTTTCAGGTGCGAACATGTTATACACAAAAGCAGAAGTTTGCTTCAAGCTTTTCAGTTCTCTAAAAAGCTCTATATCTCAGTCTAAATCTTCAGGTCTATAGCTCTAGATTTTAGTTTTAATTCATTTTACCCCAAAATTGTCATGCTTCAAAAAAACTAATGTTGACACAATGGTCTATCTATCAGGGGTGCAAACTGGTGAGGACCCAAAAAGTTGACATTTTTTGGCCTGAAAACTATGATCAGCGTTAGGCGCCGTTCGTATCCATCAGGTTAGATTTTGCTATAGATGCTCGACCCAAGTGGCTCACAAAAAGCTTGTCAGTGATATTCAGACCCATTTATATGAAGCAGTTATTATAAGGATCTCAAAAATGTGTTTTTTGTTAGCAATGTTTTTTTTCATATTTGCTTCACTGACTCCCATCTCTAATTAGAGAAGCATTGAGCCTCCTCCTCAAAACCCCTCCTGACCCATAATTTTGAAAACAACAGCAAACTAACTTAATTGTCTGTCAAGTCAAAGGTTACATGTATTTAAAGGTCCATATATAAATATGATATCCACTATTATTATTATTATTATTATTATTATTTCTGAAGGAGTCATTTACAGTCTTGTACAGGCTATTTCAACCATGGTAAATGTAGTAGGCCTACTGTAGTGCATGATGGTGCCAGTACACTGGTACACAATAACATTGGTTGGGAGTGGGATCCCCCATCCTTATCCTAGCCTAAAATTACCAACGCCTGTAACACTGTATCAAATAGTGTCATAGCTCCTGTTAAAAGCCAACAAAACTGTGAGAAAGAATGCAGCCCAATAGTTAACTCTTCACATTCACAATAGTAGCGTACTCTTTTTATTATTTAAATGTAAACTGGCCTAATATTCAATCCTCCCCTCTCTGTCCCACAATAGTCATCTGTCATTTAAAATTAATTTGAGTATTTTAGGACATATGACTATGGCATATTGTCTTCAAATATTACTAGGAATATTAGTAATATGGCATCCAATCCAAAGCTATATGAGGTGACATAAGTTGCCTGTTCATGTAAGAACAACCCGTTAAATGCAGGCGTTTCGTTCTTGCTAGGCTTGAAGTACAAGGTTAACTAATAAATCCTAACTCCAATACAATAAAAAATGATCTCATTTTAAACCAGGAAACTCAAAACCTTTATACATATTTTGCTATCGGAAAACTCTTTGTAAACTCTGCGTTGTTGTGTTTAGAACCAACAGAGGCGGAAAGCATGGAGCGGATTCCAGACATTACATTTAGTTTAGTCAGAAAACACGGAGCGGATTCCAGACATTACATTTATTTTAGTCAGACAACACGGAGCGGATTCCAGACATTACATTTAGTTTAGTCAGACAACATGGAGCGGATTCCAGATGTTACATTTAGTTTAGTCAGAAAACATGGAGCGGATTCCAGATGTTACATTTAGTTTAGTCAGACAACATGGAGCAGATTCCAGATGTTACATTTAGTTTAGTCAGAAAACACGGAGCGGATTCCAGACGTTACATTTAGTTTAGTCAGAAAACACAGAGCGGATTCCAGACGTTACATTTAGTTTAGTCAGAAAACACAGAGCAGATTTCCAGACATTACATTTAGTTTAGTCCGAAAACACGGAGCGGATTCCAGACATTACATTTAGTTTAGTCCGAAAACACGGAGCGGATTCCAGACATCACATTTAGTTTAGTCAGAAAACACGGAGCGGATTCCATACATTACATTTAGTTATTCAGAAAACACGGAGCAGATTCCAGACATTACATTTATTTTAGTCAGAAAACACGGAGCGGATTCCAGACATTACATTTATTTTAGCTAGGAAACAGAGCAGATTTCCAGACATTACATTTATTTTAGCTAGGAAACACGGATCGGATTTCCAGACATTCCATTTAGTTTAGTCAGAAAACAAGTGGAGCAGGATTCTTCAAATACAATTGAACAAGTTTGTGGAATGAGATCAAGTTTACGTAGCAAGCTAACAAGAAACAAGAAAGTAACTATGCACACAATGCCCGCCTAATACGGAGTACACATTATCATTACAGCATTAAAAATGAATCAAATGATCTATGTACATATATCTCAGCTCTACAATGTGTGATGCGTTATGGATGCATCCCTTGTGTCATTAATGTTAATTATGTACAATTGGCGAGGCAATTTACCCACTGCTAGATCAGAAGGGTCTTTTTTTTTCTAAGATTACACACTCACACATGTTTTATTTGAACCAAATAACTGCACCCATTTAACTAACACATTAGAGAAGTGCTAACGCTGCTGTTGCTGTCTATTCATGGTTACAAAACAAATTAGCAATTGAAATAGGGCTTAGCGGGAACATGATTTGCTTAACAAAGAGCGGGAATTAATAAACAAAAGAAAGCAGAGAGAGAAAACTAGTGAGGGAGAGGGGAGGGGGGTAACAGACAGTAGTGGACGTTGATATGTGCCCCCATAGTGCACCCACATTCACTGTGGAAACACACATTTAAGACTCCCAAACTACGTCAACAGAAGCAAAAAGTAGGTTAAATACGGTTTACCATGAGTCGATATGCCGGACAATTAAGCAGTTACACTTGCTAATAGGCGGTTACAGCCAACGCCAGCAACAATCTAAGAAATGGTGAATTTTTCATTATGGGAATTTTGTTACAACGTAAGAGTTGTATGATGACCAACTGTCATGGCGACATGTTTGGTTGACGTCAATGAATTACATGTTGACCAAAATTAACCAAAGTTTCAACTCAAGATAAATTACATATAGAAAATAATTGTGATGATCCCTATGCAATTAACGCTGATCTTAAACGCTGGTGTCATGTAGTCACATGTTATCCTAGGTCTTAAGATATGAGACTATAAAGGACACACAGACACACGTACACACACCCACACACACACACATGTGCATGCACACACACACACACTGGTAAGGATAGAAGGCACATTAAGGACCTGGAACAGGTGTTGATTACTGTTTTCCTGAACTTCCTATTATCACCTGTTGCTTTTATTACAACCAAACCTCCCCCCCCCCCCCCGCAAGTTCCCACACACCCACCCACCCACCCACACACACTCTCTCTCTCC
>JAOPJH010069464.1:0-11151 GCA_027122575.1 Merluccius polylepis
TTAGTATGAAAAAATATAGACTTTAACTGTGTTGGGCTCGGGTCGGGCTCGGACATAAAAAGCTTGATGCCTGTCGGACTCGGGCCAGGCTCGGACAGAAAATTCCGGTCCGATCCGCCCTCTACTGTATACACAAACTGACTGCCTAATGATTCATAGCCATGCGATGTGATTACGTTCACAGGGACATATTTTCCCAGCAGATGTTGACTGGGTAAAAACTAAAAATTCATGTAAAGCTCAAGTTGGTCACAAACATTTTCTTTTAATTTTTTTAAATTTATTTTCTATTGACATTTAGCATCAGACATTTACATCTGGTACATTCACTGATACATCATACATGTTTGCATTATGTATCCATTGTCTGCCCTAAATGCCAGAGTAATATTTTTGTTTTATGTAAAGAGAGACAAACAAACAAACAAAACAAAAAAATATGGAAACTATGTACATGTCAGGAGTGATCTTTTCAATACAACACTACACACAAATTTTCACTAATTTGTGAAAATAAAATCAGGCCTATGGGACGTGACATAGGTGACCCAGTTTTCCCAGTATGAGGCGAATTTCTCCAGTTTATGGTTAACAAATGCGGTTATCTTTTCCATTTTATAAATGTCCATTGTGATTTCCATCCATACATTTAAAGTTGGGCTCTCCTGTGATAGCCATTTCCTGGTCATATTCTTTTTTACAGGCCACCAGCAAGACGTTCATCAAATGTTTATCCCTTTTCAGCCATTCCTGAGGTATGTGTCCGAAAAACAAAGTATTACTCTCGAAAGGTACTTCGCATTTAAAGATATCCTGTAGGGCATTGTGTATCTCTCTCCAGTAGTCCTTCATGACAGGGCAGTCCCAGAAAACATGATAATGGTTTGCATTTTGATTACCACAATTTCTCCAACAGGCAGGGGAATTATTATCATAGTGAGACTTCTGGGAAGGTGTAATAAAGTATCTAATCAAGCTTTTCCAGCCAAACTCTCTCCACTTCTGTGAGCTAGTACACCTCCACTGATACCTCCATATTGTTATCCATTCTTCCTCAGATATAGTCATCCCTCCTTCCTTCTCCCATTTTATTTTAATATATGAAGTTGAGTGTGATTTCAGATTCAACAGACCCTTATACAAGCATGAAAAAGTTCTATCAATAGTTTCTGAATTATAGGCTTTTCTAAACAATTCAATCAAACATTTACTTGACTCTTACATTTTTCACCTTCACCTCAACATAATGCCGCAACTGCAAATGTTGATAGAAGTCTTGTTTTTCTAATATACATACCCTTTTAAGTGTTTCAAAACGGAGCAATTTTCTTTCATTACTTTACATAAAGCTGTTATACCCTTAGCTATCCAGTCCTTGAATCTAGAGTCCAATCTATTAGGTGTAAACCCTGAGTCATAAGCACACCATTTTAAGATTGCAATATCACTCTCGAGTTTATGTTCCTTTATGATAGTTTTCCATGTTTTAAGGGTCCATTTCACCCATGGGTTATCAGTGTTATTTATGTGGGTTTGTAGGTTATTATCAGCTAGGATTGCCTGTATGGGGATGGGGGGCACTTTCTCCTCAATGTTTTTCCATTGAGCAGTATATAACGGGTTACACCACAATATCACCGCTCTCATCTGCGCTGCAAAATAATAATCTCTAAAACAAGGTAAGCCCCATCCACCCTTTTGTTTGGCCAGCTGTAGAGTTTTAAGGCGAATCCTTGAAGTCTTTTACCTTGCCAAATATACCTGGATATTTTGTCCCACTCATTAAATTGATTTTGGCTAATCTTTATAGGCAGAGTTTGAAATAAATATAGCAGTCTTGGCAATATATTCATTTTGATAGTCGATTCTTGAACTAAGGCTGAAGAGAGGAATTAAGTTCCATCTCGCTATGTCCTCCATTATTTTTTTTCTGTATGGGTAATTGTGTTCTGATAATTTTGTAAGATCTTTAGGTAGGTTGATGCCTAAATATTTAAAGGACTCTGTTTGCCATGCCAATGGGTAATTACTTTTGATTTCTCCTGGTGGGCTATAATTATATGAGAATAACTGGGTATTACCTATATTGATTTTGTACCCTGATAATTGACCAAAGTGTTCAAATGATTGCATCAGTTTAGGTAGAGAATATGTTGGGTGCCCAAGGTAAACCAAAATGTCATCCACATAGCAGGCCAATTTATATTCCGTCCCTTTAATAGAGATTCCCCTTCATTTTGTCTAATGTATTGAGCTAGTGGTTCCACATATAAATGCAAAGAGAAGTGGTGACCATGTGCAGCCCTGTCTGGTGCCCCTCTCTATGGTAAAGCTATTTGATAAATATCTGTTGATTTTAATCCTAGCAGTAGGATTGTCATATAGCGCCTGTATGGTTTTAATAATTGTATCATGAAGCCCGAACCTATGTAAAACTCTGTAGACGAAATTCCAATTGACCGAATCGAAGGCCTTTTCAGGGTCTATGCTTTTTTGTATGTGATCCATAATATGTAGTGTCTTTCGTATATTGTCTTCTGTCTGGTGTTGATGTATGAAACCTGTTTGATCATTATGTATCAATGTTGGTAGAAACGCTTCTAATCGCCTGGCCATGATAGAGGTAAATGGTTTATAATCCACATTAAGAACAGATATTGTTCTAAAAGATCCACACTCCATTTCATCTTTGCCTTCTTTTGGTATGGCTGAAATGATTGCCTCCTTCCAGCTAGGCGGCGTTTGTGTCTTTTTAAAGCCCAATTTAGTGTGGGGAGTAAAACAGGTGTTAGTTCTTTTTTAAATTCATGGTACCACTGTGCCGTGTAACCGTCAGATCCTGGTGACTTGCTTAATTTAAGCCTACTAATTGCAACTTTTAATTAGTCTTCAGTTATATCTGCAGTCATTATTTCATTTTGTTCTTCACCCAGAGTGGGTAAGTCTAGGGAATTCAGGAAGCTGTCAATTTGGGTTATACTCCTTCCAGGAACTTCAGAATATAGGGTTTTATAAAACACTTCAAAAGCTTCCTGAATTTCATTTAGTTTATTTTTAATCACTTTTGTTCTTGGATCCCTAATTTTATTAATTGTATTTTCCACTATCTTTTTTTCAGTTTCCATGCCAGTATTTTCATAGATTTAGATCCACTTTCATAGTGTCTCTGTTTCAGAAACATTAGATTTTTCTTGATTTCTTGTGTAGCCAAACTATTAATTTCGTTCCTAATATTTCTGATTTCTCTTAATGTATCCTGCGCCAAATCCAGTTTGTGTTTTCTTTCTAGTTCCTTTAGCTTGTTTTTTAAGTCATCTAATGTTTAATTCCTTTTTTTTTCTTAAATGAAGATATTGCTATAATTTCCCCCCTTAAAACAGCCTTCAAAGTATCCCATAGCATGGGAGGTGAGATCTCTCCAGTATCATTGAACTCTAAGAATTCACTAATTTCTGATTTAATTCGTGCCTTAAAAGACGGATCATTCAGCAGACTTGAATTTAGATTCCACGTATTATTCTTTGGTTGCAGGTTAAAATCAACGGATAAATATATTGGTGCATGGTCACTTAAATCTATTGTCCCGATTCCACAAGTATGTATTCTATCTTTATCCTTCCCAAATGTCATAAAATAATCTATTCTTGTATATAGAGAATGAGGAGCAGAATAGTGAGTGTAATCCCTTTTGTTAGGGAAAAAGTCTCGCCATATGTCAATTAATTCCACATCCTCAAATAGTGTTTACTTTCTTATATAGGGACTTTGTATAATGAGTTGTTCTGCTAGATGAGTCTAACTTTGGCTATAGATGTATATTTAAATCCCCTCCACAAATCAAAAGACCTTCTGTTTCAGTTACCATGATATTGGTGATTTTTTGGAAGAAACTGATATCACCTCCCTGGGGGTGTATAGACGTTCAATAAGTTGATTGGATTCCCATCTATCTTCCCCCTTACTAAAATAAATCTACCCTCCTTATCACTCATTTCAAATACTTTTTCAAAATTTTGCTTGTTTGAAATAAGGATAGCAACTCCTCTCCTATGTCCTGATTTGTATGAAGAAAAGAACAGATTGGTGAATCCCTTTTTCTTTAGTTTAACATACTCCTTATCAGTCAAGTGGGTCTCCTGTAAATAAACTACATGGGCTTGTTCCGTCCTCATTTTAGATAAGATTTTACAGCGTTTAATTGGATTTAACAGCCCATTGACATTAAAGGAAATTAATTTTACCTTGTCACTAGTCATGTGTGTTTACTTGTGCGTGTAACATCAAAATCAGCAAAATTAACAGATCTACTCCCTGAACAAATAAGAACACAAGAACATGAGTGAAAAATAAAATAAAAGAGTGTGATTCCAATGCTGGGGTCTCTAATAGATGACCCTGAACCAAGCTAGATAAAACGTCTAGCTGTGGGGGAAAGCCTCTCCCACCTGTGGGCTGAGGGCCCCACCATGGCACTCGGAAAGAAAAGAAAAAAGATCTCTGTTCATTACACAGAAAATATGTCCTTATGCATCTCTCTCCTGTATATATTCTCACCTAACTGGGGAAGAGGTATAAACAAAAATGTCTTCAGGTGAATATAGAACCACCTATTTTAGGTTTTGTTCAGCTTACCGACACTTCAAAAGTTTTACATCACTTAATTCACAAGATCCTAGTTGTAAATTACTAATAAAAACAAATGCACTTACTTCATAAAACCAGTGACAAAGTGGGAACTGATTCTGCCTAGCAACCACAGCAGCAGCATGATGGGCTGGGATCAAATACATATCTAATTGGATGAGAAAATTACCCAGCATGCAATTATGTGGCAGTGAATTCAAAAGTGTGTACCGCGAGAACAGGCACGTACAACCAAAAAAGCTTCAGATTGCCTCGCAGGTTTCTATGGGCAGGCTGTGTCTATTATTTTTATGTCAGTGTTTGCAGGTGTGCCACTCTATCAACCCCAGAAGAGAATGGGCAGATTGGCAAAGTAGAGGAAGAGGATGGGAGGGGGGGGGGTGGGAGTGGAGCAGAGTGTGCTGGAGATGGAAAGAGGCAGAATGCTAAAGATAGCCCCCCCTGCTACCCAGCCATTCAATTTAAACGATTTCCTTTCTCTCTCTCCCCCCACCTCCCCCCTTTCCTCTCCTGTTCTTCTTTTTCTCATCATGGTCCTCACACCTTTTTCATCTTCCCGTTTGTGATAAAAAACAGAGCTTTTGAAGTCTTTCCCCCATAGGGGAGCTGTAAGACTAATGTTACTGGTCTGTTGTGGAGGGCTAATAAGCCCATAAAATGGATTCTTAAGTACTTAAGAGGCCTATGCCACTACGCCTCTGGTGGAGTACATGAAGACAGCTCAGTAGCCCAGCATTATAATACCTCTCATTTAATACTACAAGCCAAACACTGTTACTACTAGCTAAACATTAACATTACTTACCAAACACTGATACTACAAGCCAAACACCCACACTACGAGTAGGGATGTCAACAACTTACATTTGTCATGGTCGAATAATTGGTGGGTGGTATGAGTGAATAATCCATTATTTGGATTCGCCAATAGGGTCAAAAAATGAACTCCTTGCTGGTGCTGAATGCGGTAGAAATGTTCCTATTTGCGGCGCAAAATCTTTGCAGCTGCATTGTACCCTAAATATTGAGAGGTGCCAAACAGCTAGTAATCTATTATTGTTTCAGCCAATATTATCAATCAATTGGCCTTAAACATTTGTGATCTGAAAATGTGGAAGCGTGGATATCTCGTCGGAGTGCACATCCATCCTCTCTTGTCTGTCTCCATCGTGCATACATGCCTAATTATCCACCGCCAGCTTTAAACATTTTTTTTTAACCCAAAGCATATATTCCCTCATATGTGTAGCGCGACACAAACAAGAACCAGATTCATACAGAAATTCAAAAACCATTATTTTGCGTATGTTCTGATATGCTTAACATGAAACCCTGTCTAAATCAGAGCCGGCGGAGACCTCTGCTGCAGAATCGAGTTTATATCAACTGATCGTTTTTTCCTTTTAATTTCTGAAGAGGTTCAATTTGTTTAAATGTTCAATTTGTTCAATTTGTTTTTTCTAATAACGCAAAAAGCAAAACTACAATATCATGTAGGATTGCTGTGTGGACATCTAGATCTACTTATCGGTTTGAGTCCGACTCGGTTATGTAACCTAAAAGTTTCAGAAGACTCTGAAGGACACTGCTTCCGTAGTATGAGATATTGGTGTAACGGTTTGGCGCGCATGCCACCCGCGGATTAATTGCAAAGGTTAACCATCATAGAGTGAAATACAGATTTACTGCTGCTGTTACTTTCAAAGTAATAATTCCCTAAATCTTGATAAGGCGTTGCAGTGAAAAGATACAGACGTGAACGGGGCATGTTAAAAGCAGTTGACAGAGTGACAGTTAAGGCTAGCGGTAGCAGAGGAGCGGAATCATTTGAAAAGCCTCCTGCATCATCTGAGTTGCATTTATGGGACCATTCTGGCTTCACTGTAAAATATAATAATGGAAGAAGCGTGGTGGACAAAACCGTTAAGGTATGTAGGCATTGTGCCAAGAGAAAGCCATATGAGAATGGCAACACATGGAGCATGGGCAAACATTTGAAGTGACATCACCGCGGTGTGTCCATGACGGGAGCCAAGACACCACAACAACTTCTCCTCCCGGCATTTATGCTTTATTTAAGATAAGATTTTATTTAAACATTCGACATCTTGAATGTTGTTTTCATTTAAGACCATGGGCTAACGTTCCTTGTTTTAAGTGTTCTTTAAGGTCTTTAAGTAATAAATGGAAAGCAAAGTTATATTAGTCTCCAGGTGGATCTAGGTGGATCATATCCGATCCACCTAGTATGAGAGTAGGCCTACTTCCAATTATCACAAAGCAAATAGGTGGTTTGAGCATTGTGCCATGTCTTGCATGGCAGGACTAGCGCTATCCACCCAAAGAGAAATCACACAGGCGCTATTGTGGGTAACGAATCGCCAGAAAAGGAAAAAAGATCGCTACCTGTTCTATTCATGTTTATTAAATTACCAACCCGTTATTATTAGTAGGTAGAGCTTATTGGTATCGTTTGACTTTGTTTAAATGAAACAGCTGCTAAATATGTTATTTATTGTTAATTATTAAAACCCTTCTTTTTAAACCATTAACGATTAGCAGTGTTGAGCAGGCTTCTATTATTTTAGAAATTGTTAAAATAGCATAGATTACTATGTTTAAGATCATAGAAGACTAACAAGTAAAAAAAGTTGACAAAAAAAATGTATTTTTACCGAGCGAATAATCGAATAACCGATTATTTTTTCACATCCCTAACTACGAGTCAAACATGAATAGCCTACTACAAGCCAATAATTCTCTGTGAATTAAATAAGAAATACATAAATACATACATAATACATATATACGATTGTTATAAAAAATCCCCCATGTATCTTCTGCTGTTTCTGACCACTTCATTTGCTTGTTGTGTTCCAGTAGATTGGACCAGGTTGAGCCCTGAGAGCAGAGCCGTCAGATCGATCCCCTTCCCTTCCTCCCTGCTCCTAAATCTCCACCCATCCAGACCCCTGCATCTACCCATCATGCCTCTGTGGGAGGTGACATTTGGAGCCGCGACAAGAGGAAGCTCCTCCTTATTTACTGGTGTTTAAGTAAGTTGCTCTCCAGGAAACCCATGGTGACAGTCACACCCCCACAGCTAGGCAACATGCAGACACACACATAAACACATGCACATACAAACATCCACACAAACATGATTATATGGGCAACAAAAATGCATGCATTGCGTTTGTGTGGACATGTGTGTGTTTGTCTAGGCAAGTGTAGGCAAGGATAAGTCAATAATAAGGTGGCAAAAGAAAACAAAAGAAAATTCTTGAATGGAGTCAGAGTGAATAACTATTTTGTGACTTAAATGTAGGAATGGAGAGGCATGTGCAAATCGGTAATCATTCAAGAGGGAAAAAAACAATGAAAAGCTTTCTTTGCTTATCTACTTTCCATTAGGTTTAATAGCACACAATACGTCACTGCAACTTTATCTAGACATGTATGTAGACATCTAGTGGCGGATCAGCTTGTAGCCTGGCTAATACCTGCATTGGAACCTTTAGCCATCAATGCTAGCAGATAGTTAGCAGCAGGGTAAAAAACCTTTAGGGGAACAACGTGCCGCTATCACGCTATCATGTAGCGATGCAGAGCTCTCTATTTTTAGCACTGCCCTGTTTTCTCTTGGCCTTTCACTAAGCTGGCATGCCCTGAGGGAGAAGCCTTTTAATTGTAAAGGCTGCCAACCCCACCTCCCCCCGGGTTCCCCCGGTATCTGTTAATACCTCTACCTGCTAGCCACGCCCGCACCAGCCAATGGCAGCTGTTGTTACATCACAGCCAAAAAAGAAAGGTGTCATGACCCGAGTGTTGATACAGCTTGTAATGAAGAGTAGATACATCTTGCATGATGACAGATGAGATAACAGTCAAAGTTCTCTTGGCCCTTGATGACTGAGGAGGAAATATCCACACATGCATGTGTGTAAAAGATGGAGAGCCATAGGAAGAGCATTAGTGAGTTACATATCACAGATATGCAATACATTATTAGAAAACAGGGAAGTTAATATTATTACCATATCATCTGGAATTGGCGACCATAATCATAATCCCACGAGGACTTCAGTACCCAGGTCTACGATGAGTTATTGTAGTCCAGGCCAACTTCATTACACCAGGTCAGAGCTGACTAGGGGTGGCTGAATTCACAATGGAGGACAATTTGTTCACCTGGAGCGATGCTTCTCATAGAACAGCAAAACACGTGTCACAAAGGGCAGTTCAGCATGTGCTCTGCTGTGTATACGGTATGAGGACCTGGTGGAGGCCACACTATTACTGTGTTCTGCTGTTTATACGGTATGAGGACCTGGTGGAGGCCACACCGTTACTGTGCTCTGCTGTGTGTAGGGTATGAGGACCCGGTGGAGGCCACACCGTTACTGTACCTGCGCGCACACGCACACGCACACACACATGTTAAAACCAAAATGATTAAAACCCCACCCCATGCATGGCTCATGCCTGCTGATTCCAGCACAAGGCATGGAAGTCTCCCAGTATGCAGTTACTACTATTAACATGGATGGGAAAAAAAATTGAACAAGACTCTGTATAGTACCTGCTGTGGTCAAACCTGACGAGGCCACATAATACATCAGTAGAGCTCTTGTCTCTATTGAGCTCTTCTCAGCCTTACCTGTCTGGTGCCGGCACTACCACTGCGTAACATGTTGAACACAAAGAACAGAGGAGCATCTCTTGCATCCAGCCCCAATTCACCAGGACACAGAAGTGGCCACAGAGTCCTCTTCTCTACCATGCATACTGGAAGACTTGTGCATGCCCTGTGGCGGCATCAGCTGACATGGGCGGTAGTTTTAATGACATAGCCACGGACATTTAAATGTCCATATTGTGCCCAGATGACTGTCCAACGTGGCTGTGATACTGATCCCAATATGAGGTGGCCTGACCACCAGCTCATTGGATCACAGTGTTTACATGATCCCACCCGGGGCCGGTCACGTTCACGCTGGGTCTGCGGTCTGATCTGGCAGAGTTGCATTGAAATGACAACTACAACCAAGGCCTCTGCACGCAGGCAGAGTGAAGAAGGAAATGTGGGCCGATGATGTGGAATAATGTTTCAAGGACAGATCATCAGGCCAGCTCTCTTGCACTCTCCCACACTTGTCCATTTTAGAAGTAGCTTGCAACTTCAACCATGTGGGCGAACAAAGCTTGGTGTTGGAGGACGACGCATCAACAAGACCCCCGAAAAAAAGAAACACCTAGCGTTCTGACCACAATATCATTGCATTCAGACCAAATTCCGATAATTTTTTTATGCAGCAAGCTTTGGTTGCGATGCTAATGAGGCTAGCTGATTAGCATAGCACGAGGCTAAACAAGCCATGTGGGGGGACAGGCCGAGCATTTTGCTGGGTTCCGGCTTGATTAAAATGATCTTATCAGAGGGAGGCCATCTGGGATAAGGTTAATTATTCACCAAACCAAGACTTATTCACCCAAAAGGTCGTTAAATAGTCGTCTTTTACACAGTAATGAAACCTCTGACAGGGAAGTGGTTGTTCATCTTTCCCATGGCTGTAATAGGTCTGCTGGGAAAGTTAACCCTGCACAAGCTGTGTCTGTGTGTGTGTCATGCATGCATACATATGTGTACATGCACATGCACATGTTTTTGTATGTGTGCCTGTGAGTGTTTGTGTGTATGCACATGTGTGTCTGCATGTCTGTGTGTGCACATGTACTGTGTAAGTGTGTGTATGCACACACGTGTATGTATGTGTGTGCGCGCGTGGGGGTGAGTGTGTGTCACAAGGTTTCATTATGGACTAAGGGCAGAGTGTTTCCTGTTGTCTTATTCGTTCTCCTTCAGAGCAAAGCGTTCAGAAGAACACTCAACTGGGAGAGAGAGCCAGAGAGATAGAGAGAGCTAGAGAGTTAGAGAGAGAGCCAGAGAGATACAGAGAGCCAGCGAGATAGAGAGAGCTAGAGAGAGAGTAATATGAGTAAGACGGATGAATGAAGATGGAGAAAACGTTGCAGGAGGGAGAGAGAGAGAGAGAGAGTTGGCAACTGTAAATGTGTTCTGTGTATTGATCTGACAAGCTACACCAGTTAGAGACCAACAAAGTGTGTTGAACAAAAGCTCAATAGACATTGTTAAGCTAATGTGTGTATACACCAGTCAAAGTTATTCTTGTGATTTTATATTCTTGATACATTATTTGAAACCAGAAAAGTTGTATGACTCATAATCATAAACCCACAAGGACTTCAGTACCCAAGTCTACAATGGGTTATTGTAGTCCAGGTGAACTTCATTACACCAGGTCAGAGCTGACCTGGCTGAATTCATAATGGAGGACAATTTGTTCACCTGGACCTCATGTGGCGTACATAGCTTTAATATGGCAAATGTAAAGGCTTGTTTTGAGGTGCGGAACTTAAAACTTGAAGTCGGAGTTCCCCCCGGACCGTTTAGCCTCCGGCTCCGCTCGCACGTGCGCAGTTGCC
>JAOPJH010069508.1:0-5000 GCA_027122575.1 Merluccius polylepis
CACACACACACACACACACACACACACACACACACACACACACACACACACACACACACACACACACACCTCTCCTGGTAGATTCCAGTAGGTTGACCTTGCCTACCCTGGGGTCCGCTTGTATATGCCAAGCTGGAGCGTTCTGTCTGTGTGTGTCTGTCTGTGTGCGTGAGTGTGTGCGTGTGTCCATCTGTGTGCGTGAGTGTGTGTGTGTGTGTCCGTCTGTGTGCGTGAGTGTGTGCGTGTGTCCGTCTGTGTGCGTGAGTGTGTTGCGTGCGTCTGTCTGTGTGCGTGATTGTGTGTGTGTGTGTCCGTCTGTGTGCGTGAGTGTGTTGCCTGCGTCTGTCTGTGTATGCGTGTGCCCACAGCGGCGGCAGCTCCATCTCAGTTTCGCAGGAGAGCGAACCTTTTTGACGGAACGGCGAGAGGAGGCAGCCATGATGGATGATGATGATGAGGGAACATCTATTTCCCCAAGAAGCTTTATGATTTGTCCTCCCTCTCTTCCTCCGCACTCCTCACCCTCCCCATCATGTGCCGACATACGCACACACGCGAAGGAACGTAGGCACACACGCTGGACACACACACATTGAACACACACAGGAAATACACACGCGCACCCACATACACAGGAAATACACACACACACACAAATGCATGCACACACACACACACACACACATACACTGGACACATACACAGAGCCAAACACTTATCCAAACAAATACGCAAGCGGACACACACACATACATACACACAGATACATACACAGACACACACACACACACGCGCGCGCATCAAAATGTATCTCAGAGGCCCAAACACTTACTTGTCGTCCCTGTGGACGTGCAATCAGTCCGCTTTCCAAACTCAACCATTTGGCTTCTTCTCCATCACTCTTAGGCAGGGACCCGCAGAGGAAATGAAGCCCTATTGTATGTGTGTGTGTGTGTGTGTGTGTGTGTGTGCGTGCACGCGTGTGTACCAGTGCACGTGTGTATGATGTCGTGCCGTGGATTGCGCGTGCACCTGTGTGTTGGCATGTGCACACACTGCGGCTATATAAAGTAGCCGGGGCGCTGCTGCATCTGCCCTGGGCACGCGGGGGGGATTTAAAACACAGGGTGGCCAGCACGCGCCGCCGCTAAAATACTTTACTGATAACTGCAGGACGCCGCCGCAAGGAAATGATGGAAATAATAACATTGTGTGGAATTCATAATTCCTTGTGTAATCATTTCAGACCCAATTCTCACCCAGTCTGAATTAGCATAATAATAGAAAAATGACATTTGTCAGTGGTTTAATTGGTCACTGAGTGATCCGAGGAATGAAAGCGTATGTCCAATTCACATCCCAGTATGTAGGAATTAGTTATTATTCAGAGCCTATTATTCTGATTGTAGTGATGAAGGCAAGAGTAAAAGAGACACTTTTAGTCTGTTTATGTCCTGGTTTCGAGTGACCCTGTGAGTCTAGCGAGTGTAAGAACACACACCCTCATGGTCAAGAAAGACAGCGAGGACATGGCAGTGCAGTAAAAAATGTTATACACTTTCCAGACTCCCATGGTTCTTTGCCATGTTGTTCATGTCGTGAAACGAGAGCCTCAATCTCTTTCGAAACTAAATTCAACCATCTCTAACATGTGACAGAGAATGGTAGACGCGTACAGCGGTCACTATTATTAACATGTTCCCAGTTTAGCACGTAAAAGTAGTAAAATAATGTCCATACCCTGAAGAAACGCGTCGGTTAATCCATGATTTAATAAAGGATTTGTACATTCACTCTGTGCATGGGATTTCATTTTGACTGCCAACCAACAAACTGGCTTCTATCAAGCTGGACAGTCATTGTTTAGTTTGTTTTATTCGATAATCCTTTAGAGCAGCTGCTTTTGTACTTCAATATTATTGTTCTTGACCCACTGCAGCACTCCCTATTATTTTCTACATTAGCAAAATAATGTTTTAAAAAAAATATGCCCATTACAGCCATTCGCGACCTAAAGCTCAACCTAATCATTATTGTCTACAAAGACACGCTGCCTATTGGCAATCAAAGCCAGAACCGCGAATGTGGACCTGGGGGCCACAAAGCCCAATAAAAGCAGATTGTGTACCAACCCTCAGAACATGAGTGGACCGATTGGGTCAAAAACATCTGGAGAGCCCTGAAGGGAAAACACACAATGGACCTGTGTCCCGCCAATCATTACCGACCTGACCCCCGACATCTGACCCATCGCTGTCTGCCTTCCCACCGTCCGAAACAATAAACAGCGCCATGATAACCTTCCTGGGATGTAGGCTTGTACCTGATGGTGGTGGTGGGGGTGGGGGGGTGGGGGCGGATTATCAATCATTAAACTGTTTAAACCTTGGTGTCCGAAGGGTCTCTGTGACACGTTGGGAGACATAATGGGAATGAAATAGGAGAGTGTGATTGAGTACATACTATCAGAAAAAAAACCTATAATGTAAATTGTGGGGAAGGGTGTATTGTCTTCATGGACCTTGTTTGGACCAAGCCACCCATATTTGATTTGAGATCAAAACGCCTACAGAAACAATGCTTTCTCTGTGGAGGCCTGGCCAGGAAACCCCAAATCAATGCACCAGGAGCCCCAGGCAGCCGGGTTCTGCTTATTGAACCCACCGCACAAAAGATGCAGTGTTTGAAATGTGTGTGTGTGGTATGTGTGTGTGTGTGTGCGTTTGCGTGTGCGTGTGGGGTGGGCTGATCATTAACGCATGCATTCACAATCACAAACCACTTGGATGACAAAGCTGGTTATCTGGTAATGCTTTTCATTTGAACCAAAAAAAAAGGTGGTCATTTTTTAAAACGCACACTCACACTCCTTTTCAAAACACTGCTGCTTTAAACAATGCCACGCGGTGTGATGAACTGAGCAATATTCTGCCAGGTCTACCCGGCTTCAATCAATGTGTCAAATACCAAAATAAAAACAACAAAAAGGGTGAAATTGAAGACAGAAGACAGTGGTGCTGAGACGGTAGCGCTCAAATCCATGGTGTCACGTCGCGAGCGTGTCCATTCTTTATTCCCATCCATTGATCGATTGAGATAGTAACGTATTAGCCGATACCGACCAAGGTGATAAGGTGTGCGGTGATCACATGGGACCTACGAAGACAATAAAAGATGGATGACGGAGGACAAGAAGATGGTGGAAAAGTTGCGATACGAAACACTTGCCCGAAACTATTCCAGACATATCTGTTTTCATTACAGAATATTGACCACCATCACCACCACTACCAAAAGACGCCGGGCCCATTGGCAAACCTCTCATTCAATAGCGCACCAGGACTCGAAAGGCCACAGGACATACATTTGCAACCGCAAATGGTTACTGAACCGAACAAAGACAGCATAGCTTCCTCCCATCTGCGACATTTTCCTTTGCAGCCCTGTCCCTGAATGCCCTACTCCTACCCCCCCCCCTCTTCTCCCCGTCTCTTCACAGATAATCTCCGCATCTATTTTTTTCTAGTCTTTGTGCCTGTCTTGTCTTTCAGTCTGAGCGTGTCCTCAGTCTCCGGTCTAAGGATGGAAGCTGAAACATAAGCCCTCTGCCCTTTCTCTCAGAGAACCGTGAGTCACCGCGCGAGACCAGGACCCTGCTGGCCTGCTGCAAGGCATTCGACTTTGTCTGGTTCAGCCTGTCTGCCTGCCTGTTGGTCTTTATATTCCTTGTACCCGTCTCCCCTGTCTTTCTTTCTTTCTTTCTTTCTTTTCTTTGTTTCTTTGTTTCTTTGTTTCTTTTTTTGTTTGTTTCTTTCTTTCTTTCTTTCTTTCTCTCCGCCTGTCCGATCAATCTTTTTTTTCTCATTTTCATTTAGTTTTTTTCTGTCTCTCTGTCCATCATTTTTCTTGTTTTTCTCGCTTTCTTTCTTTCCTATCCCCCGTCCTTCAGCTCTGTCTTCAGTCTGTCTGGCTGTCAGTGGTGCGTTAGATAACCTTCCCTGCAAAGTTCCTTTTGAAAAGTATTTTTCTTCTTGTTAGAACCAAATGTGGATAAAATGTGCTGAACCAATGCAGCAGTCCATATGTTAGTAAGGTGTAAGAGTCCACCTATATACATGGATTTGTTGGACTTGACAGTAATGGACCTATATGATTCTTATGATTAGTTTTGCACTTGGCTGCGGTCTCACAGCAATCCTAATACGTCTTCACTTCAAAGGTCCGCCTATTGATTCAGTGTCGCACACCTCAATGCATCATCGTCCAAGAGTCTCCAAAGATCATGTTATCCTTCTCCTTGGGGAACACATGCAGCCCATGAATCCTAAAACGCACAGGGAGTCTTCCAGAGGAACATTAATTGTGTGTGCAGTCCTTGAGGCCCAGTTATGAATTGAATTGGGCCACTTCTCATGTACATAATAGCCTTCTGGACAGGGTTACATGCGACTAGCTGTAAGTCGTGTGTGCGCTCATGTAACTGAGAGGCTGATAACTGTTCGTCAAGCTTTTCCAAGAGCGCCTGCCATCGCAACACCACTGACGCCGTCTTTCTATATTGGGTGAAGTGGGAAAAGGGTGATGGCTGGATTTTGTTTTTACTTTATTTGTGCTTCTTGTAATAGAAGACCATGGTGGGTATGGGTGGTCTTACTGGGCATGGGGGGGGGGGGGTGGCAGTATGTGTCTGTGTCAACTGTAGAGTTACTCTTGGCCATCCAATACCAACAGTAACATGTGAATCCTATTTTGTGATATGACCCTAGGTCACCTAGGGTCATATCACAAAATAGGTCATATCACTTATCACCTAGGCTAGGTGATAATTTAAGCAGGCGTATAGCAGGGGTATATCAAAGGATATACAAGCAGGGGTATGTAAACAGATATAAAAGCAGGGGTATATTAACAGATATAAAAGCAGGGGTATATCAATAGATATAAAAGCAGGGGTATATCAATAGATATCAACAGGTATTTACAATGGAGGTCCAGTGTTT
>JAOPJH010069508.1:10000-11142 GCA_027122575.1 Merluccius polylepis
GAGCAGGAATGTTATCAGCAGTTGAGACGTCGAGTTACTAAGAGTAATAATACCATTTGGGGCTCTTATAAAACAAACATATTCAATGAACATATGAAATGAAAACTATTCAGCCATTAAGCATTCTTTAATCGCAAGCAACATACAGTGAATTCAGATACACTGTGTCACTAAGGAGCAGGTAGGGGTTAGGGCATCTTGCTCAAGGATGCAGCAGGTAGACAGTGGACATTGGGGATCAAACCCAGTACCTCTTGGCTGGGAGTGCAACACCCTGCCCCCTTGTCATGGAAGGATATGCCAAATAATTTAGCAGAAAAGTGAATCAGCCATATATACGTCCGCCCCTTTAGAGGATAGGACCCTTTATACAGCCATCAGTCTCTTTTGCCAGTTTGACATATTATGGGATGGCCCATCGTTTAACCCTGATTAATCAGCCGGCCAATAAGAAGGAAAAGCACCGTCTCTTGCTTTACTCATACTTACTGAGCTTTAAGCACACTGTATTTACGAGGACAGGAGGTTTGATTTGTGCTTTAAGCCAATCACGTTGCTTCTATTTTTAAAAAAAGGAGAAAGCCTTCTGGAAAAAGATTAATCCATGCCTCACCCCCTTTTACAACCAGTGGGTGTTGATAAAATGGCAGTTTTACGAGGTGTGTGTGTTGGGAGTGGGTGTCGGGTGTGTGTTTGTGTGTGTGTGTGTGTGTTGGGGGCGTGTGTGTCTGTTTACAGAACTGGAGTGAGGCAAGTCTCTGGGACACACACAATGATTTCCTTATTTGCACAGAAAAACTGACTGAGCTGCAAAAACATAGGGAGTTGACGTTAAAGAAGTCAATGAAATGAACTCTCACTAATGTCTCAAACCAAAAGGAAAAGAAGACGCGACACAAACACAACACAAGTGGAGCTCTACCATCGTCATAAACTACCTGAAAAAAACAAACTCAAATGCACTCACACACAAACCCAATGCTTCCACCACCGTTATAAAAGGAGGACAGACAGGCGGTCCTCTGGGAGTCATGTATGGGCCGGTGGGCACGTGGCCCCCGGCCCCAGGGACAGGTGCAGCGTGCGGTCACTCCTCTAAGTATAGAGTCCGGACCGGACCATTCCTTCCATGCCACTAACAA
>JAOPJH010069524.1:0-11137 GCA_027122575.1 Merluccius polylepis
CTCTCTCTCTCTCTCTCTCTCTCTCTCTCTCTCTCTCTCTCTCTCTCTCTCTCTCTCTCTCTCTCTCTCTCCCTTTACTCTATTTCTGTATCAATAACAGCTGGACAAGTCCCCCTCTTCCCTCTTTTCCTGTGTTTGACCCCCCCCACCCCTCCCCGCTTTTTCCTTCCTACTATCACTCGCTCACTTTCTGTCTCTCGCTCAATCTCGACGGGGCGCTAATGAGAGATGGCGTCCACACGTTAAGTGATCACGGTCCAGAATGTGAACTTTGTTCTCACCCCTCAGCCGGTCACAGCATTGTGTCACTGTAACCCCGCATCAGGTGATCTTATTATGGGGATTGCCCCCACTGTAACCCATGTGCTCCTTTGTGGTCGGTTCAGGCACCGGCGAGGCCCTGAAGTATGTGCAGTACACGTCGCCATGGTTACGCCGTGGCATGTTGTGAGCTATACTCTTGGGTGGGGAATGTGTTGTTTGGGTACGACCCAGTGGTGTAATATTCCCGGCCACGGTGCCAGAAAGCGACCTCATCACCTGCTCCTCTTGGATCTTAAACTGTGGTTATCGCATCCCCCCCCACCTCCCCACCTCCCTCCTCTCCCTCCTCCCCTCCCTCCCGCATGGGTGTCATTTAGCCCGGGCCCAAATGGAAAAGAACGAACCCCCTGTGTTTCATAGGGTGAGGCCACCCCCTGTCTTCTTGTGTCTCACAGCCCCGTGGTCTGGATCAGATGTGTTGTTGTTCCAGCCATGATGACGAGTGTGGGACCACCGCTGTCGGGCCTGAGACACGCTGGGGATTATGACTCAGATCATTATGTGAGTCAAATGTGAATCTGATGTGAAACTGATGAGAACCTAATCTGATGAGAATGTGATGGAAATCTAATGTGAATCTAATGAGAATCTAATCTGATGAGATTGTGATGTGAATCTAATGTGAATCTGATGAGAATCAATGAAAGGACAGGGCCTGTTTATTTTATTCAGCATTTATTTCAACACCTTATTCATAGATCTATCAGGATTTTTTCAAACCAGTATACACTTTGTTTTTTTATTTAACAAATATTTATTTATATATATATATTTATATGTATTTATTTATATGTATATATTTTATCTCTGCAAACGTAGGCTCATACTTTGTATAGTTATATTCTTCATGTATACTAAACCTAGAATACTCTTTTTAAAAAAACAAACATTTGAATGCTTTCTATACTACTGCTCACTTCCTGTTCCAAGTGTTTTCTCTGAATGGCGCCCATGAATAAGACAGTGGTGAGGCGATGTAGGGTAAAAAGGACAAGTATCTGTATAAGTACAGAGAATAAAAACCACATTAATGCAGATATAGCTTTGGTGGGGTCACTGTGTGGCGAGCAGTATAGAAAGCATTTACAAAAACAAACAAATAAAGAAAAAAAACCAAAAAAAAAGCGAAACCGCGAGGCTTCAAAAACATTTTTTTTCCATACTATTCGGAAGACGGAGATTCTTAAAAATGTTTACATACTTAATAATAATGTTAAATTGTGGTTAAATTATTCTATTCTCTTGTTATATATTTTTATAATTTGTGTTTAGACCTATAAACAATGTGTCTTCCTTCCTTAATTGTCCTGCAGGATGACATACAGTTTACCCTGCTGGTAGACAGAAACCAGGGTATTGGTGGCCATGGGCCTCATTCACCATGGGGCCATCTTGGTTCTAGACGCTAACTGGGTTCTGCTTTCAGTTCCCCCACCAAGTGATTAGAACCAAGATGGCCACCAGCTGAATAAGGCCCATTGGGGGGGTTATGGTGTGTGTTGAATAGGGCAACGCTAGGATTGTCAAGTGGTGCAAAAGGAAAACAACAACAACAACAATAATATTACGGTGTTTTCCTCACCATTATAAATGATAAAGGCAATAGAAAGAGAGGTGCATGGGGGTTTGGGGACAAGGCAGGCAGATGCTGAGACACACACACACACACACACACCTGTGTGTGTACACACACACACACACACACACACACACACACACACGCACACAAACAAATGTGCACGTGTACACACACACAAACGTGTGCGTGTACACACACATATAAAAAAATAATAATAATCAAAAGCACACAAACAGTAAACAGAGACTCTGAGGCCGATGGTTAAACTAGTCAGTATGACAGAACGGGGTGATAAGCCCTTATCGATGCACCTGTGTGTGTGTGTGTGTGTGTGTGAGAGATGCTATTTCACCAGAATGGCACCTGTTTGGCTCATGAATATGCAAATATTGTCCAAGAAAATTGGAAGAAGCATATTCTGTTTGTTTCTGTTCCTTTTTCTTATCGCCGCCGTTGAGGTTATAAGAACTTGTACAGTTATTATTCAATATTTGTGTACTCCTTAATTATTCACAACTTGTATTTAACAATTAAGAACATCACCGTGACCGCTTTGAAAAGAATGATTGCAATCGGCCCTAAATACAAAACAAACAAATAGCTCTAATGAGAGTTTTCCCTTTTTTGTACACGCAGAAAATATTCAGCGCTCACATACTACACACAAACAAAGCTTACTTGGGAAAATTAATTATTTGGGGAGCGAAGAAATTAACTCAGTATAAAAAAAAGACTACAATTGCTATCTATCTTTACCAACTGTTTACAAATCCATCTGTTGTGTTGTGTTTTTTCATTTAGAGGCCACTCTGACCGTGGCCTCTGTGGTATTAAAACTATTTGTTGTCATTATTTGTCGGATCCATGTTCAACGCTACAGTGCTCATGTCAGCGTATGGCCCTGGCTACCACGGCAACCGTGTGTAAAAGCGAGGTCTTAGGGATGCCCCCCCCCCCCTGTCATCTAAGAGACAACCTCCCTGCCTCTACCGCCCAAGATTCAAGTCTAGCCGAGCAACAGATGGCTTGGGATTCTGTCGCTGAGTGTGTACGTGTGTCTGTGGTAGTGTGGTTGTATACGCGCGCACGTACGTGTGCACGTGCGCACATGTTCACTGTATCTACGAGAGCACAGTTCACAATGTGTTCATTAAACGCACGTCCACCCATTGAAGAGAGAGTCATCTCTGTCTCAGTCGTACAATATAATGTTCCATGCAACTCTCGGCGGGTCTGTGTCACTCAGTGTCCGATCGATGTCATTTTCGTAACGCGTCCTTCACACAAAGGCAAATAACTGTTGGGTGACACCTTTTGTGCACAGGTGCTTTTATCGAGTTCCTCTCCATCTACCAGCCGCCACCGTTGAACTCGGTGACTTGTAATTGTCCATCGGTTCGTCTTTTCATCTCCCTCCCTTTACTCCCAGGTTTCCGAGGCAATTCCCTCTTTCACCCTCTCAGTCTGTGTGTCGGGGAGAAGGAGAGACATGCAAGGGAGAGGAGAGCCGAGGAGAGCTGAGGAGAGAGGGAGGGTGAATTAAAGAATAAGAACCGGTGAGATAGAAATAGCGATGGGGTGGTAAAGTTAAGTGGGTGGCCGATACTCAAAAGGAAGGGTTAATACGGAGAATGAGGGTGTGTGGTTAATGGTTATAGATAAAAAGCAGGGGGGAAATGAAGGTGAGATGTGATAACTTAATCAAATAATATCTAATGGTGTATCATAGATATGATCATTCCAAGAGAGGACCCTCATCAAGGACACCCAACTGCCCCTCCCACTTCAGCTTCAGTTGTTCCCATTTGGCCCCCTGGGACCTCTATGGTTGTCTAATGATGTGTTCACGGGTCCCCTCCCTCACCTGTCAGTGAGGTTCTTCAGCGCCCTCTCAATGTTCATACGGTGTCCCACACGCGTCACCCCCAGATCCAGGAAGTCATCTTTAGTGAGCGAGGGCAGATGCGAGCCGTCTATTTCGTTGTCCAAAAAGCGCTCCCGGTGCTCGCCCAGGTTCAGGTAGGCGAGCCAGTCGGCCACGTCGTACTTGCTCCAGTAGGGCAGCGGCTTGACGGCGAAAGGTTTGGCCGGAGGCGGTGGCGTGAGGTGTGGGTAGCTAAGGCAGGAGGGGCTGGGGGGTAGGTGCATGGGGGAGGAGGCGCCAGACAGGAACTGCGTCGGGGAGAGGGAGCGGGACGCCAGGAGAGCACTGGGGACCGGGACCCCCGACGGAGAGAAGAGAGGCGGGGTGGACGGGTTGTAGACGTCCCCTAGAGGGTGGCCCGGGGAGGGCGAGTTCAGGGGACTGGGGAAGTCGAAGGGGTGGCTGTAGGCGGGGGTGCTGGGAAGAATGGGGAGAGAGGAGGGCCTCGGGGGTGCGGGGCTGGGCTGGTCCGTGGCATAGATGAGGGGGCTGGGGGCGCGGCGGCGCAGGGCCACGGGTCTCATCTCCTGACTGGGGCTACATTGAAAGTCAAATGTCTGCCGGCGAAACTTGGAGCGGTGCTTGGGCGATGTGGGGTAGGGGGCGTAGGTCGGGGAGAGGGGCGGGTGGGAATGGACCGGGGAAGTGGGCATCTGGGGGGACGGTGAGCGAGTCCAGGTGCGCTGCACCGGGACTTGAGAGGAGGGGGACATCGAAGGCGTGGCGGACAGGTTGGGGGTGAGGATCTGGTGATGCTGGGGGGAGGACGTGGGCAAGGGGGAGGTGGAGCGTCCGGTCGGAGGGCTGTGAAATGCGTCGCTGAAATCAGCTGAATACCTAGGAAGGAACAACGCAAAACTTACAACAAACTGAATTTGAAATGGAATTGTGAGTGTGAATTGCTGCTCTTAAAAAAGGACATACCTATGCATGGTGGGTGACTTGGGGGTGTGGCTCCAGTCATCCATGCTCTTGACGCTGCCCATCTGCTGCAGCTTGGAGCTCAGTTCGTTGATGATGCTGGCCTTGACCCCTGAGAGCGGGGAGTGTAGTCTTCGTCCCTCATGAGAAATCCCGCCTCTGTGGAGCCCAACCCCAGGTCGGTCCGGCTCCACCATTTCCCCCCAGCCCACGGTCCTGGCCTCCATGGGTCGGTCTAAGCAGGCTGCCAGCGTGGAGCCGAAACCGTCTTCTATTTTGTTTCTGTTTTGTCTGCGTTTCCTTTCCTCTGCTACAGTTCCCTCCTTCCTGAAGTCCTCTTCAATAAGCATCTGTCTCTGGGGCTGGATGGAGGCAGGGTGAGTGCTGCTCTGCCGGCGGAGCACCACAGGGGGCGCCCTTCCTCCGGCCTCTTTGTAATGAGTCATCTTTGGAAAAATTGGGTTTGCAGCTTTCATGTTTTGCACTTGAAACGATTGGCCGCCCGCGTAAGATATGTAGGAATCTTGGTGCTCACCGCCCTTTGCTCCGTCGTCTCCTCCACCACCCTCTTCACCTCTCTCCATCTTCATCCCACTCACTCCTAGCATTTCTAGATGGTGGTCACTGCTGCTGTGGCTATCCAACTCCTCGATCCCAGAGTCCACCACTGCGTCCTGCCAGTCTCCACTCTTTGACATGACGGGGTGCATGTGAGGGTCCCCTGGTTTGCCTGTGTTGTGTAGGCCTGGTCTAGATCCAGGTATGGTCATCGTGTAGTCAGAAGATGCTGGCGAGGCTGTGGTGGTGGTAGCGGCAACGGTGGCAGTCATGGTGGGGGTGGCATAGGTCATGGTCGTGGTCAGAGTGGCGGTACATCTGTCCGGGGAAACCGACATGGCGATCGGAGACTGGCTACCCGCAGGTGGGTTGTTTGGGGTGCTGTAGTAGGTGTTGGTGTTGTGGGATAAGGGCTGGGGCCGGTGGAGCGAGGAAGCGGGCAGCGCCGATACAGAGGTTGTGGAGGTGGAGGAAGGGGGGAAAATCTGCGGGGAGGGGAGAGACGGCGACAGGGCGGACTGGGTGAGATTGGCCACCTCACTGTCGTAGGAGGTGAGGCTGGAAGCCGCTGAGTCCCCCGCCTGAGAGGAGGATTGGGGGGCGTTCCCCGGGCCGGGACCTCCAGCGGACGATTTGGACGAGGGAAGCAGGGGAGGTGGGGGTGGCGCTACAGCATTGTGGTGTTGACTCTGGAGCTGTCGCTGTTGGTGTTGTTGGTGTTGTTGGTGTTGTTGGTGGTACTTGTGCAGTCTTTCGTTCTCGCCGTTCGCAAATTGTAAAGGTGGCGGAAGTGGGTCAGCAAAAACAAACTCCTCTTCAATGTCTATTGATGGGGCCGGTGGGGGGAGGACCATGAGTCCCAAGCCTCCCGCCCCTGCTGTGCTCGGTTCGCCCCCAGACTCATGTGTTGCAGGTTGAGCTGTGGGGACCGTATACTGGGGTACATAGCTAGGGTTGGTCGTATTTTCCATCTGCAAGAAAGAGGGTCTGCGCGGCGCTTGCTGCATTGGTGGGGCAGGAGGCTGAATAGGTTGTGCGGGTCTCCCATCGTACCCATCCATACCATCTCTCTCCCTTTCTCTGGAGCCCTGTGGGTAAAACTGGCTCTGATACTGATTGGTTCTGTCTTCTGAGAAACGTACTCTGAGGCCCTCCCTGTGCCCTCCCTCTCTATCTCTGTCCATTCTTTCTCCTCCTGATCCCCCTCCACCTCCTCCCCCTCCTGCTCCCCCTCCAAGCCGTAGTATCCGAGGCGACTGAGGCCGACTCAGAGACGCTGGAGAGGTAGTGGCGGTTGGAGAGGTGAGATGCAGGGAGACCGGCGAAGTGTAGGTAGACTGGGTAGGCGTCGCAAACAATGAGGGCGTGGGAGTCTGGACGGGGGTGGTGAATGCGCCCACGGTCGACATCTGACGACCAAAGTGCCGATCCTCTCGCCGTGTCCTCCGGTCGTCCTTCAGGGCCCTCTCTCGCGCGGCTAGGGCCAGGCCTAGAGGGGAAGAGGGGTCAAGAACCTTCCCTGTGAGCGGATGTATGAAGGTGGTGGCAGGCTGTGCGCCAGGGCCATAGCTGGAGGGGGCCGACTTGGGCTGGCCGTCTTGGCTGAGGATAGGAGAGGAATACTCGGGCAGGCCGAAGGCTGGGGGCATGCTGTTTGCGTAGTTGACGTAGTTGTCCCCAGAGAACATGCCCTCATCGATGGACTTAGACGGCCGGAGGCGAGGTGTCGGAACGTCCATCTGAGACACCTGCAGAGGCTGGATTCTCACTGCACCGGCTCCTCCGCTTTCTCCACCTCCTCCCACCTCTCCCTGAATGTCCTCCTCCGAGGAGAGGAAGAAGGAGGCACTCTTCCGCCTCATGTCCCGGAAGCGCTCCCTGTCCCTCCGCGCCCCCCCGGCGAAGGCCGTGCCATACTGGGAGCTGTAATCAAGGTTCTCTGCGTTCTGCTGCTGGGAGGGAAGGGCAGGGGGTGCGGCGGCCAGCGGTGGCGGCGGGGCGGAGGTCGGGGGCTGGGGTGGCAAGGGTGTAAGTGGGGAGGGCTGACTGTTGGGGCTGCTGGGGGACTCGGGGTTGTGGGCAGCGCTGTCCACGTCGGCGGGTGGCTCGGCCTCCATGCTGCTACCCTGGCTGCTGCGGCCGCTGCTGCTGGTGGAGGGCGCCTTGACGATGATGGTGGGGATGGCGATGGAGCTCTTCTCCTTAGCCCCACCGCCCTTCCCCCGGTGCTGCCTCAGCCCATCCTCCACCTTTGACTGCTTGGTTAGTGCTCCCCTGCCACCACGCCGGGGTGCTGCTGCTCTGCCGCCCCCTCCACCTCCGCCCCCTCCACCGCCACCTCCACCGCCACCGCCACCTCCACCTCCACCTCCACCCCCACCCCCGCCGCCCCGGTCGCGGCTGACAGCCTGTGGGACATGCTGGGGAGCATGTTGGGACTTGGCTGTAGCGCTGGTCGGTGGCGTCGCGCTACTGTAACCTCTCCTCAAGCCGCTCATCTTCCCTCCACCTCTGCGGGGAACCTCCGGCTCCCTGCCATAGAGCGGCAATCCTTCGGAGGGTCTGCGGATCGTGGGGACAATGGCCTGCTGGCTGATGCCACCTTGCCCACCCCTCTCCCAGCCTGCCTGGCTGACGTGTCCTGGTTGAGAGTGGAGCGGGTGGTGGGGTTGGGAGACTGGCGGTATGGGCATAGCAGGCCCTCTTCCGGGGATGGGGCCCGCGGATAAGGGTGGCTCTGGGGCAGAGGTGTTGGGCGGTGGGGGGATTTCCTCAGGCCCTGGGACGGAGAGACTGCGGGCCAGTTTCATGGCTGGAGGGTGCAGATACTGCCTTTCTTCCTCTGTCACACCTGGACACACACACACGCACACACACAAACAAACATAATTATACAAGTGGAAAATGCGGACTTGCATATAAAATAAATGATATACACTTGATTGATTGATGAAGTTTTACCAATGGATTTCTGTCGCATCATGACTGCATGCTGAGAGCTTTGTCCGGGCTGAAACTGAGCTTGGTTGAAACCAAAGCCAGGTTGCATGGGCTGGACCGTGGCCACTGAGGACTGCTGCTCATAACCCATCTTCGGGCGTTAGCACATACAGGGAAAACATAGAACAATACAGAGGTGGATCGACGACAGAAGGAGGACTGCTGTTTACACAACAAATACTAATAAAAAAAAGTATATTGAACGCTGGCTGTGGAAACATAATGCAATATGGCAGATCCAGTATTCATACCGGAGTGAAAATAGGGTACCGCTGGGTACTGGGTATTCTTATTAGGACTCATTTAAATGTTGCCAAAAATGTCATGTAATCACGAACACACACTCAGTTCATATAAGATCCAGATGAACTGAAATATTTGGTTGGATCCAATTTTTCACATGACACACAACCAGCCAATCGTTATTTTTCTTCTTTTCAAATTTAAAACGTAGGCAGTTCCACGAGGAATAAGTGCATTTGTGATCTAAATGGTCAGAGCCCAACTATTAGATCAGATGGTCTTATGTTACATGCATCGTAGATGTTTTTTTTGTAAATGGTCCTTGATTGCTGTGTGCCCATGAAAACAGAATAAAAAAACATAGCAGGTTGCCTTCGTGTCCAGCAGGGGCCTCAATTATAGTAATCAGAGAAAGCTGGTGATGTCAAAAGTTCAACGAAGCGACCCAGAGTAAAATACTTAATGGAGCAGGGTTAGTAGGAAGGATTAGTAGGGATGACCCACATTCAAACACTAAGGTTGGATTTAAATGTGTATTTGCCACCATTTAAAATAATTTCCCCATATAATTGCTTGTAAATTATTATTTTGTGGTCATTTATTGCTAATATTTGGCCAATGGTCCAATGCAAGTTACAGACCATCTTATCATTAATTATTTAAAATTCAAAATCTCATGAAAGTATGCCTACCAATGAAGTTATTTTATTAAGTACTCAATGGAAAATGGTATTAGATTGAAGGATCAGATGAAGAAATCCCTCCTTCTCCATTCCCAGTTAGTCTCTGGGGCGTTTCACTTTCTTTCGCTTCAATTTTGTTTTGACCAATCGTGTTGCTGGGGGCGGGGATCTGCAGCCCCACATTACATGGAATGGGTCTCTACTGGAAACAACCTGACCGGCTAAACCACGACAAACGTGATATGGCCGACCATTAATCTCGGCTCCAGAAGAGGACTGATAACTAAAACGATGGCATTGTCTTCCCATTGTCGGTATCCCTCCTTGGCCAACAGCGAACACAAACTCGGCCAGCGCTGGTCAACCAAAATTTTCCCGTAGCCGGTGGGAAGACAAGATAAAACATCTTGTCCAGGCAACAACGTCCTTAGACCAAGTGTCTGTAAATGTTTAAAAATCAAACCTGTGCAGTAGACTGGCCACTGTAGAAAGACATTCGATAAAATCGTTTTCCTTAAACCTCCATCTCACCGCTCACAAATGAGTTTATCTTTGGAAGAATATCACTCATATCTCAGTTGTCCCCCAGAAGTTCGGCTACAGTCGAACTTCTGGATCCAAGATTATTTCCAGTGGGGCACAGTCCCCTTATGTGATAAAAACCAGAAGAGACTTCCAGAGGCCCTCCAGTACCTCGCTGGAAGCGTTGGGAACAATGCTTTTGCTCCGGTCCCGCTTGCCCCCGTGAGTTCTCTGGCTGTGGCCTTCTGGTGTGATGGTCTGCTGGGCCGCCGCCAGGATCTCATCCAGTTTATCTGGGAGGAAAGAGGAGGTCAAGGAGAGGAAGAGGGGGACACAGGAAGGAAAATAATTGGTCGTTTTGACACACACAAGACAGACATTTTTTCAGAGAGTAAAAGCAAGCACCACAATGGAAGCCCAGGCTTGTGTCCGCCCAAAATGGTTGCACCACGCTACGGCTACGGTGCATTTTACAACAGCAACCACCGAAAACACTGACAATCACACATTCATAGCTAAAGCACTTTAAATAATGACACTGCCCCAACAGACAAAATATCCTGTTGTTACATCGATAATAAACATCCATTTCCCCCCATCAATAATGTGAATTTATTTGGTCATTTTTCGATTTCTCAGCAGTTGGGCATATCGGAACAGACTGGTATGGATCAGACACAGTAATATTTCATTTCTGCCTTTTAAGATTTTAATAATTACCAAGCAATGGGTTTGACCTCATCAGACACAGAAGCTGGAGTGGTAAATATGAACATTTGAAAGCAAACTTCAATGCTCGGATGTGTTTCCTATTTGTTATGTAAACAGAACTGGTGATAAATAAAAAGGACAAAGGTGGGGCTCCACATGCATAAATAATGGTTTGTAGATTGAAAAACATTGTTTATACACAACATGAGATGAGAAAGGATTGTAATTTAGTTACTTAGTGCCATTTGATAAACTGTCCTCTTCTTTTCAGGGACCTGAGAAGATTCGTAGTCTGGGCAAGGGGAGGAGAAATGAACAGCAAAGTTACAAGACTGGCTAAGGCTCAGGGGCTGATTGGGTATCAGGATAAACATAGATGCTCACCTGCTTTCTTTTTCCACGGAGAGGTAGCTACAGTCAGAGAGAGAGAGAAGGAGGGAGAGAGAGACACACAGAGGGGGAAAAAAGAGAGAGAGAGGGTAATGGAAGGGAGAGAGACAGAAAGAAGGACAGAGAAGAGAGAGCAAAACATAAGGAGGGAGAGTGGAAGATGCAGAAACAAAGAGTGAGAGAGTGATGGAGAAAGAGGGGTAAGGAGGCAGAGGGGGAGAGAGAGAGAGAGAGAGAGAGAGAGAGAGAGAGAGAGAGAGAGAGAGAGAGAGAGAGAGAGAG
>JAOPJH010069595.1:0-11118 GCA_027122575.1 Merluccius polylepis
ATGATGATGATGATGATGATGATGACGATGATGATGATGATGATGATGATGATGATGATGATGATGATGATGATGATATCGTATTTTAAACTCAAGAGTCCTTGTAATGTCATACAAAAGGGCTAAATAGTCAACCATTTGGGAAATTGCATTCAAGTAACACTTGTCACACTTGAACAATTGTCTGTTGTAAGTTATTTTTTGGTAAGTAGTGGTTGTTGTTTAATCACCCACATGTTTAAATGTCAAATATACTTCTACAGCACATCATGAGAGTGAGTTTCAAATTGAAACAAACATGCACACACACACACACACACACCCTGGTGACAATTTTTGGATGCATCTTCCTGTTGCACCTTACAGTAAAACCTCAGATAAGTCTTTCCACTATTTGATGGTTTGGTTTTACTCAGTGTTAAAACATATTAAAGAAATAACTTGCTGATTAAGATTGCAGTGAATAACAGTTTAACCGATACGAAGACAGATGAGCACATTTACAATTTTTGTATTTTAATTTTTAACAAACAATCTTTATGCATATGGTATTGTTGAACACTGTTGCCCTTTAAATTATTCTTAAATCTTGTGTATCAAATGAATATACAAACAAATATATTAGTTAACAGTACAGTCCCCAATTATAATAAGAATAAACACCTAACTAGTATTCAGTTAAAGAGAATTGTTCTCCCATTTTTCATCATTGGATACATGTAATCAAAGCTCTGAGCAAACCCTGTTACTGTGTTCAGTGTTGCCCCATGTCCCTTCACAGAGTTCTTCACAGTACTGTCTCTCTGTTGCTCACCACCCCTCCCCTCGTCTGTGATGTGTTCTGATGCCAGAACCACAGTGTCAACCCTCATTAACCACACAATTTGATCACATATTCCTTTTGGCTCTCTCTCTCTCCCCCCTCCCCATTACACACACCAAAGCTTCTCTACTGCACTCCCTGAAGGAGTAGCAGTAAGAGGGTAGCAGAAATGGGACTGTAAGGAGTCATGCTGCAAGAAGAAACCACTTGCACCTATCATCCCTGGGTCTTTACTTCCTCCCGTGTTACCCATTACCCACCACAAATTCCAGCAGGTTTTTAGGGGGAATTACAATAGATAGATTGTCTTTACTTTGCTGTGTGTGAGTTTTTCCAAAAACGACGTCACAACGTATTTTTTTAAACTCGTAGGCGATAGTTCTTCTAAAATTGAGGTTTACTTACACTTTTCAAGCTATATTATTTTCTTTTTTTTACCACTAGAGGGCAGAATGCATTCAAAATAATCATCTAGCTTCTTGCACTCTCCCATCTGTTTTGACAACGACTGCAATGTGGGAAGCCTTAACTTATGCCCCTGTGCAATGCAACTTAGCAAAAAGCTAAGCAGTCACTGTCAGAAAACCTGTCCGTGGTTTGATGATTGATGGATTAAACAACATATAAGTAATATAAGTAATCTATTGACATCAAAGTACTTTCTTCTTTCATGATTATCCATTCAAGAAATGATACCCCATCTCTCTGTATCTCTGTCACTTAACCTTTATTGCTCCTCTTCTCATTTTTGTATTTTCTCTTCTCTTCACGCTTTTCTCTCTCTCTCTCTCTCTCTCTCTCTCTCTCTCTCTCTCTCTCTCTCTCTCTCTTCCTTGCCATTGACTTTCATTTTGCTTCTGTGATGCATAAACAATGAGTCCGGGAAGCCTCCGTCAGGAAAGCATCTCATGGCATACATTTAAATTGTATGTCTGGAATTGGATTTAAATCTTTTTATTCTAAAATCTTTTTGATCTTTTGCTTCCTCCATTCCTCTTTTGCCCCCCAATCCATTTGTGAAACAGGCACAGAGGAGGAAGGAAGGAAGAGTGTAAGGGGTAAAAAAAATTGTTTTCCCTGCCAGGAGCTCTTTAAATTTTATCATGAAAGGGTACATACACACGTAACACGCATTCACGTTTCAGATGAGCAGGAAGAAGCAATGCATGCACACATACAAATATGGCTCTTGTAAGAACCATAATTAATTTCGTAGTTTAATTTATCTGATTTTTAATATTTTTCTCACAATGGGTTTGTTGGCGCATATTTGGGTTTCAAGACTATGGTTTGATTGGAAATAGGTCACGTATGTGTTGGTTGGGAAAAGCAGTTTGTTGGACCACTACACAACACTCTGGATTCATACATTTTGTTTTATTTCATTAATGAAAAGTATAATTGTAAAGTATAATTTCCATCGCAAAACACAAATAAGAAACAGAGCTAGTGTACTGTACTGGCTATATCTCAGAGAGTTAATGGAAAACTTCTACAGCCCTGAAAATATATGCAAATATAAAAGGATATTCACAATTATCCGTATGTTTACTTTCCCCCAACATTTCTTTCTATTTTGTCAATATTTCTTGTATGCAACATGCAGAGATACACAAGGTATACTTGAAATGTTTACAGTTAACACTTAATTTCAAAAGACAAGCTAGACAAACCCCTTTGGCATTCAATGGTTGAGGACATCGGCAGTTGCCTACAGAGATGCACAGCAGAAATGTTTAATAAGGTATGGCATCCCAACTAAGAGCATTAACAGCAGCTCCACTGCATTAAGACAAGAGGCACTGAGGGAGATCCACGTAGATACCACGCCACTTCCTGACAATTAGAATGGTGCGATCAACCATGTCAGGAAGGCTCCTCCAGGACCAACTTTTATCGCAGGAGTACGGCAAACACTGATTGAAACACTGAGTAATCAGCCGAAGATCGGCTGTATCGCTCCAATGTTTGTGCGAAACGGTATGTTTACGCTAAACACAATGAGAGATGGGTGGGTTCAGTCATCAAGGAGTCAGTGAATAAAAGAAACATGTTTAAATGGGGGGAGGGCTGATACTACCCATTAGGCCCTCAACAGTCATGTGGTTTGAACATTCAAATTCAAAGGTTCTAATTATAAAGGTCGTTCCCTTTCATTTATCTGGTCTTACAGGGATGTTTCAACCCGGAGCCCATTTTCCCATAATTTTGGGCCTTAGGGACTAATGTGGACCACAAATTAAAAAAAATTGGTCTAGTATTAAGCGAGAGGTCTTCAGCCATCAGCCGTGAAAGGACAGCAGAGAAGTATCTCCCTGAACTGTCGCAATTGGGAGAGTTGAGTTGTTGCAGGAGAGAACGGTGGAAACATGAGAGTTGGAGAGAGGAGGCAAGAGTTTGTTGTGTTAGACTACAGAAAGCATAGTTTAGTGTTATCTAAAGGATTTACAAAAAACAATGGTTTGTGTTTGCACGTTTCCACCATTCTCTTCCTGCAACAACTCAACTCTTGTGGTCAAGAGAGTTCAGAGCAAGACTTCTCCTTGAGCGAGTCTTGGTTAGACACAATAACAAACAGACCGGGTCAGGCGAAAGTTAAAGACAAAGGTTTTATTTCTCTGTAGGAATCCTTTCCATAATGTTGTCAGACACTTATAATAACAATCTGCCTTTAGAGGACGTACATTGACAGGGTGCCTTGCCCCTATAGCTTTACATTGCTGCCGTTATGCAGCTGATGGCTGAAGCCCTCTCGCGCGATACTGGACCAATTTAAAAAATTGGTGTCCGCGTTAGTCCCTGAGAACCAATATGATGAGAAAATAATGGCATGCAAGAAAGCGAGACCCTTTCATTTTCACAACTGTCTTTTTATTTTAATATCATGTTCTTTAGTGATGCAATGCTTGTCTGAATGAGCTAGAATCCACAACAGAATCTGTGACACGGTCCAAAGGCGCTTTTTTTTTTTTTTGTTCCCACCGATGTACACAAAAGTCAGTTTAACCTGTATGTTATACAGTCAATGTGCGTTAATTTCACACCGGAGCTCCACTGGCCAGTTTTTTTCCTGCTTTTTACTGTTGTAGAGCTACACTTAAAACTCTAAATCTATCTACTTATATGTAATTTGCCTATTGTGTAGATATATTGATCAAATGATGGCTCTATAGTCACTTGGAAGCACCTGGGCAGGTATACAGGACTCATACTGGTGATCACGTAATTCGGAGCGTGAATATCTGTTGAATATCCGATATTTTCTAACTTAAAAACAAACACAATTTTTTAAGACGAGACAATAGTCTCATAAACTATTTGAGTTTGTTATAATTTAAATACTATTCGAAAAATCTAAATCATGACCCATCCCTTTTTATAATATGTGTGCTGACAGATTATGCAAAAAAGAAACAGTCAAGGCAAACACACCCTCTGTTTCTCAAAAGTTGTGATGTCATCTTTTAAACACAAACAATTTTTCTCATTAATATCTGCATTAATATATTAATATAATAATTCATTTTGTATAATCTAATACACATTTTAAATAGATTACTGTATTTGACATACAAGTATAGTCAAATATTAATGATATAAAAATGATATAAAGAAACATTGCAATGACATTATTGACATACTATTTTCGAACATCAACTTGAATTCATTACATTTCAATGCATCTAGGCATCTAGGAGTCAACTGAAGCCAGACTGGGTAGTCATCTGTCATGGATGAATGACTAAACAGGTTAGTCTTAATGAATATTTTAATTGAAGTACTCATGTTTCAAACTTTTCCCCTCCTAACTTTCCCCCCGTCTGCCTGTCGGTGACTTAAGAATCATTCCTAAGTAATGGCAGTCATGTTTTCCATTTTACACAAATGGATTGTTATGTAAAAAACGTTATGCATACTTTTGTACATATTTACAAAAGCTCTTGCATGGCTTAAATATTATCGACATACTAAACCACAGTATTAGCTAATTATGTTGTTGTAATCAACAAAAAAACTAATCTAAAAAGCTACTTACAAGCCGGCAATAAAAGTAAATGTAGGTAATTGCCAAATGCAATACTGGACTATCAAAATCTTCTGAATTAGGGGTGGTCAAGAAATATCAATAAAGCTGTGTGTTCAAAGTCAGTGAGTCTTTTACTTGGTTTGATTTTCATATATACCTTTAAATGGTAGGGACAACAACAACAACACCTGATTTCGATTCCCCCTCTGCAAAAATCAGTAGTGTAGGATGTTTTTGTACAGGTGACAGCATTACTCCAAACAACAAAACTGAAACTGCCGCCATTACGCCTACATTTGATTATCATTTCAACAAACTAAATAGAAAGCAAATATCCAAATATCAACCAGGCCGTTGGAGCAAATAAAAAATGCCTAATAATGTATTCAAACTGTCACTCCTGTGGTAGTACAGCTCTGATGAGCCATTGCTATCCTCCACATCAGTTCATCATGTCATGTCTGTTCATTTATTTTCCCAATCATTTGTATTGTTGTATTAGTGTTGTTATCATCACATATACAGGCATACCCTCTCACACACCACTCGGGAAATCAAGGCTAAACGAGTAGGCTTACTATCCAAACACACTACTCTCCACTCTACTGGGTAGCGTGAATTGCCTTCTTTTTAAATAATAATCTTCACTAATGGTGTATATTACAGGGAAGCAAGCAACAACGAGAATAATTTGTTCCTCCATGACGTTAGAAAACGAATGTGAGGGAAAAATGCATTGAATAACATGGCAATGCAGGCGTGAATTCTGTGAATTAATTAACAAAATGTACCTGTTCTGTGTACAAGTTCATGTTAAAATAATACAAGCTAAAAAGTTGTGCTGCTTTACATCCAACATCTCTAGGCTAATCCACTGCTACATATAATCTGGAGAAATATATACAGATTATTTTTATATCTGTATAGCTTTGCTTTTGTGTGTTGACCGATTGATGCATTGATCCATAAAGGGATGCGACGTGCATACACATTCAAATGCACGCGCATATGAGTAGGCTACAAACAAAAGTGTGCCTCACCACACAATAGCCCTACCACAGTACAGTCAAGAAAATATCTCCGGTGCTGCCACTGACGCACACGCACAAGGATGTGTGTGTGTGCAAATGCGCAAATGATGCCATGATTTATATGACTCTAGAATCTAATTTTCTATTAGCTAGCGAATAAAATAAGTCACATGTTTGCATATTCAGGCTTTGCCACAAAGGGAACAACATCAAGCCTTGATGAGCCCAATCACACAAAAACCTGCATCTGATATAGTAGAAAACTGAAGCAAAGCAGATAATCAGCGATGATCACAGGTAGAAAATCTCTACATAAATCCACAAAACCACCACACCTAAATAATGACAGGAATTATTGGCTAAAAATGGCCCCATATAATGTCTGATGGGGCACCCTAGGGTGAGGTTCAAAGGCGGAAGGTAACAGCAATGCTTTGCAGCCCTGTTGGAGGTCAACTATTATCTGGCCAAGCTATTAAAAACTACAGGCTCCTGGACATGTCTCCTGCATGGCACATTCAGGAGAGATTGGTTGTTTGGATTGCTTTAATCATCTGCATTACTTCTCTTTTGAAGGTAGGAGTTGGAGCTCATGGTCCTGTTTCAAAAATATGTATTTTTTGTGCTATTTTTCTTTGGAAGAAAAGGAATGGGAAGTGAACTTTTGTGAAGTGATTTGTAATGAGTAATGAAGTATTTTTCACAAACCTGTACCTGACATCAGGCAACTTATGTGACATTTCTCAAATAAGTAAATTCAGCTCAACATTTTCCTTTATATCAGACAACAAAAGTGATGGCCATCATAATATATATTGTGTGTGACTATGATTCACATTTATGATTACATATTTTTTAAATTATATACATTTTTTTAAATACAATTTAAGATAATATATATCTTTATCTTTGTTAATAGAAAGATATATACATGTTTAGATTAAGAACATCTTACCTACATTTGAGGTTTGAAGACTCACACCACAGCTACCCAACATTTTACAGATTGCACATATCGGGTGATGGATTGACCTTTTTTTTATCTCCTCAAATACATTGTTCATACTTCCTTAGTGATGACGGACATATAGCGAATACTGTGACACCTGTTCTTATAAGATCATGTCTCAAACATAATACAATACATTGGCCATTTCTGTATCAGACAAGAAAGAATTTGAAGTGTTTTCGTCAGTATGGTGAAAGTGTAGTTGTGTGGTGTCTGTTTTTACAGACAATTATGAAATAAACTATAAACCATAAATATCTAGCTATAACAATATTTTTCTCAAAATTATATTGATGATGATGATCATCAGTACACACAACCTATTGTTCTATAAAGGTTGTGCTGGCGATAATGGCGAAAACTGCATCATCAACAAAGCATCTCAACTGGCAAAGCATTTCATGCTCCATTTTTGAATACAATAACAGAGGGTTTGAAATCCATCCATGTCATTTTATCGTTAACGTTGGCTTTCTCTTGATATCATGTCACCTCGACTGAAGATTATGAAGTTTTACTGCATCTTTTGATCAGTCAACTGCTTGTTTACAATCTCGGCCGTCCAGTAGGTTGATCTGAATCTGTCGAGTCACGTGACTCCACCTCTATCTATGATGTATCGGCGTCATTCTTCTTGACCTACATTTTGGGGTTATAGAATATTTTTAAACCGAGTCAACATTGACACATATCAGGTGGTATAGTCCACACTTGGCCACATCTCTAACTTCCTTGCTAGCGATGGCAATCTAAAAATGGAATGAGAAATAGTTCATTGGATACAGAACAGAGTGTTGCTCTTGTTCTGGATACCACTCCGAGCCAGTCTTGAGTCATTGTGTCAGCGTCTGTTAGACGTTATCCTTGTACAGTCCCCTGGCCTTTTATGATGGCTTATAGACCACTCCCTGAACCTCCTTTTTCTATTGTCCAAAGCTTTTTTTTTGCAAACTCTCATTCCAAACTGTTCCTTAAACTTTGTTTATTACTGGGCAACATTCCACATTGTTTTTTTTGTATTACTGAGTCGACATACAATTAAAAATATCCAGAGATTGCCTTGTTCCGATTGACTGCTTTTAGCCAACCAGTTGGTTAAAGTTGCCTATGCTGTCCCTATATCCAGATATTTGTTCTTCCACACTTGCCTTCTCCCTCTAACTCCAAGGCTCCACTGAAAATGCTGCGGCCTGTCCCGCAAGTTGCCACGGCCCAGTAGCTGTCTTTAAATGGCTGGGGGAACAGCAGTACTGTGAACTGATCCTCCCAAAGGGGGTAGGGGTAGTGCTGCATTTGCCTTTTGGGATGGAGCCATAACAAATGGCATGGCTCTCTCTGTGTATGGCATGGAACATACTGGGAATAATACTCATTAGTCTCACAAATCAGGCTTTCGATAAACATCTAAACAAGCTCAAAGCTGGGTGAATGGGGTGTTTTACTTTCTTTTGCTTTATATTTGTTTGAACCAATTTCAATCAATCAGTCGAAACAAATATGCGGAGGCGGGATCTGTAAGGCCTCAGCCAGCAGTAGTAAACTGTAAAATAGTGTCTGTTAAGGGTTCAAATCAACACCGTGTAGATTGGCCACTGGAGAAATACACTTATTAAAATCCCCGTCTGAAAGCTTCATCTGTGAATGAGTTTGAGTGTGAACACCAGGAAAGCTGTGCTAATTAGCTAGCCCCAGTGTTCACCACAACATTCAACCTCTCCCTGGCTAAGTCCATGGTCCCCACCTGCTTTAAGAGATCTACTATTGTCCCTGTGCATAAGAATTCTTCTCCGGCCTGCTTGAATGACTACCAACCGGCCCTCACCTCAGTGGTCATGAAATGCTTCGAGAGGCTGTTCAAGGATTACATCTGTGCCTTCCTTCCTTGAACCATGGACCTGCTGCAGTTCACATATCAACCAAACAGATCCACTGATGATGAGGTCTCTCAGGTACTGCACACCTCACTTTCTCACCTTGACAGCCAGTAGGGGGGGCTTTCAACACCATTGTCCCCACCAGACTGGCTGGCAAGCTGACTGAGCTGGGACTGAACAGCACCCTGTGTGCCAGGATCCTGGACTTCCTGACCACCAGGACACAGTGGTGGTGGGCCTGAATGAGGAGAAGGCCTACCTGGAGAAAGTGGCTGACCTGTCACTCTAGTGCCAGGACAACGGCCTTCTCATGAATGTCACCAAAACCAAGGAGCTGATTGTGGACTTTAGGAGAGCACAGCAACAAAGGACGAACACACCGCTTTGGATTAATGGGACTACTGTCCACATCACAGAGGATCTTACATGGTCAACACATACACTCTGGTGAGAAAGGCAAGGCGGTGCCTTTACCACCTCAGGCAGCTGAAGAAAGTGTCCCTGAGCATCCTTCAGTCCTTCCCGTCAGGATGTGAAGAGCATCCTGACGGGAACCATCACTGCCTGGTTTGGCAACAGCTCCACTCAAGATAGGAGGGCTCTGTAGAGAGTAGTGCGTTCATCTGAACGCACTATTGGAACTACACTCCCCTTTAGATTTAGTACACATTAACATGTGAGGACCTCTGTCAGTTTTCTGGCTGGTCCCTGCATTTAAGGCTATTGGAGAGGTTTGTGTCCTTCATTCTCTTCTCTACTCATTTGTTTCATGATTCCTCCAGCCAGCCAGTTTGACCAACATTTCTTCAGTGCTTGACTCCTCATTGGTTTCGTTTGTGAGGTAGGATTTTCTTTCTTTGCATTTAAATGCTCGAGGTGGCTCTACAAATTTCATATCCCAATACAATTAGCTTATCGTGTGATTCTTGGCTCTTGCAGATCCAAACATCACAGTCCCTGTTCCAAAGAAGGGCCCACTGTCTAAATCACAAGCCCCCAAATACCTGTCATCCCCCTTGCTGCAGTGTGCAACATCTTCCACTGCCCCAACGCTGATCTATTCATCACTTTTCTGCTCTTTTTTTTTATCCCCTTGTCGTGTCGGGTGTTGAATCTCTGCTCTTCTCCTCTCGTTGTCCCGTTCTTCACCCGTCTCTGCGCCAGTTTCACTCATCATTAAAACCGTGGGGTGCACTCGGAAATGGGGAAAGAGGTACAGGAAGGATGAGGCTTCAGTTTATTTCTCCTGTTAAATGCATTAAAAAAAGATTTACACATTGCTCCCATGTTCACATCAATTGCACATTGCTCCCATGTTCACATCAATTGCAATACATTTCACAACCTTAGCATGTGTGGCCTAACCATTGAGGCAAACCAGAATATATTAAACATTTGTAAGCTTATGTTATCACTTTGATACGTTATCACTCTGCTTGATAATAAATTGTAATTAGCACACTGTCCCCACCAATCCCCACTTTAAAAGACATCTTGTTTATTATAGGACGTTTCGTACAAGTTTAAAGCGTGTAAATGGTACACCCTGCCTCTTCCTCACTAGCCGGCAGTGATACCACTGAGTCTGTCCAGTGTGCTTCAAATTGGTCTTCAAATCAGTTGCAGTGTTTTGTTCAATTTTTTTTTTTTTAAAGATTGCAACATCCAATGACGGTGATATGATAATTATGAAATGCATAACGTGTGTGTGTGTGTGTTGTTATATAGTGTGTGTAATTACTTGGCACACTGGCTGATCTTTGAGAGCATTGGCGGCACAGGAGTACAGAGTATAGAGTATTTATTAAAGAGTATACTTTAGTAGCATGTTTTAATAAACTACCGGTTTGTTCACAACCTCTCTTGTCTCGCTCTCACTCACTCACTCATATATCGATGAACATATTGATGCAAAGGTTCAACAACAACCTGACTGACTGGAGAAGATGACCGAGACTAGTGGAAGACACTTTACGACATGTCTTCTAATCATTCGTCCTGTATTTGTGGGCTGTATGAAACAACAGAGGAGGAGATAGCAAGGGAGGCATGGTTGGCTGGGTTCATTCAGTGCATCGTATGAACCAGTGTAGCAGAATGAGATGTATGTATGTCATTCACCTCCCCCTCCTCCCCATCTTCATCCTCCTGATCAAAATGCTTCTGATCTCTACTCTCTTCTGCTATCTCCCACTCCCCTTCCCGACACACACCCGCCCTCTTTCTCCTGTCCCTCCTGTCCTCTTCCTTCTTTCATCTGCTGGGTTTTAGTGTGTGTGGTTTAGTGTGTGTGTGTGTGTGTGTGTGTGTGTGTGTGTGTGTGTGTGTGTGTGTGTGTGTGTGTGTGTGTGTGT
>JAOPJH010069605.1:0-11117 GCA_027122575.1 Merluccius polylepis
CCACCCCCCACCCCCCCCCCCCCCCCCCCCCCCCCCCCCCCCCCCCCCCCCCCCCTCTCGGGGGGGGGGGGGGGGGGGCAAACCAGGAAATAATGGAGAGAATCAGAACGCCTTAATAACCTTAGGGGTCTGCTCAGGTCATTAAGGAGCTAGCATCCTTCCTACTACCTTTCCTCTCGCACTCCTCCATCCATTAATGGAATCCAATCTGCCATTCCATCCCACTGCACTGTTTTTCCTCTTGTTCCAGCCCACCCCACCTCACTCCCTTTTTCCCTCTCTGCAGTATGTTTTGTCACCTGCTATGATCGAGAATGATGTAATCTCTAATAAAAGCCTTTTCCAAATCTGCCTGTCCACCCACAAGACCCACAAGTTCCAAGACAGTCTGTTTAATGTGTGCAGTACAGCGATGTGACAACTTTGAAAGTCGTGTATTGTGTAGTGGCGTTAAGAGTCCAACACTTGTCAGAACCACCACTCATGAACCCATCGCTTCTCCCATTCCTGCCCCCTTTCCTCACCAGCTTAAAGCCCTTCCTCTCTGTTCTCAAGCTTTGTTGCAGCCATCCCCAATGCTGAGGACAGTGTCCCGGCTCTACATGGCAGACCATGTGACTATTCCTCTGATCTGTATCTCTTCTCTCCTTTCTAAAGCCCATTTCCCCAACAGTGGATATTGGAAATGGGAGCAGGACAAAAAATGAGCTCTGCAAAACTGCTTTCAAAAAAGCGTGATGGGACATGAGCAGAACAGCGGAGCAGAACTTTTGTCCACCGTCAGCATCCACTGTCCACTTTTCATACTTGTAGAAAATGGGTTTAGGAGTCAATTTTGTAGAGGTCCATTCAACAACATCAGCTGGGAGACAGACAGATTTACTGGCCACCCCCATGTATGGTTTGACACAAATTGTTTGATCAGTAATATAAATATTTACTGTGGGTGGTGAGATTAATGAGATGAGATTAATGAGTCAATGACTATATATACATACTCACCTCTGTTCTGCGTTCCCCCACAGTGAGACTGGGTCCAGAATCAACGAGAGATGGCAGTCTGTTTTATCCGCATTATTCTGTGTATGAATGTTTTTCCTATATAATATGGCGAGTTATGTGGCTCGAGTTGCTTGCCAGAACCAATGTGTGTTCATTCTACACAAATAACCCAGTAGTACCAGGGAGTGGGCAGACCTTAATGAGTCGTGACTGCAGAGGTGTAGATGGAACAGTTATTGATGTGTTCAAACCGATTAGACATTGAGCCTGTGACCACCCGATATGTCTCTCAGAACCACGGCCTGGATGCTTTTTACTTTCAAGGTCGCTCACTGAGATTGCTGCCATAACAATTCGTAATATCCCCATTATCCATGACTCCTCGTCTGCAATGATGGGTTTAACCACATAATCCTTCCGTGCCCCCTGACTGATAGTGTTGTCAGGTTTGCCAGCAGTCCAGCTGTGTTCAATGGCTCCCCGACGAGAGTGAAGGTAAGTTAAGCCGGGGTCGCACCACACGATTTTCATGGCCGATTTGGGACCGATTTGAAGTCGGGCAGATTCCAGAATCTGCAGTTCCAGTTGAGCAGACCCGTGGTAGAGTTGGACCTGTAAGCGCTAGTGACGGCATCCACATTTGTTTGTTTACTTTGTTACGTTGTCAAAATATCATGGGAGAATACACTCTTGCGAGTGCAAGGCCAGCACAAAACTGCGTCTGTCTGTTCTCTGTCTTTAAATGTGTGTTCCCCAAACACTACATTAATACTTCATTATGTGTGTGCATGGACAAGACTGGAAAATCGGCACGTAGGTCATTAAATATGCGCTGCTCAATTATTGATGTCTTAATAATCTCACCTGTGTCAATTAGTTAGTTGTGTATTTAAGACCACATTTTTTTAATTTACTTCATTCGGTTTGTGTAGTCTGTATCTGCCTGCCAGTCTAGCTTTGAAGTCAGTGAGTGTGGTTAGTTTTCCTTGGGCTTATTTTTGTCTGCCTTGTTTTGCGCTCTTGTTCCCATCATCTTTCAAGCAGTCTTGTGATGAATTTTAAACTTGCCTCCGAGTGTCATTTTGATCCTGAACTATAGGTGGAATATATAAAGCAAGAGCATATCAAAACATGTCACCCCATGGATGTATTACATTAACTGGATATGGGTGGGAGTGTCTTCCAATGGAAATATTCTGGGTTCAAACCCCCATGTTCCCCGTCTACCTGTGGACATCCTTGAGCAAGATGACTTGATACATGCTCATTAATGATGTATCCAAATGTATCTAAAAAAAAAAGTCACGTTGCTTTTAGAAAAGAGGGTCTGTTTAACTACTAAAAAAAAGTAAATAACACAAGGCACATTAGTGTATTCTGTTCCCTACTAGCTGGCCCGTTAGTAAGCTGATCGCTAGCCATGTAGTGATGAGCTCATGCGAGCAAGAGGCTAGCTTGCTACAAGAGTGGACATCATGTGGGTCTGCATAATACCTCCAGACTGTTCTGTTCTGTTCATTTTTTACATTTTATGCTTGGCCGAAAATAACATACATACGACTTGTATAAGTAATTAATATTCATGTGTAGAGGAGAATGGATTATTTTATTTCTTACAAAAACACATCATAGTTTACAGTACTACATTTACCATCATAAGAATAAGCAAAATAAAAACATGTCCCCTTTTCTTCATTTCAGAAATATTAAGATATATCAGATATTTTGTTGATATATAGACCGCCTCTGATGAGGCACTACTCTATTGTCACACGCACATGCGGGCAGACAGCGCTACAGACAGTGCTACGGGATGAAAGCCGAGAGACACTCGTGTGCATTACGTGTACATATATGTACGTGTGGACATTGTAGTATGTTGTATTCTGTATTCACCATTCATTACCTGGTCAACAAGCACTCTCAAAGTCAAGTCAAAGATCGCTCAATTAACTATTTACATCCTTGATCATTTCTGTACATGTGTTTCATTATTAATTATTAATAATCTTCAACCATACCATTTAGTAACTGCTAGCAGTAATCAGTAATAACACAACTTCAGTCATTTATACTCACCACAGTTCTCCCTCGTTAAAGGGCAAGTGTCGGGTTAGTTACGCATTTATGTCATGTGTTTGCGCCGGGTCAGGCCATTGTCATTTCAGTTTAAGGAGTATTTTCTATTATGGGACAAATGTGTTTGACAGTTAGATCATTGCTAACTGAATTGGATAGCAGATTAGTAGATTAGTAGAACAGGATAGTAGATTTATATTTTTTAGTAATGATATATTATATATTATTTGTGAGTTCTAAGTGTTTATGTATATTACTGTTTATGAATGACTTAAAACTAATTATGATTTCGATATGATTTTGGTTTGGCTTATGATTAGAGCTAGGCAATGAATGGATAGCCTATTTAAGCCAGGCCTATGTCAGTGTTCAGGGGGATTGGATAGTGGAGGCTAGATTATAGTCTTGTGGGTAGCTATGCCCAGGGTTACATGCTTTTTACCTTTGTTATCTTATGTTGTTATGTTAGTTAAGTGTGTTTTCTAGTATTGTCTATAGTATGTGTAATTTGCTGCAGCATTTTAAATAAACCGCTAAAAGCAACATCAACGCACGGTACCCTAGGACATTTGGTGGCCAGCGAGGGAAGAGCATGCTGCTAAGAAAGCAGCAGGATGCCAGTCAAGAGCCCCAGGAAACAAGGCCAGAGTCTGAAGTCACTGAACTGAGAACCATGTTCGGTGAACTCATGAGGACTCAGAAGGTGAAGGACATGGCAAGAAGAAGAACCAGGATGAGCGGTGGAGGTATGTGGCACACCAATTTAAGCAGATGCGAGAGGAGGTCGCGAAGGACAGGATGGAGCGGGTTCATGTGGCAACTCCAGTGCAAATCCAGCGACGTTGATCCAGGAGGCAGAGGTGGTCCATGCAGTGACCTCAGTGGCAGTGAACTGGGCAGCGTCAGTGTATCCGGTTCCTGCTTTTCCTGGAAGAGCAGCGCAGCATCCAGGCTACACTGCAATGGTGGAGCCAGGTCCACTAAGGATGGCCAGCATGGGCCAGCTGTCTGGCTGGAGAGGCCCAAAAATGCAGAGCGGCCTACATAGCCATGGACATTGACACCTCATGTTATGCAGCTTTTGACTCCTGAAAAGCATGTAACATGGTGGTTACAGGGCACAGGCAACGGCACCAAGAGACAGTACATGGGATGAGCTGCCATTTTCTCACCCCAGCACTAGATCAGCAAAGACTAGGAGTCAGAGAAGGAGGGACAGGTTTCAAGGGACCCCAGTGCACAAGACAGTTCCCATTCCTTCACTGGACACTAGCAGCCATTTTGACACAATATGACATTGACAATGAGACCTATAGATTAAAGTTCCACACAATAGAGGTCTTACCAGAAGAGACCCCCAAAGAACTTTACACACGGCTCAGTAAGCTCTATGGGAAGTGGGTGTCTCCAAAGACCCATACCAAGGAGCAGATCGTGGGGGGGGAGATCGTCATGGTGCAGTTCCACAGATAGTCAATGAGGACGTTCGGCTGTGGATCCGGGAACACAACCCCATCACGGCTCGTCTCTACCAGATGGGAGGGGATCAACAACCAAGCTCACCTCCGTGGGGTCAGTCTGAGGGTAGTCGGGCAAGTGGTCAAGGCAGGCAGTACATTAGTCTGTTATCTTATGTTGCGTTAGTGATGTGTGTCTTCTAGTATTGTCTATGTGTAATCTGCTGCAGCATTTTATATAAACCGCTAAAAGCAACTATACAACAACTGCACAACCTAAGTTGGACCCTAGGACACCACCAAAGTACAAATGTTTATCCCAGTTTTTCATTTCAGAAAACTGGTCACGTTAGGCTACTAGTTATTCATTCTTTTAGCACCCAACTACGGTTTGGCTATCACTAAAACATTGGTCATGTAAGATTATGCACAGTGATTCCATGGGAATGATTAAATTTGTACTTTCTGTTAAAAGGAACTTATGAAAGTCAAAGTGTATTTATTATCGAATAAGCAGTATTATATCAAGGTTGTCCTGGCCAATTAAACTTTTAATAAATGCAAGTACAGAGCACTACACCAGATACAGTACTATAAAGAATATAGAAATATATTAAGATGCAGGTATGTACTGTAGAACCCAGTAGTGATTAATTATTCATTGCATTTTCTGTTGCACTTTACATAATGAGTGTGTGTGTGTGAGGGGGGGGATACAACACCTCATCCACTACCAGTGTGTAGCAGCCACCTGGGTGATGCACAGCAGCCAGTATGCACCAGGACGCTACAATTGAAGTGCACAGCCAAGATTGCCTTTTAATTAACGGTTGACTTTAGTATTTTGACTATAATGCATTTGTTTCATTCTATAAAATAATTATAATGTGTAGCCTGGAGGCCACTCCTGAGGGCCTGATTTACCTGCCTCTGTACCATTTGACATTCATTCATCTGCAGTGCAGATGATCTGGATGCCCTGTGTACAGTTGTTCTGTGGTTTGGAAACACAGAGCTAAAATGCAGAAGTCTGTGGTTTATTTATTATTCTATAGAATAATGTAATTAGTTTGAGAAACAATTGAATGGACTCTACCAACACATACAAATAGAGAAAATGCATTGGTTTTCTAAATCATCCTCCTGATTCGGACGTGGCACAGAGCAAAATTTGGGCTTAGATTTTTTTGGATGAGCTTTGCCAAAGTGACATGTTCAGTCAAGAAGTCTCAACAGGGTCAACCTAGGTTACTGGTGACCTTCATCTGCAAGAGTAAAAGAGCACCATGCTCCACTGACCCCATGAGCCAATCTTCCGTGCAAGCTCCAACAATAAAGCAAAGAGATGGCTCAGGCTGTCAAAGCACCCTATTCCCTAAAGGGAGTTTAGTGTCATATAATTTGACCCAGACTAAAGCACAGTTTAACACGCACACACTCACACACATGCACGCACGCACTCACGCACACACGCACACACACACACACCCCTAGTATGACTTATATGTACAACAGGCATTAACACACACATGCATGAACCCACAATTTTTCCATTATTGAAACTATTTCAGACAAAAATGTCATCCAATTGATTCATATTGCAGTGAGGCAGAAAGCGGGTTCTTTGTTAATAGATATAATGGCCATGTCTGTGACGACTATGAAAGAATCTTTTGTGTGAGTTTATTAAACTATGCTAGATCAGACCTGGCTAATTTTGGGACGGGATTTTCTCATTTGAAAAGCAAGACTTGAAAGGACTGTTATTTGTTTGTCAAACTAAGATATTTAACTATGGTTTCTATGGTGATTTGGGAATTCAGCTCCTGCAAGCCCTGTTTGTCCACCCACCCACACACACACACAGGTTTTGAATAAAAGGTACTCAGTATCGATACCACCTTCACAGTCACCAAATTAAATAATTATAGCAAGCGAATGAGTTGAAATTAATTTCGATGTACAATTGCCCAGCGAACACTAACAGCAATCTGTGGACATACAAGGCTGCTGCAGAGAAGCACACAATAGAAGGTCTTTTAATGAAAGAGAAAGAACTTCAGTCCCCTCGGAAATGTCTCCGGACAGTGCAGTATATGAGCTTGAAACATGTACTTGATGATGTGTAGCTTCACATAGCTCCACAGGCACGTTTGGAGACATCATAAAAACATGCTTTGAGGTGCACATCATCTTGCACATCATCGCTGCATTTTCAAATGTAAGCAAAAAAATAAACCTTGTGAGTGACATAGAAATGCATTTTCTTGTGTAGTGCATATCACCTACCAGAGGGGGCACTCTCGCACTCATTCAAGTTGCACTTCTTGGTGCTGTCGGGCCTGGGCTGAAGGTCACACCGCGTCTGTTCCACTTCGTCCTGCACCTCAGCCTTTGTGTCGACGCACTTGATGAGGCGATGCTGCACTCCACTTCCACACAACGCCGAGCACTGCAAAAAAAGTGATGGTGATGATGGTGATTGAGTTTCAATGTGGCCAAGTAAGAACCTCTTTGTTAATCGCAAATCACGAGTAGGGCCAAGGTGTTTATGTATCACTTTGAAATTACTTATTTGAAGAACGGCTGTCGGCATAATATCATTAACAGGCACTACAATTTCAAAGCACCAAATAAGTTATGAATTGAATATTAGGTTCTATGACGTCCCAATTGCACCTACTTTTATTTTGAGTTTTTCCTTTATCTGTTGTTTGTTCATATTAATGCTAGAGTTCTTAATATGCTCCATATGCTTGTGGAGTCTATTGGAAATTAATGCGAGAGGAGGTAATTGGAAAAACTATAAGGCATAATCTGTAGGACAAAAGTGGGGAAAAAAGAAAGCCATGACATAATAAAACCTTTGTGAGGAAACAACTTTAGTCCAAGAAATATAGAAATTGAATTAAGAGATAGAAGAGTAGGCAGCACTAGGTAGATGTAATGATTTGAATAATGTCTGTGTAGCATGTTTTAACCTCTGAGCAAAAGGTTTCAACCTTTGAGTAACATGTTTTAACCTCTGAGTGTTTTAACCTCTGAGTACCTGTTCTCAAAGGGGCTGAAACTAGCTGGATAGCTACAGTTTTTATCATAACAGATCCTACAGTAACGGGCAATTGGAGTTGAAACTAACGCCCAACCAGCTATTTAAATTGCTCTGGGATTACTTAGTGATTCCTTCATGGTTTAATGACATGTGTTCCTTTAAAGGTACCTTATATATAATAGAGACAGAAGGACCCCTTGCTGTAGTTTCTGCAAGACCGTGGAATTGAAGAATAAGTCTTAAACAAACTAAAAAAATGACGGTATTAATGTATATTAATTTATATCAACAATAAATAATCTACTTTAGCATATACAGTGAAAGAATAGTACATTTTATATGCCATAGCCTATTTAGTACATATGACACAGTAGACTGCCTCTGATTTAGACTTATCAACAGACAAGAATGGCAATGACTTTGAAACATGGTCACACTAACATTCGTCCCAAAGTGGAGAGATTAGTCAACTATAATAGCTTTCATTATGGTATTTATGTGGTGTTTGTGGCTGTTGTATATAATCATTTCTGTTTGATAATAATAATTTGTGTGTGCGCCTGCCTGCAGGCAGGCGCACACACAAATTTTCCTTTATTCATTAATTTGGCTTGCCCTGTAACTTTCTTGAATAAAAAGCAAAAGTGTTGCTTTCTCAATTAGGTAAAAATGTGTAAATGTGCAAAAATAATTTACTCATATGATCCTTTTGTTACTTTTGTTTATATTTTGCACATTGATTCGTTAGTAATTACGCTGAACATCCTTTGGTTAGTTATTGTGGAGTTTCAGTAGCGTCTAGACGCTAGGACAATTACTAGAAAGAATAAGGGGAAAGTTCTGTACTCCAGATAGCAGTTAAAAGAGTGCAGACTTTGGATAAAATAAAAGGAAATAAAAATGCAAAAACAGAGATTAGAAATTGAGTGGATGAATTTCAGCGGATAAACTTTTTCAACAGGTGCAAACTGTAAAAGATGGTGGGACCCATCATGCCTGTGTGGACAGACAGACAAAACTCAGAGACAAAACTCAGAGACATCTAAGAAATGACTGAGCCTCTTTCTCTGAAACTGACTGACCATGTTCGCAGGATCCAGGAGTAATTACGCTGAACAGTCATTGTGGAGATTCATTTTGTAATGTCTAGACAAGGTCAATTACTAAAAAGAATAGATAGATGGATAAAATAAAAGGAAATACAAATGCAAAGAAAGAGATTAGAAATTGAGCAGGTGCAGGTTTTAAACAGGTGTGAACTGTAAAAGGGGGTGGCACCCGGCATGTCTGTGTGGATAGGCAGACAAAACTCAGAGATATCTATAAATGGCCCTTTTTTCCCCTAATGGTGTCTGCAAGTCTCTGAAACTGACAGACCATGTTCACAGGATCTGTGACTTGGCACAAAATGAGATTGACCCAGATTGATTGATAGTTAGATTGTACCTCTGCACCAAGAGTAATAGCAACCTGTGAAATAGAAAACATTTCACAGGTTGTCAAACAAGGTCAGGCATCAGAACAAGAATCATAATCGGCTTATCTTTACTGCTGGACCCAGATCTGATGAACCTCTTAAATCCACATTTGATAAACAGAATTATCAAATGTGGAGGTAGTCAGTGACAACTAAGATGAAGAAGAAAGAGGAATATATGTAGGGTTCTAGGGTTCCTTGGTCTTGTATTATTTCAGATTATTAGAATTGAGCAAGAAGACGACCAAGGAACAGGTCTAACAGATGCTTTGCCTGAAGCCCATGATGCAGCGTAACACCTACACTGATGGTGAAGTAACTGTTGGCACGTCATTTAGTGATTCTGTTGAATTGGACGATACTTTTCCTTGGGAGGGATCAAAGCCAAATGTCATTATTTTGGTGCCTTGCTCACCTCTTAGCAGCCTTTATTGACCCAGATATGACGACCAAAGATATGCACATCAAACAGGAAACTTCCTAATGGAGAGTCAGAAGAATGTAAAGGCTCAGGTGTACTGCACGACTGCCTGCCAGAATTCTGGCTAGTGTCACAGTTAGGTCACAAGGCCCATCTACAAAACCTTGGCAGCTTCTTTGTATCCACAGAAACCTTTTGAGATAATGGAAGAACGAATCCCAACTCCAAAGCATGTTAAAAAACTTCTGAAATTCCATGAAGAGATGACAGCCCATCAAAAAACACTGTGGCAAGACATTTGAGGAGGTACATCAGTGAATCTGACAACAACATGTTAAAGGCTTTCCTCTGGTTCTGCACAGGGGCAGAAATCCTGTCTGGACACCACATCACAGTTCAGTTCATACCGACTTCAACATTCCAAACAACTGGACAAAGGTAATTAAGTCAGTTAAAGACAAGGGAGTGAAGAGCCTCCCAAATTGTCAAATAAAACTCTTGAGCTTGTGGTATGTTTGTGGGCAGGGCTGTAGTGGAGGCTAAACGCAGGTAAACGGCGTTTACGCACCTCCTACATTTCTGAAATAGCGTTTACGCACCTCTAAATAGAGTTTACGCACCTCTAAATAGAGTTTACGCAACTTTAAAATTTTACCAGCGCAAGCCGCAGTATATTCAAAAATTGCGCTGCATTATCAGTATTTACGGTATTTGGGACACAGTATCTATGACCAATAAACATTTCATTTTTGCGTTTTAAATGCGTAACTTAAACCAACTTCCCAGAAGCATTTTGTGAAACAATGCTATTTAGTGGGAGATAGTTCACATACAGTAAGCCACAGGGTTTCTTCAAACTCACAAGAATAATGTTCTGAAAACTCTGCGCAAGACATTTGTCCAGGTAGTCACCAACAGGCCTTTATCTTTCATTCCAAGAAATGTATCCAGTACTCCATTCCTTCCATGCGCAGGATCCCCCACCAACTCTCAATTCTTTGATTTGATGTACTGGTTTCAACGATGTAGCTCAGAGCACCAGATCTGTTGTCAATGTCATGGCGGTGGAGGAAGGTTTGGACGTCTCAGACAACCACATTTTCAGTTCCCAGATCCGTCCACAGCCTGCACAAAAGTAGCCTTCTATGACATGTGGGTCGCTGCTTGTATATGCCGCTTTCAACAAGATTATTAGATGATGAGCCATCTATGCAACCATTTATAGAAATTCTATAGGGCTTTGACTTATCATATGTATCAAAGTGCCAAATATAGTTTAGTCCTTGAGCAAAATACTGTCTGCGATTTATTCTCCGGGCGCATCACTGAGGAGTTTGGATCCAGGGATGCAAGGATTCAACAAACATCCTCCTTTTTTGCATTGATCCATAAATAAAGTGATATTAAATCAAAATGATCCATGCTTCTGCGTGACAACAGCCTACAGAGCTCCCCCAGTGTTGTCAGTAAACAACAGATTCCGTGGCCATGAATTATGAAGATGAATAATTTAGTTATCACGTTCCCATGCATTATTAACTAGTGGCCATGACTTAAAGGTACAGTATGTAGTTTTTAAAGTAATTTATTACCTCAAATCAACATCGTCATTCATAAATAAGTCCCTAT
>JAOPJH010069609.1:0-11117 GCA_027122575.1 Merluccius polylepis
CGCCAGCCCCCCCCACCCCCCCCCACCCCCCCCCCCCCCGACCCCCCCCCACCGCGCCCGCGCGGGGGGGGAGGGGGAGGGAGAAAGGGAGAAGGAGAAAAACAAAAAGAGAAAAAAAGAGCGAAAGAGATAGATAGTAGTCTTGAAAGGGTGTTAAGAGGTGTCTGAGACGGGGAATACTTGGGATGAAAGAGTGCAGAAATGTTCTTTCTCCTGATGGGGCCAGCTTCAGTGGGATGTTAGCGTGATGCGCGATACATCACGGTTAACACGGGAGGAGAAAAGTGGTAGCTGAGCTTTGGGGGACAATAACACGAGAGCGAGGTCCTCCTTGAGTTATTGTTCTGAAACACGTTTGTTAAAAAACGACCTCAATCCTCTAGCTGACTGCAGCTAGCTTTCAAGAGGCAAGCTAGATAGTGTGATGGCATCTCCAGGGGATGAAAGGAAATACGTTGTCGGCTCAGAGAACTGAAGACAACAAAGAAGGTGAACACATTTTTCTCCATCTTGCGGCATCTCCAGAGAAGAAAATATATCTTAGGTGTTGCTCCAACACACTAAATATTATGGTTTTAGGCCAAGCTAGTTTTCAAGAGGCTATACTTGTATCAGGATGAATGATGCTAGACATGACATTGAGATATATTTATAACCAGTCAGGTGCTGGTAATCAGGACACTTGATGAAATTATATCTATACACCCTCCCTACGAAAAAAAGGAAGTTAATTAGATAATTATGTGAATCTATTCATGGACACTTTGGCCTCTGGTACACTTTGAATAAAGTTTATAATTTCCCACAGGATGAAGATGCGTTGTGACGGCGGGTAACTTCTATCTTCTTAAGCACAACACACATGCAGGAGGAACGATTTTTCAGATTCCTTTTTCACATATCTCTTAGCAATGGATGTATCAGTTTAAAAAGAAAGGAGTTGTAATATGCATTTAAAGACATAGATACATCTTTACTTGATTGCTGCTACAGTGCTATCATGGTGACTGATGTCTCTGAGGTCAACATTTTACTGTAAGGTCAATACGCACCACCTAGGAACTTTGTTTCAATCCTTTTTTTTTTGGTTAACTTGTTAAACTGCCCAAACCCCCCCCCCCCCCAAAAAAAAACCAACCTCTTATGCACTTATTGTATGTTCGTACGTTCTGGCAAAAGTACTTAGCATCGTACAGCTGCAATATCTTACCCTAGCTATCCATGTTGTAGGCCTATACCAGAAAGGGCAGCTAAACCTAGCAATTATGGTGCGCTGAAAACCATGTTCTATTGACATCCTTGCTGTACCGACAGCGATATATTGTTGTTTTACTTTCAACTGACAAAAGTACAAACAAACCTCATCTCCAGGTCGTGATCGTCCTGAGGCGTGAAGCTGAACAAGGCCACGTAGGTGTTGAGCTGGAGGATGTCCTTCTGTAGCTCGAGTCTCTCCTGCTCCTAGAGAACACACACACACACAATAGATTTACTAAAACTACAGTTACATCTTTGCCAACATTATTTGATGTACTCTGTTACTACTGTTGTAATCACACTGCCATCAATCAGTGCTGAAATGTACCACTCCCAACAACAGAGCAAATAAGAGGCTATTGTTCACAGCAGAGCACTGGGCTTAAGTCCTCCTGCTGTCTGTTCCTCTCTTTAATCCGTCTTCGATGCGGGTGGGAGAAGGAACGATCCCCTCGCTGTGTTTCTCATAAGCTTGTAGGAAATGAAAAAGGTGTGGGAGGAGAGGAAGTGACTCGGGAGGAAGTGTTAGCATAATTAGCAGAAAGACGTATCCCTACATCCTGCCATTTCCAGCACCGTCTCAACCACCCCGAACTCGAATTCCTGTTTGATCGTCAGAAATACACCAGACTGCAGCAGAGGGTTGTCGTGTGTTCGACTCCCAGCCAAAATGTTCTGGCTTCTGTCTGCGGGCCAACCTGTACTTGAGCAAGCACGCTGTACATCTATCTGCTCTTCCGTGGATTTCATGGTCGGTCGTCACTTTTTGGATGAAAACATCCTAAATAGAAGTATAAAGTTGAAGCGGGCGAATTTGCTGCCAGTGAATTTGAAGGTGCGTCGATGCGTTCTGCAAGGCGGCCTCAGCATTTAAGATTGTCACACTGGAATCATGAAAAATGCAATAATTTGTCGAGGCATAACCCCCCCGCAGCCTGCAGTTACTAGTGATATATGACATGCATTATGGTGGCAACAGGAGAAATTGACCCTGTGGACCTGAAGAAGAGAGCCACACCATCAACCAATGACAAATCCAGTAAAGTTGAACCACATCGCTGCCCTTCCTTAAGTGCGACGTTATCTTAGCTGACGTTAGGTTTAGAGTGGAAAGATGGAAGAGATTGCACTTTCTTTTTCAAACTACGAATATATTAGGGAAGCTGGATTAGAGAAATCCAATGATGCGAACAGAGAAGACATTTTAAGATTCAGTAGAAATTGCCAATACAAAATAAATAAATGCCAACTGGATCATATAATCATGTAGCTAGTTTTATATTTTAGCACCTATATATACATGAAAATGATTGCTTACCATGACTCAACACTTTTATCTATTGACTCAGCACTATGTTGTGGATTCCCTGCCCCTCCACCCAATATTCTCCAAACTCCTCTCCCCACACGCCCTCCCCTGCCTCCCCTCCCGACGGGGAGTGGCGAAGACGCATGCAGGGTTCATTACCCCCCGTGGAGCCTCCATCTGTCTGTCCTCCACCCAGGTCTAATGGAGCTGTCACCAGACAGACAAACAGCCCACCGCCAGCTGTGCTCAGCACACCGCCGCTCGACTCCGACGGTTGGCTGCTCGCTGGGAGGGGCACCGACTGGGCATGTGCAGAGAACACACCTGTGCGTTTTACGACTATTGCGCCATTTCCGCGCCTTCTTGCCACACCCCCACCCCCCCATTGTTGACAGTGGGAGGGGGGGGAGGCAGGTCTCAGAGGAAGTCATGAATGCACTATGAGCCCCTTTGTGGCTAAGATGATGTGCTAATAAAAGAGAATCAAAGGCGTTTATTTGAACAATCGGATTATGAAATTCATTAAATGTCAGCCCATTGGAATCACCGTCGGTATTAACTTTACATTACCAGGCTTAACCTTTTTTTTGGCAGCGACAGCATCGTACATGCAGAGATTAAATGCATCAAATGATTAAATGCACCACAGAGCCCAGAGCCAGCCATCACACTAGTAAAAACTAACTACTCAGACCTATATATGCCAATGCCAGCAGTCGAAGAAGTCTGCCTGGGTATGATTTGTGATGGCAGAAAAATATGTTTTTCCCTTTCTCCATGCGTCTGGGAAACGCGGCAGCAGGGATGGAGCCAGGCCAAGGGTAGTGCGCGCTTGGACACATTGTTCGAGTGCGGGTTGGGTATCGGTTCTCAGGCTGGGACAGAGTTCATAGTTCGTCACAGTAAGCAGCGCAGATGGTTCTCAGAGGTTTACTGACTCCGCTAGAGTCACCCTGCTGAAGAGTAAAAATACATTTTAAAAAGGAATAGTGAAAGGGGGCAAAAATAAAAGTTGGTGGGTTTAAGTGATGGGATACTCCGGCCGTGTGAGTCACATCATAATCCTAAAGATACACGATGCGCCGTGCTCAATTCATCACTTTGATGCACAAAAAATATATACCATGAAATCCATTGCATTTTGGACTGTGTCTTTTTCCATTTCTATAAACTCAATTATTTTGTTAATTGTGTGTTTTGGAGTTTCTTACCAGATCCTCAAACTTTCTTTCTGGCTGGTAATGCTCTGTGCCATTCTCAAGGCCTGTGAAAACTAAAGAGAAAGCAGAAAGCAAAAACTTTAATGACACCAAAACAGCTCAAATAGACTGCTGGCATTACAACAGTGGGAGGCCGAATCTTGGTCCCTTATGTTGGTAAAGCCACAGGACATTTGATTGGCATTCAGGCATGGTGGTAAGACCTTAAGCTCAGCATAACTATTCCATTCTCTTTGAGGGATGTTGGTTCAGCGCTAGTCTTGGCTCTATGCTAGTAAAGTAAAAGTAAAACCCCCCCGGCCAAGTTTGCGCTCTGCTTTTCCTCAAATCTTCACGCCAACAGCTTGTTTTCGATAATTTAACATAATACAGTATAACTGACACCATCTTGGCCAGCGACATCTTGGCTCATCAGGGTTCACTTTTTTTGTTGCAAAGAACTGGTTTAACCGCTTTTCAAAATCAGTTGTTTTTCCAATCATTGCATGGGTCAGGGTCAGCAGAATGGAAGTAAGTTATAGCAGTGGGGAGTGCTTCTATAATACAAAAAGCTAAAAAAGAGCAGAAACTGGAGGGGGGCTCTAAGTGTCGATACCAAGGTCGATACTCTTCCTATTTATAGTCACTTCCACATTTATTTTTTTGTATATGTGTTCAATACAGCAGAATGTCAAGGATCAATACACTTGTGCCCAGCAGGGACCCTATCTATCCAAAGAGTATTCAATCAAGTGCCAATTTAAAACAAGTACAAAAATACTTTGAAGACTAGTCACCCTGGGTGTCTATTTAGTAACTATTTAACATTATTCATAGTAAAAAAATGTGGTTTTGCTTCTCTGGTTGGAAACAACAGAATACCACCCATGGAAAAGTAACGCCTTTTCCAGATGCACCCTCAGTGGAAACTCACCATCATCGCTGTGGTTTCTGGACAGGTTGCGGCCGCTGCTGTGGCCTGCTATTTCCTCAGGAACCTTGTCCAAGTCACTTGTCTGTGACACACAACACATAACATACAAACACACCGACATACGTTCAACGTGGGATTCAAAATGAAACGATTTCCCACGCAAGGAAAAAATAGCCATGCGGAAGGACGGACAAACCAACTGATAATGCGTGAAGAAAAAGTGATCAAAGAAGACCAAGTCAATCCATTCAATAAAAAAACAAAACGTATCGACATTTTAGGCAATACTTTGAGCAAGAAACCAAAATGGTGTTGCTCAATCAGACATTTGGTAACTATTATCATAAGCCCCGTTGAGATCACAGCCTTTCCCCCTCCCAGCTCTGGTGACACACGGCCCATTCTCTTTTACAGCTGCTCTGGACAGGGCGGCCCAACCACTTTCACATGTCCTCTTGGAGATGCACTCTCCCGCCCAAACCGACAGCATGAGCGATAAAAGCGAAGCGTAATACACGAGAGGAAACGGGATGAGATGGCCGGAGCGTGTTTGGGCTTCGCAGTCGTTTAGGTTTAGGTCGAGCCAACGAGTCGCAATCAGAGAGCGGGGAGTGTTTTCCACTGACATCACCTCTCTTCATTGTCCTGACTGCACTTTCTTTGAGCGTGAGTTCATCTATAAAAACAAATGTAGCCGACTTGAAAATGCTATACTACTAAACTGTCAACAATTTTGATATGAATGGAAAACTTTTGCCTACACCGACACAAAACATTAAAACAAATACTCCTAAGCATATATCACAATAATAATGATATCTAAATAATATAATAACATGATATAACCAAATCACATGACACACATGTGGGACTATACCCCCCCCCCCCCCCACCACCTCATTTTGGTATCACCATAAAACACAAAAGGTGTGTGTAGATGACATGTATGTTTAACAGAGACACGACACAACACAACACAGTATACAGTCTCATCAGCCGATTGCACGCAGGTGAAGAGAAACCTCACCGAGTTTCTGTGAGGGGATTCGGAGCCACTGGCCCTCTTGGCCTTCTGAGCCAGGGATGTACCCATCCTCAGGGCCTCGTACACAGGGTCCACCTTGTTGCCACACGCTAGAGAGGAGAACCACAGGGAAGACAACCCAGTCAATAAAGGACTGTTCAACTGTACCGTACAATGTGTCCAATTCAACAGGTTTGACATTTTACAACGAGACCACAGGGATGAAAGGACGGAGAAGGGTGTTTTACCAATAGGCATGACTTCTTTGATGCATCCAAACTGTTCCTGGATCAGCAACGGCGAGCTGTAGTAGCGCCGAAAGCCTTTGGGCTGGTGGTGGCGGCGGGGGAGGCAGGGGAGAGATGGGTTAGTGAGGGTTGAAGGATTATTAAGAAGCACAATAGACAGCGAGGCGCCCACCACTGAAATTCACAGCCCACAATGATTGCTCTTTCCCAAATATACACAGCTGGATCACTGGTTCTGTTTGGATAACCACTATACTGGTACAGCACCAGATTCATCTTTATTCACTATAACATGTGTTGGGATTAAAAAGTGACAACCCCAAAAAAATGAAAGTTTGAGTGAAATTTGGAAATGTTGAAAGCTTAATGCAGTCGTACTTATACTGTGGGTCTTCTCTGTAAACCATTTTGTGATCTTACATAACCCACGCATCGGGTTGCGAGCTCACCAAAGAATTTCAGAAGCGCCCGGATATTTTTTTCACCCAGAGTTTATCCAGACCCACAGTTCAATCTAAGACAGATCAAGTGGCTCTGTGACATTCTTTGTCTTGTGATTTGAGGATTATGCCTATTGCTCCCACAGAACTGTTCATTGTATAGTACCAACACGCTACAAGGTTCCTTTGCATAGATAGAAATAGAAATGTTATCGTTTCACATGTGGCATACCTTGAATAAGAATCAGAGCACCATGAGGCAGAATAAAACACACAGAAGACGTTTACACATTTCTTCCAATCTCAAAAGATCAAATAACAACTGGTTTTCCACATTTATCATTTATCAATTCATTAGATTCTGGTAGTCGGCGTCTGCTGTTGGATCAATACTCCTTGTCTCGTTTCAGCCTTAAGAACATAACACTTGGTGTTAGGCACCCGGTGCCTACTGTCAAAGGAAAAAAACAGAAAGAAAATCATCATGTCACCTCCTCAGTGTCTTTTCACACTTCTAGTTTTTACACGTTGAACACGTTGTGGCATCAGAGTTTTATTTCATACAATATGTTTCTGTTGCTTTGTGTAAGTAGAATGCAGTAGAAACATTGGGCGGCCTGTAGTAGCCTATCACTTAAATGTATTTGGTGCATGTGGGATTATAACCAAGTTGGGGTCGAGTGTCATAGCTAATCATTCTCGATTATTGTTTTGTTCAACACCACGCAGGTGGAGGGGGCTAAAAAAAGCAAGCGATGGTGGTCTTGTCTCAGCCCTTCTTCAGGGCTGAGCTGTCAAGACAGTCAATAAACAAAAGGTTGAAAAGAGACATGCGTGTTGCGTGCTCGCCTGGTTAGTGCACCAACTGATAAAAGATGACAAAAACAATACGAGGGCCCTTCTTTTTAGTCACTGTATTGTATTGAGAACGCACAAAAGCATTGGGGGGAATTACCATTCATGTCTTTGTTTAGTATGTGTTTATTTTTTCTGTTGTAATATTTTCCACTCTATAATTGACTCAGTTATGTACAAGATGTTGTCAAGGCAAAGTCTGTCTTGGTTTCTTTCCTATTTACACCTATCCAACAGTCTGTCCTTCATATTTATCATTCTCATGTGACTAATGAGCCATTTCAGAGATTGGAAATAGGGCAGACAGGGGTTAGGGGTTCTTGCGTAAGGATGGCTATGGCTACATAGGGGATCAAACCTGGAAACCGCTAGTCACTGAAATATCCTGCGTCCTTGCTCTATAGTTCCCTAATGCAGCGCAGGACGATTTACACAGCCTTGTAAGGTTTAGCTTGACCAAGTTTGTTGCTGTTTGCTCCAGTTCTTCAGAAAGATGACTGTGTTGTACGGAGACCAGCCGACATCTTCCATAGCAAGCTTCTAAATTACGTGTATCTGACTTCACTGTCAGGTCGCTTATACAAGCGCCTGCCTCATACTAATAGTAAATTACTATTTAGCAGCCGCTGCCAATTTTCCATAACATTAGGGATGGCCTGATGGTTAGGGTTACATAACGAATGTGTTGGATGACTTTCGGTTGGACTGTAACTTTGTGACATTTAAATTTTAATTCAACAAGCCTTGCTCTGCTGTGCCATCTAGATGGGACATTTAAATATCACTGTGAATTGTTTCAACGTATTCTGCTTTGAAATGCGTCAATGGTAGATATTTCACCAATGATCAAACTATGGTGATTTATGAAATCCAAATACACAAAATAATAAACCAAAAGCTGCTTTCGCCAAGAGAAACAAGCTTGAGAAGTAGTGTGCAAGTTTAGAGCAAACCCTAATTTAGAGTTGTACTCCTCTGGGGACGCTTCCCGTTTTATGCCTGACCTTTCAACCTCATTTTCCACTGTTGAGAGCTGATCCTATCTATCCAAGCAGGGAGGCTCATCCTCCAAGCATGGAATTACAGGCACAAGTTAAAACACAGATAAGGATAACCCTATCTGTGAACCCAGTCTTAGTCTTTTTTCTAGTCTTTTTTTTTGTTGTGTTTTCCATTTTTTATATCTTTTTGTTTTTGCTAACTTACGTTAACTAACATTTTCACTTTCTCTAATCTCTTCTATGAGGGTTAGGGTTAGGCTTACTCTGTCCTGTGTTTACTGTCATTGAAATCACTCTTGTCATGGAGAACAACAGGAAGTAGAATTGTATTGCGATGTACTACCAGAAGGGCCTGGTTCTGCTTTGGTGCTCCGCTAGGTGTCCATTACACTCTCTGGGTTAACAGGGTATTGACTCACTCCAATAGTATGTCCCAATACATACTATGTCAAATGCAGTATGCCAAAAATACCAGGATGTCCTACTACATCCAGTCGCATTTTGCGGTATGCAAGCCAGCATGCTTTTCTGGCTATTCTGACCCACAATCCTCTGCGCAGCGGAAGACTGCAGGTGTGCTAATCAGTGAAACCACCTGTAGTATGTGCCAATTGTATGCATACTGTATGCAACAGTATATAATTTGTAGGGCAGCTGCAGTACGTACTAAAAGTGAAGTCCTCACAAAATATGTAAGTTATCCTAGTGAGAGAGTTCTTGGAAACTGGAAGACTGGCATCCATAACATATCCAATGGCACATAAACATTGGCAGTGCAAAACAAAAGGATGATTAAAGTCTTGTGTTCTTGTGTGTGTGTGTGTTTGTGCACGTGCACGTGCACGTGTGTGTGATTGCAGATGTGTGTTTGTGAATGATTTAAAAGCCCCCGCATAGTCGTGGTGCTGGCCAGTTTTCTGGTTTGCAATAGGAGACTGGTTCTTGGCACAACCATTCATGACCACTTTCTTCCCTGCCTGGAAAAACACCCTACCACCCACCTTGCACCCAGACAACACTTATCAACACTTAACAATCTCATTACAATGCCGACACAGTTTGCGTGTGTGTGTGCGTGTGTGTGTGTTTGAGAGAGAGAGAGAGAGAGAGAGAGAGATGGAAAAAGAGAGAGAGAGAAAAAGAGAGAGAGAGAGAGAGAGAGAGAGAGAGAGAGGGAGAGAGAGAGAGAGAGAGAGAGGAGAGATGGATGGAGAATGAGAGCAATAGAAAGAGAGGGGTGTCATGTTATACCAAGTCTTAATCCGCATCAGTAACCAATCTCAAAATCGCGTAACGATGACCGTAATTCAGTATACATAGCACATTGATCATAGTTGATGAGTAGGTTTCAGCGAGCGAATGAGTGAATGGTTCAGCTGAGGTTTTTCTATGTCTGCAATCAGGATCACATTGTTGACTTGACCGAGATATCACATGACCTACTCTTTTCGCTTCTACAAAGATACATTTTTCCATTGCTTCTCCGAATATGAATAATCACCTACACATGGTTCCCACAGTCGATCTCTCCGTGCACCACACATTTTCGCATCTCTTAATTTCTTCGAATTAAAAGCATTCTAGTCTTGCATGTTAGGCAGGGGCAGTCGTGGCGAAACAATGCACCTGGTGCCAATTTACCGGAGCATGTTATCTATGTACATTTCATGCATGATTCATGCTGATGGATAAAAGTGGCCCTCTCCTCCTCACACGCCAGTTAGTTTAACAATGATGAAGAGTGACGACGAAGACGGTCACCGCGGATGCCACGCACACGGCAGCCAACTCACACATGACATCGTGTTATTTCTGAATATGCGGCGTATATTCTGTCGATAACTAACAGAACAACACACACAGGCCAACTCTTCTCAAAGGCCGGGGTATAAATAAACAGCAGCAATTAAGCATACCGTTTGAAACGGCGCGATCCCACACATCCTCTATGGTTATATCTGGCAGTATGTATTCACCATCTGTCCGCTGTCTGTGTGTTGGGTGCTGTGCTGTAAAACCCCATATGCCATGCCAACACACCACCCTTGCCGGTAGCCGTTTACAGTAGGTAGACGTTCACAGGAAGTCTGAATTGGCGGAGTGTATGTGTGTGTGTGTGTGTGTGTGTGTGTGGGGGGGGGGGGGATATCTTACCAGCTTGCCCTGGCAGCGTTGCTTCCCAACGCCGTGCTCACACTTGTGGTGCAGGCTCATCTTGCAGGCCTTGCAGCGCAGGCCGTGCTTGGCCGTGTTCCCCGCCAGAAATACCACATGCTTGGCCGTTGTTCCTTAGGGAGACAGACAGACACACACACACGCACACACACATATAAGAAATACAGTATACACACAGACACATGCAAAGGAAAACAAACGCTATATTATGGTCATGTCGAGGGGTTTTGATGAAGGACTGGAGTGGAATGTATTGGTGAGTCACCCAGTGCACCCAGTAATGACTGTAGGTAGGTTTTAAAGGGCTACTTAAGTATGTTATAGTATGTAAAAATGCCCAAATAGATAAAGAAATGGAACCGAACCAGCTAACAGAAAGAAATGTCAAATCTGAACAAAACGAGAACTGCTGGTTGGCAAATTCTGGTTGGTTGGCAAAATCCATTTTTTAATATCCATCACATTCACCTCAAAAGACCTGAGTCTGTCATTCATCTTCATGATCGCATGACTCCATCCATCATCCCATCAACAAAGGAAACACAACTCTGCTTGGTAAGTAATTCCTCCTTCACCACCACGTCAAGGCGACAGATAAATGAGGTGTGTGTGTGTGTGTGTGTGTGTGTGTGTGTGTGTGTGTGTGTGTGTGTGTGTGTGTGTGTGTGTGTGTGT
>JAOPJH010069622.1:0-11113 GCA_027122575.1 Merluccius polylepis
GCGCCCTCTACCGGTGTGGCATTGAATTGCATTTCGACACGTAAACCCCACGCAGAACCATCACGGTCTCATGACTGTGTCCAAGCAACTGCGGGGCCATTGCGTGATCACTACGTGAACACTACGCGGAACCATAACCCAGGCTTAAGTTGGTGCGTTGTCTAAAAACGCACTCTTATCTTCTTATGCGGCCCGCAGCCCCATTTGACGTGTGCACCTCCTACCGCTGTCGTCATTTTATAGAATTTCTTACTTTAGGTCTATTTTAGGCGTAGGACTACATCAATTGTATCACTAAAAATCCTGTTACTTTCCGGGGGGAAATTGTATTTGTTGGTCTAAGCGTTAACTGGTCATGTTTGCAATACATGACCAGTTAACGGTATTGTCGTAGTAGTGTTGGCATGGGGGTGGATGTAAACCGTAGCTAACCAAAGGTTTGTGTTTCTCGGTTCCGACCTGTGGGGCAGACGGGAGAAAAGCTGGGTGAGACGGAGAAGCTGTGCATGGTGATCGAGGAGTGTGGTGGCCTGGACAAGATCGAAGCGCTGCAGGTGCACGAGAACGAGTCTGTGTACAAGGCCTCTCTGCAGATCATCGAGAGATACTTCTCTGCAGAGGTAAGAGGCCAGCTATCTTTGTACTTTACACTGCTTCCATTTTGTTTTTGAGGCTTTATTTTTGTTGCCATCCCGACATTTATTCATTGTATTTTTTTTCATGATCATGCAGTCCTAATGATAAATGATTCTGTAACGTTTTCTTATTGCAAGGTTTATTTTAGGGGGAAACTCATTTGGCTATAGATTACATAGATTTTCCAAGTGAACAGTCTGTTATTCATTCATTCATGTGATGTTGATAAAGATTATATTTGATCTGGTGTTCGATTCACTAACGCTGTTATTTTTGTCTGTACTCTGTCTCCACTACCTGACCAAAGAACGAAGAGGACAAGTCTGTGGCTCCTGATGTCGCACCAGATGGTTACGCCTTCCAAGTTCCTGACGATCAAACCACTTTCAACTTCTAAAGCCTCCAAATGAACTTTTCTCCATGCTTGTTTTTTTATTTTATTTAAGCTGTCCTCTTATTTCATGTTTGTACACTATCGTACAAAAATGTCCACATTTCCATGCGAGATATGTAAATAAATTTTAAGAAATGTCTTCCTAATTGTGTATTGTTTTGGTGATGGTATAACTGGGCCAATCACATGAGATTGGGGAGGCAGAGCGGGGCTGAAGAGGACTAAAATAATAACACGACAGTTACTGCATCCCACCACCAGGCGGCGCTGTTGGCTCGTGTTTGTCCAGCCGATGTAAGTGAGACTTTGAAAAAGGAGGTTTACGAGTCAAAACTTTTCGTGGCTTGTTCACAACAAAGATTAATGAAACCAAAAGGTTGATCAGATTTTTTTTTTTTTTTTTTTTTCACAACTTCATCTCCACTAACTAAGAGGAATCGCTTGTTTTTTTTTTTTTGTTTTTTTGGGGGGGGGGTGTATATTTTGTCGCATGCGTTATGGTGGTGGTTTGATGTGTAGTCACTGGGTCTCCATGTGTGGGTGATGTCACCGGCGAGGAGGGCCATCTCCCCCACATCTAGGGCCAATGCCCGCCTCGCAGCGCAGCCATCATCACTATGAACTTCAGTCCAGGCAGCGCAGCTCCGCGCCAGCGTCCGTCCGGGTGGAGAGGCTCGCCGCTTAGTTGAACCACTGGTGTGGACAGACCAGACCCGTATCTGTACATCACGCCATGAGCGACGTTTTGACGTTTTGTCTTCTGCGTTTTTAAGGAAAAAACAGGGATTTCGATGGGAGTATTATGGCAGTGACCTGAGTAGCGAAACCGTGACACCATTCTTTAGCTCCAGACTCGCTATGGTTTGATACGGTGACCCAGCAAGCTAACGCATAGCTAGCCGGATGTTTTGAGGGGTTTTATTTTAAAGACAACGCGGACACGTGTGTGGTGAGACGCCTTTGAATATATCTTATCACCAAGCTGGACCACGACAGGGGATGTCTAACCAAGGAGTGAGGCGAAACGGCCCAGTAAAGCTGCGGTTGACAGGTAAGACTGTTTAAAGCCCCTCGCGTCCACCTCCACGACTCTTAAACCGTAGCATTAGCATGCTAGCCAGGCTACTGGCAATGCTAACTATGCTGGTGCTTCGTTGCAGACATTTCCAATCGTGTTGCTATTTTCCAACAGTCTTATTTGTATTTAGACTTGAACGAAATCACCTTTTATTCAGTGAATGTTAATGTATGTGTGTCTGTATGTATGTAACACAAGTTATAAAGCTTCACAACAAGCCTGCTCGCTAGCAAACGTTAGCATTAATAATGGTCTAAGTGTTGCAGTGATATACGAACTTTAGTCTGGTTGTTAGAGCTGTTTGTTGGTATATAAATACTAGCTTAGGGGTCCGTCGATGAGTATTATTTCTACATATCTTAATTGCTCTCAAATGTGACAGAAGGTTAATTGACAGTGGATGAATTATTTATGACGATTCATATTCGATTAATTAAACATTGCCAACAATGCTCATCAAGAAATGTACCAATTGCAGTAACAAAAAAGGCCAGTCACCTTAATTGATACTGTTTATTTGTTTATTTTTTAAATAATGGATCCCTATGTATCCGTCTTTCTTTGTGATTAATCAGTAGCTATTATTAAAAATTAAATAAATGGTATCCATTATACATGTTAGCCTTGACGTCTTCACCTCTTCATCAAGTGTTGGTAAAATGGTAACCGATCATTACATCTGTGTTTGGACGCCACCTTTACAATCGCTATTAATAATGAATTCTAGACGTCTTTTTCTGAATTCCCACATATTGTGCAGACTAGCTTTTAAACATGCATTTAAGTTTTCTATCTTTCTCACCATCTGAAGCAAATATTGAACCAGATAAGGACGGGGACATGTCGGGAAATTAGTTTAAATGGCAATTTACAAAACATAACATTGCAAGCTGTATGTTATTTTTTCCCCCGTTGACTTGTGGTTAAGGAATGGACACTTCACTTCATAGAGAATCCCTCTCTTTAGCATCGTGCAGTTTCAATTTCCTAAACCAAAAGAAAACCTCTCAAAACATCTCCGTAATTGTGGAGACGAGGTGCTCAGTGGTGCAGAAGGAGGTCTGGGTCCAGGGCCACTCCGCCTCCCCGTCCGCCGGCCCGTTCTCCTCATATGGGGAAAGGTTTTAAAGGGGCCGCAGTGGTCTTCAGGCGGAATCCCAGGAATGTGAACCCTCTGAGAGGAAATGTGGGTCTCTGCAGATCAGACACGTCCTCCGTCTCTCCCTCGCCAAAGGGGGGGTGGTGATTAAGGAGAAAGTGTGTGTGTGTGAAACGGGAGGGAGGGATGTGCGGATGGAGAGAGAGGTTAAGAAAAGTGATTTGGGAGGGTCAAACGAACCAGACCAACGGTCACACAGACTAGTGAGAAACATCGGTTAAGCACAGAGTGCATGGTGTGCATACTGCCAACTGGCTGTGCGGTGCACAAGCACAGGCCTTTTAAAGCGTTTTTGTTGTCAGCTCACATGTCCCACGGGCTGGATGTATAGTCTGCTCTGGCAGGAATCCCATCTGTCTGCCTGCCTCCACGCCTGTCTGTGTGTCTGTCTGAGGGGAAGTGGGCTATTTGGAATGCACTTTTTTTTTTGATTGCACCCAAATCCTCCAATGTGGCTGCAGAAACTATGTATTCACCACATTCCTCCACAAGGTATTACCAGCTCGCAGGGTTACAATGTCATATTCTCCTCGGGGCTCTGGGTACAACCCAGCTGCGCTTACCCAAAACCTGACCTCTTTCAGAGGACACAGCTTTTAAGGAATCTAGCCGCAGTGTAGAGAACGGCCTGGTGCTGGATAAAAGTGCAGGCCTAGTTAGCGGTTGCTCTGGCTTGGATCCCATGGTGGTTTATGTTGGTGACCTTCACATGCACAATGACTAGCTTTGGTTCTAGATCAATAGCTTGAGTTCTTGAAGGTCTGCTTACTTGAAATCTGCTTAACAAAAAATGGCAATCCAGAAGATACATACATAATATGAATCATATAAGACTGCTCATGGATTGTAACAAAGTGTAAGTAACCCTCTGTTTCTGCTTGAATTCGAACACTGAGGAGGGGGGACGTAGTAACCCCTTGGTTACAACCCATGCCATATTTGTGATACTTTTTAAAGCTAGTACCGTTGTTGTGTATGAGCGTTATTATGAGTGATGTTTATGAAATGCGCCACACACCATTAGAGCTGTAACAATTCCAAATGTTGCTGTACAATTAATTGTCTCAGAAATAATTGCCATTAATATAATTCTCTTTTGGTCAAATGTAACTCAGATAATGTAATAACACACAGCCTAGTACACAGCCTATGAAGTAAACCACGCCTCTTTATTATTATAAAACACAACAATAGTTCAATAGTCCTCTCTCTACCGAATGTAGGCTACTGTCTGTTTGCCGAATCCGGTGTCGACCTAATGCTGGAGCTGACAGCAGGCTGACAGTCTAATCCCTCCCCAAGTCACCGATTGTCCAATCGTAGTTTAGCTGAACTCAGTTGGGCTTGCAGACTCCCCACTATTCAACAAAGAGTTGTCTCCGCGTTTCCCTAGCGCTCAACTTATCTCATAAAAAAATGCTTTAACTGCAGTTCAACAAAGAAACCACAATCACGTCAAAAAATCGCAGTCCGACAATTATGAAATAATTGCTACAGGCCTACACACCGTGGTGTTATACAATAAGTAACAAGTAACAAATAACATCAACCGCTGCACAGATGGCGCTCCACACATCCACACACACCTCGCCACCAGTGTCCCTTGTTGTCACGTCTCTTAGATGTCACGAAAACAACGCCACTTGAGTTTGGAGCAGAGCACAACGTTCACAAACTGGTTGGCGGAGACTGGCTAAAACATACGATTTTACACCTGATTTCTCTAAATTATGGTCTTATTATAATAACTGCGACAAAATGGCATATATTACTATGTTGAAGATCATATAAGACGTCTTGCCACGTTTAAAACAAAACGAAAACGATTGGGTTCACTGCCCCTTTAAAATGTTTGAACATTCTTTGAAGCTGGACAAATAAAGGCCTGATTTGCCAGGTTGGGAGGGAGTAGTTGCTTTTAACATTGCATTAAAACTTATTGACTTATTGCCCAGTATAAATGTAATTGCGAGCGTGGTATGTATTATGATTGAAATATTATTTTAGAGGCGATTCTAAGCCTGTCACCGGTTGACATAGATCCAATTTTGATTTGGCAAAATGGCAGCATTCAGAGTGCCGAGGAAAACCCTGCCGCTGCTTTCTAGGTGTGTGCTAGAGAATCCCGGCCATTAAATATGTGAAAGGCCAGATTAGTCTGTGAACACAACAAGCATAAGGAGTGTCTGTCTGACTCGAATCCCAGTCTGTGGTGAGTACAATCAGTCTGCTAACCAAAACCTGTAATTCATCCTGTAGTGAGGCGACCGGCTGCTGCAGTCTCAGTCTGTGTACATCTCACTCAATTATCCCCAGTCAAAATACTCAGGTGTGTGTGCGTTCTCTCTCGCTCTCTCTCTCGCTCTTGCTCTATCTCTCTGCAGCAGTTGGGGGGTCACTGTGCTGTGGTCACATGTAGTCACACAGCACTTAGACATGGATACCCAAACTTCCTTCAAATGTGTTTAGTCTGACTTAGTTAGCATTACTCTCTCTCTGTCCCTCTCCCCCCTCAGTCAGGCTATATCCATCCATCTAGATGTGGAGATTAGCCCCTTTTATACAGAGATCCCGCAATGTTGCAGTTAAGAAGAGCCGTCTCTACGCTGGGTTTGTTTTTTTACATGGAACAATACAAATGTGTGCTTTTACATAGCATGCCGACGTTCCAGAATCGGAGGCGTGATGTGGTCGCGCAAACTTTCTGCACATCGTATACAACATGTTTATGCGTGGATTCGTGCGAGCAATGTGTTTGAGTTTAGAAATATGTTGGAGGAGAAATTGAAGAGAAGCTGTGAGCGCTCTGAGGCAGAAAGGTGTGCGGACCTTAGATGCAGTAGACGGCGACTTTGGTTCCTCTCGGTCGATTCGCGCTGGTCTCTGAAAGAAGAATGTGGAGGAGAGAGACCACAAGTGGTGTGTTCTGGGCTAATGTCCTCAACAACTTTGATAAACGATTGGCGGATGATTGGAGTCAAAATGTCACACCCCTGTCCCACCATGCCGGTTCACCCTTTTTACACCGACATTGTTTTGGCGAAACAACAATGCGCCCCCATTCCTAGTTTGTACCTTCTTATAGAGAAGGCGAGGCGGAATTAAGGTGCTACATTCCCGGCTTGAACAGGCTGTGTACAAAGGGCTATAGATGGATGTATATACAGTGAAATGTCATGCTCAGTCAAGCAGCTCTACGGTTCTGCCAGACACTTATCATTGAGTGTTGACATCATATGGAACCCTTTACGTTTTCTGCATGATGTAACATTGCAGCTGTCTACAGCAACTTTGGGCTAAGTTAGGACCAATCTACTTGTTTATAATCGACGCCAAACATAACATTGTTGGTAGTCTCACAAATCAGACTTTAGATTAACATCTAAAGGCTGATGGCAGACGAGCTCAAATCTGGGTAAACGGGGCGTTGTCATTATTCAAAATGTTCAAATGTTTCATGTTGTTGGGGGCGGGGATCTGTAGACATGCATTACATGGACTGGGTCTCTACAACCTGACCGGCGCAACCAAAACAAACCTGATACGGCTGACCATTAATCTCGGATCCAGAAGAGTGCTGATAAATGAAATAATAGCATCGTCTTCCAATTGTCGGTATCCCTCCTTGGCCAACAGCAAACGCAATCTCAGCCAGCACTGGTAAACTAAGCTATTCCCGTACTCTGTTGGAAGACGAGCTAAAACGTCCTGTCCGGACACGTCCTAACACAAAGTGTCTATAAAGGTTTAAAATCAAACCTGTGTAGGAGACTGGCCACTGTAGAAATATGTATTTGTTGAAATCGTCATCTCTCACTTGCAAGCATCTTGCACTCGTATCTTCGGAAGAATATATCCGTAACAAAACAGGAAACACTGCGTGTGTAACTCCGCCCCTTGAACTTTCTCAGAAGTTTGGCTATAGCATTGTTGAACTTCTGGATCCGAAATGACGTTGATGATGAGCCAAAAGATTTTTTTCCTGTCCTGGTTCTGAACTAATAGTCTGATGTGTGTCTAATTATTGATATGACGTTAAGCACAGTTTTAATTTTAACTTCAACATACCTCTTCTTTGTTAAAAAGTTGGCATGGCATGGTTGCAGTCAGATAAAGCATGTGTGCTTGCATGTCATAGGGGGTTAGTAGTTATCAGAGAAAAGTCAGTTTCCGTTTGTAATAAGCAATAAAATGTATTCCATGACCATGCACACTGATTTGCTGTTTATTCACTGAGGTTCATGTCCATGACTGCATAATGGCTTTATTACCTGATGATCCTTTCTGCAGGTTCAGTACACAATAGTCTTCAATGCAGAACAAGTTAATGCAACAAGTTAATGACTAAATATTGCACAGCTCATTATTTATCATTGAGGATACAGGAGTCATGCTCCACTGTTTGGTGTATCAGAATAAACTGATTGATTTTATGTTTGGATGACATATTGTGCTTTGTGCATACCGTATTTTTACAATATTATATTGGTTGAAGAAATGTAAAATATATTTTTGAGAAATATAATGAAAGGTTATTTTAAGGGAATTTGAAATAACCTGATTGGGGTAACAAGCATGCATCCGTTTATTTATAGATTATTCTCCACATTAAGGTCAAGCATGTTTGGGATCAGAGATGTCACCTGCATCACCTCTGGTCCAAGGTAGACGGCTGACGCCACATCGGGTTAGCCTGTGATTGATGGTTTTTGAACATCATTTGAAATTCTTATTATTGTTATTTTGAGCAGACGCCTGCTTGGATCTAACAGAGTTGTCCTTGGATGGCAGTAAAGCGGACTGTACCGACTGAGGTTTGGTGCTTGGGGAAACTGTGACTCAGTGGGGAAGTCTGGCTCCTCTGTCTCCTTCCTCAGTCATTGTGTCTCTGTCCATGTTGAAATGGCCATTCATGATGTACAAATACACTCACCTGAGTTTACACATAATTAAAGCATTACAATCATTCGTCATTACGATCATGCTGTTAACTTGTTTCACATTTATGTTTAGGCCTACAATATGGAAGCAAGATGCACTTGATACACACTGTATGCAATTATTCCATTCATATTGGATGGCTGAAGATATTCTAGCTATCGTAGTATATTCATTCTACCTATATGTTGATATTTGTCCTTCCTAGGAGCTTCTACTGTGTAGCTAGCTGTGGCACTGTGCATTTAACAAATGCATATAAGATTAGAAGAAGGGTTGAAAGACAGTAGCAGGTGTGAGTGTATGGCACTAGATATCGAAACATTTCCCATTTAGATGGCCGCTGACGGAGTCAAATATTCATCCTGGAAAGTTTGAAAGCCTCTGTTGAGATTCCAGTTGAACTTGGTGGCATCAGTGAGCTTCCTGGTGTGAGAATGGAAAAGGTTGAACAGCTTAACATTTGGTAAAAAGGAGGTGTGCTCTCAGACCTTTCTCAATGTGCAGATGACATTCAACTTTCCAGGAACCCACCCACCGGGATGACAAAAATGGGTATTTTCTCTCAAAGGCTGATTCCTTCTTAAAGAGGAATTGAATTTATCACTTTATAACTTCTGTGGTCATTTTCACACCCAGACAGTTTTTAGGTTGTTTGCTTCAATATTTAGATATTTGATACCCATGTGAGCACGCCCCCATCTAAAATAGAAACCCATTCAACATGAAACTCCACGTTAGTCTCATTGTAAACACTAGGGATGTGCGTGACTAGTCGACTCAATGACTAGTCATTGCTGTACTTGGTAGTCGGCACCAGAAATAGTAGACGCTTTTTTTTTTCTCTCTGAGAAAAGAATTTCTGCCAATAGCCTATATAAACCATAGAAGCACGCTATGCACTAATGATAGAATATGCATATAAGAATTAGACCATAATTAACCAACATTAAACAACGTGTAGTTTCCCAAAACTTCTAATCATTAATTTAATAATTTAATTTAATCTGGTTCACATTTCTCAACAGCGCTCTTCACCCCAGTCAGTAACTGCGGTCATGTCAGGTGCGCTGCCATTCGCGATCAATTGGTCTTTTCATGACTTCATTTAAATACCTGTTTTAATTAGATATAGAATAATAACATGTATGTATGAACTGTTTTAATTAGATAGTGAATAATAATAACCATGGATGTATAAATGAGCTTGTGCTCCTGAAGGATTGTACTCTGCTGCGCACGGCGGCGCTGTTCTAGTTGAAATGTCAATCAGTTCAGTCCATTTCACTGCAAAGAAACCACGATCTGCCGGATTATATTGACTACTTATGTCTCAACTTTCTTCGGCTTGCTCACTTGTAAGCGAATAAATAAAATGAAGGAGAAGAGAAAAAAAACGATCATTATCACGTCTCTTGCCAGACGAAGATTTATTTCTGAGGTTTATTTAGATTTAAACCTCCAAAGCTAGACAACTGCTGTTTTTCCCCCTCTACCTAACAGTTCAAATGGTAAGATGCGCAACACATTCGCTACATGAGACCCGACTGCAATAATACATGTCTAAAAATGTCACCCTTTTCACTTTTTAGCGCATTTGTTTCTTGAAAAATGTGATGAAGCATTAGGTTAGCATTGGGTTAATTATTCGGTTATCATACACTCAATATTTTTTCAGACAATGTTTGGCCTTATAGATTAAAATCTGCACAATTTTGACTGTTTTCTGAGCTTTTCTTACTTTTAGACTAGTTGATTAGTCGTTCACAAAACTTCTGCTTAAACGTCAGGGAAATTAGTCGCTAGGAACATCCCTAAACACATGTCTCACGACTAATATTGTCCTTCTAATGAATGTGTCGGCCTTTATTTTTCGATTTTTAATTTTAAATGTCTAAAGTCGGAAACAAAGACCTTTTTTTAAATAATTTTTTAGCGCAAGACAAGTCCACCCAGTAGTAGGGTTTACATTATTTTCTTTCTTCTTCGTTTTGCGGCAAAATCAAGAAAGAAGCAAAACATTCCGTTAACTTGTCATGAAATCAAACAAACTAACGTCTGCTAGCTTTTGTCTGATGCCATATCGGTGTAATAATGCAATGCTTTGTACATTGTTACCCAGTTGTTAAACTTGCCTTGAAAGCACATTTTCATAGTTTTCCACATGATGCAACTTTGTGCCAGACATGGCTGGACAGACACCCTAACATAACAGCCTCAGAAGTTCACAAACGAGGACTAAGGGTACATAGTAGTATGTACTAGTAGAAATTAGGGGTAGGAAAGTTTATAATTTTCTCTAAACAATTACCAGATTAATCATTGTGATTAACGCAATACCACAATGATTTAGTTACAGTATAATAGGCCTACTTTATTTAATATTTAATTTATAATTTGCTAACAGGGATGTTAACAATGTTTAACTGTTAACCGACAACATCATTTTTGACTGATAAAAAAAAAAAGTGTTTTAAATAATAAAATAAATCCTCACGTTCTGTTCATTTTTGCTGAAGTTGCACATGTAAAATAAAGGGCTGGCCCCAAATATTCAAATAATCGTAGTATCCTTCATTATTTTTGTATTCAATTATTATAACATTGCTCAAAAACTTTTGGTTGTAGTTTAGTACACCGTCATAATTTGTTGACTTTACTTTGCCTTTAAGAGTGCCGTTACCTTTAATCACAGATCACAAGTATAAGCTTCAGCTTTTTTTTCTCAACTGAGATTTTTCTCAAGTGGTAATCCCCACAGTCACTTTGAAAAAGACTGACGGAGCTGCCAAGATTTTTTGTCACTTTAAGCACTTTATATATATCTGTATTAGGGATGTCCCGATCCGATATTTGGATCGGATCGGCCGCCGATATTAGCAAAAAATGCATATCGGTATCGGATCGG
>JAOPJH010069627.1:0-11111 GCA_027122575.1 Merluccius polylepis
ATTTTACTTCCGCATCTAAAAACGCCAATCGGCCGTGACGTAACCTGGGTGAGTGTGGTCAAGTTGAACAATGTAAGTAAATGGATCTGAAGCTAGTTTTGGCTGAAGAGGTCAATTCAAAAGCTTACGACGGACCACAGCCCTATAATTATGAGCCTGCTAGGAGTCCAAGAGACCAGGAACAGACCAGGGTGAGAAGGAATAACGGACAGAGAAGAGAAATCAAGTTGTGGTGTGAAGAAAACAAGTGGAGAACTGGGCAGATGTCATGGTGGGTGACTGGCATCGGCTTCTAGAGACACTATATGGGCGTTAGCTAATGATATCTAATGCCGTGTTCACGTCACAACGTTGTAAAGTCTGCTATCATGTCAGGCTATAACAACACTAGTGTTGGTCGTCTATACGCAGGAGTATTGATATCGGCACTCAATGAGCTATTTCGATTAGAAAGCCAAAAAGGGGCTTAACATTAAACTGAATTATTCACCATGGATATAATTGTCTGTGTTCCGTCTGTCTAAATTAAACCAAATATATTAAATGTGTTTTAAACAAATCAATCCAATTGTAGGCTATAATATGCTATAGGCCTAATATAAAACTAAATAGGCCTACAATACGCCTGTGCATTGAGTCAGAGACACATCGCCATACGCACATACTGCTTCACCTGCTTGACTTGTTATTTGTTCATCATATCATTATAATAACACTGTTGACTTGTCCCTCAAACCAATGTGTCTCAGATGTTACAACAAAGCCTGTACAACTAAGTAATTTTCTGTGTTCTTGTGACACACATCACCATACGCGCAGAGTAGAGTTTTAAACTGCTCGATTTGTTATTATTCGTTCATCATATTTTAATACCAGTTTTGACTTGTCGCTCAAACGAATGTGTCTCTCAAGTCTTACAATTTAGCCTGTAAAACTAATCAATTGTGTGTGTTCTTGTGACACACAGTGGAGTTGTCAACTGCATGATTTGTTATTATTCGCTCTTTCATATTATCTAATAATGATAATGATAATAATAATAATAATAATAATAATAATAATGCCGTTGTTGGCATTATTATATCCCAACCTTTCACAACAAACTGGAATAAGGAAACAATGTAGCCTAACTAAGCAGGCATTCTTTTGTAGACTATTAAACTTGGTAGGCCTAATAATCGTAATGATATACAATATTTTAAACATGGTATGTCATGTTCTGCTGTCATTGATCAATCTTTCAATTACAATCCAGGCTTCGCCCTCACGTGCGTGTGCTACCTAGATAACGTGTGTGTACCATCTAGATAACGTGCACATTGTTGTCCACCCATTCACCAATCGGTTGGTAGAATTTTAGCTCTTTTTTTTTTTTAGAATTTTATTTTTCGACCAAGATTTCCTTTGGTTGGCTACAGCCCTAATAATTACTTTGTCGTATCTCATCGTATTTCGCAATGCGTAATATAACTCTACACTATGTTTTGCGGTGCTCTGCCGTTACCACAGGAGGGAGAGGCAGAGAGAAAGGATTTCCTGATAAACATTTTGTTTGATAAGTGCTTGTGTGGGAAACGCCAGCCCATGGCCTCAGCTGCGGGGAGAGTATGTGCTGCGGAGGTGGATGCCTTTTAACGGGTCCGTCACCATTACTCCCACCGGCGGCAGAACCAGAAGCTGTCGCTGACGGCGCACTTGACGAAGCCGGCTGTCAGTCTCACTCGGTCCTGGCTTCCAAATCCCATCCTGAACTCTTCTCAAATCTTATCTCCAGGGAGATAATTGTCTTGTCGAAAATGAGCACCACACATAACCGAGTTTGGTGTAACAGACGCGGCAGAGAAATCCCCGTCTCTTCACCTGCAGAAACACACCCAGGCACGAAAGCTAGAACTGTTCCTTTAACTGTTCAGAAACGGGGACTTGATGTCCAGACAGGCTGGAGTTTGTTCAACTTGCACAAACACAATACTTGCGCATGACAAATGGTGAAATGCAATACCAAACTTATGAAAAAAGACCAACTCACTATCTCGACCGCTTGCACTGACTACCAACCAACTCGCTACACATTGAGCAGAGGTCGAGCCAAGGTCAACGACTACCTTTGCTCAAAACTGCCACTCTTTTCCTCTGAATTTGTGCCCATCCTGCATTATCTTTTCAAATGGTAATTTTCAGACTAGGTTCTCCAATAAAATATAACCTGCACTATGCTCTTTAACCTTTAACCTTTAACCTTAAAATATAACCACTAGGCTCTTTAACCACTTTGTGGCGTCCTCTTGGATGCCACAAAGTGGTTGGCGGAGACTAGCAAAAAACACGATTTTACATGTGTTCTCTAAATGGCGATGTCTTTTTTTAGTAACGGTGACAAAATGGCATAGATTACTATGTTTAAGATCATATAAGTAAAGCTTTATATTGCACTTTTTATAACAGTTACAAAGTACTTCACACACACACACGCACAGAAAATATAAATGAATAAATAAGGCAAAATAAATTACTATATAAAACAGCAGAATGAGACAGACCAAACTAAAACAAAACCAAAAGATAAGACGGGGATGGTGATCTAAACAGTTCAAAGAGTTCTTGTCCAAGAGTATACAATATAAGACGCATTACCATGTTTAAAACAAACATTTTGGGTTCACTGCTTCTTTAATATACAATGTTGTTAAGAATAGTTAAATAAATAATGCTACACAATAAATAAAAGGCTTCAAATAGACCCCATGATCGGTATCAGACGTAACTGCTGCCAGCGATCGCCCCCAAAAATCCTGATCGGGTATCAGCCGATGGCTCAGGCGATCGGCAGAAAAAAACGTTATCAGGGCATCCCTAAATGACGGGTGTTTTGCAAGCATATATTTTTTGTGGTTGGGGTGCATTGGAAAATACATCGCTGTAAAGGGGTGCCATGGTTTCCGCATTTCAGAACAACGGTCGGCTCCGGAAGACCATCAACTGCTTGTGGCAAAAAGCCTGTCTCTTGCGGTAGCGACTGAAATGATGTCAAAATATAGAATGGTAGAACCAGGCTATACTTGGACCTCCTTTTCACAATCCCTATGTTACCTGGGATGAATGGGCTTCTACATAGTAGTTGAAGTGATGCAGCATACAAATATAACCGTATAACCTATTTATTTGTGCTTACATCTGTTCATTGTTCTAGAGGAGGACAGCCAGCCTAGAAAAGTGGACATTCTGGAAGAGAGTGAACAACACAGGTCTTGATCATGGTAAGGCATTTACCATTTATTTTTATATAGGGCTTTTTATCTTTTATTGTTTAATTGGGCAGTTTCAAATTGGGTAAGATATATCTGTTGTGTGTATTTTAAGGCACATTTTAATGTAGTCATTGCAATTGACACAGAATAGTTGTAGTTGAGGATAAGAATCAATCATTATTTTCTTAATTAAATTAACCGCAATGTTTTTCCTAAATGTTTGTGTGCTGAATCAGGACAAGGATACATGGCTACTGCTTGTAGACTCCCAGCTCCTTGGACATCTCTGCGTCTTAATTCCTAATCAAGAACAACCTCCTACCAAGAAAAAGATTCAAAATGTAGAGTTTGCAGATCGGTATTGCAACAAAAATCTTCACCAGCATTTTGTCTTACTTAGCTAATTCTAATGGAGGATCAAACCAGACAAAATAAATAATGAAGTAACTAAAAATAACTTTCAATGTAAATTAGCTGTATTTTTTCTTTCTTTCAAATTTGTCATTGTCTGTATTTTATTCTCATATTTATTCCCCTATTCATTTATTTCTATGTATATATGAATATATTTCTGTAATTCCTTGTGAAACTAAATGTTTGAAGACATTGGGCTGATATTTGCTGTTAGGCGATACTTCTGAAGAAGCTAGTCCTGACTAGTTGATGTTTTAGGTGGAGGGACTGCCTGACAAATTGATAAGATTGAAATGATCATTTTGACAGCTCAGAAACTAGACCCATGAGAACCATGTCCAGTTCAATCAATGGGCATTGCAAGTACATTGTACTTTATATCAGATATGTTCATTTGACAAAAACATCAGGGAATAAATAAAAACAAATAAAATAAAAGGGACAATTGGATGTGAAAATAAATACAAATGGAAATGAAAAAAAACTTTTTTTCTTTTATTATTGTTTAATTTAGTTGAGTTGGGTCTCTGTCCATTCCTGTCATATGACCCCATATTAATTATTTGTATTTTTTTGTTTTTACAGTTCACACATGGCAACTAAATTAGGCTGTTTGAATTGGTCCTTGTGCCTATGGTGCACTACTAGGGTGTCACCATTTGTAGTGTTGTCCAAAATGTGAGCGTGGCTAGTATACAGCTAAGTATCCCAGAAAGCATTTCACACCAACCAGCAGCGGTGGCAGAGATTTTTAAGCAGGCTAAAAGCTGTTGTAATTCACTGTTGATATATCACATATCAGTTATAATATTTTTCGGTCGATAGTCACACTGTAGATTTCCAATGTGTTGTCAGTTTATCTAAATGACACCTGTTTGGAAGTTGGCTCCAACGTTTTCAAACATGTGGGGCAGTTGAGTATGTCCAGTGAGCTTACTCAGAAATTCTTGCTAATCTAGTATACAGCCGAGCATTTCTCGCGTACACAAAATCCACATACTATGCAGTGTGAACGCACTACATACTCAATTTGACATACCCATGATGCGTAATGGTTTTAATTGTCATCAGATTCATCCAATCGAGACAATAGTATCTGTTTGCAGACCATAGACGAGTAGGCGTGTATTTGAGTGGGTGTTTCTTTGAGTCACGTAGGGTTAGGGTTAGGGTTGACAGCAGGCAGGGGAAGTGTCTTTAAGCCAATGACACGCCCCTCTGCCACACTGAAAGACATGCCTACCTGTCTGCAGTCTGCAGACGGACCCTTCTCAATCGAGATGGTCCAGCATACAGGTTCTTTATACAAATGAGCTTTCACAGGGTGACATCTACCCATTGTTGGCTTGTTTATGTGACCAATACACATTACTGATGGATTACTGGCACGTTATTAGTGTCCGAATTTCCCATATACTTATTCCCTAAGGCTAAGTTATGTAGTGTTCACTATATAGGGAATGAGGGACCAGGTGAGCCAATTCAAACAGCCTGGCTTTAGGCAAATGTGATAATAAAGCCTGCTCAAAACGCGGGGTAACAGGGTCAACGCCATCTTTGTTGTAGCACAGAGGAGCGAGTGTAGGGACTTGTCCTAACCTCTTTAAACCGTAAAAACACCTAATATACTGCAATGAGATTATACCCAGGAAGGATGGAAGAGAGCCTTGATTCGTTGCTAGACTCAGGCAAAGTTAACATACCAATGTAGAACTGCTAGTATTGCAATACAAAATCTAAATTCTGTCAGTTCTATATAGAGATCCTTGACTAGAGGAGAATTTTTCAATATTTTCTCCATTTATTTCACATTATGCTTTAAGGAAAACCAAAGACCCTATTTAAGCTAGGCCCCGCCCACTATCAAAATATTAAAATGCCTTGCGGTGAACTTCTGGTTTTCTTTTTCATATAGGGTCAGGCTATATTGCTGTTTAGGCTTTCTATCTCCACTTGCTCCAATCAGATTTGGGGGTGGTGTAGCCAGAACGTTTGATTGACATCACCTGGTATCCCAAACAATTAACGGTTAACCTTTTGAGGGCAATTTAAGTTATTTTTTCATATATCTTATCCTACGTTTAAAGTCTTTACAGTACTATTTAACCCACTAATCACTTCATTTTAAGTTGTTTAATAAGTTGTTTTTAGGGTTTGGTTTTCCTTTAAATCCACACATTGATTTAGGTGACATTGCATAGTTACTTTTTCAGCTGTCAGGAGTGGGAAAAAGAGTGAGGCCAGGTTCCTCTGGTGCGCTGGAAAAATACCATTAAAGAGATTTTATATTTGAGCAGCAGTAGGTTATTTTGATTATTGTCCAGTTTTATCAGCATTTGATTAAGAACTTAATGCAAGAATGCAGAACCATTAATGTCTTTCTATTGGCACTTTTGGCTGCGCCAAACCATGCCACGTTGATTTGTGTTTCCTCTTACAATTTAAAGCGCCGAGTCACACTTGAGATGAGCAAACAGCTCACCATGGTGATTCTAGTTTCTGTGACGTTTGACATTTAGCTATATTTTGCATTCTAGCAATAGAAACTGCAGATTTTTTTTAGATTAGTCTTGTTCTGAAGACGGAACATTAGATAACCTGAGAACTGCATTTTCTTGCTTACATTTTCAATACCTTCAACTTATCAGCCAAAGCAGCCTGCCTGCGAGACCTACACAAGGTGAATGAGTTTGCATAGACAGAAAAACATGAGCAAAAATGGAAAACTCAAAACAATGCTTACTACTACAGCTGTACTCAATAACTGACACTACCAAAAGAATAATCGCAACAGACGCATCGAAAGATTGCCTCCCTCTGCGCGGGTTTACTGCAAGCGGAGGGAGAGGAATGGAGGCCTGTAGCCTCTGCCTCCAGGACGATGGTGGTTGTTGTTAGTGTCAGTATGCTCCGATAGAAAGGGAATGTCGGGGCCTGGTGGTTTGATTCCCACCTTCACAGTTGAAACAGATCATGGCCCACTGTTTGCCATCATTAAAAATAACGAACGAAATGTCACAGGATTCAGCGCCTCGTGATGAAGCTGCAGAGATATGGTTTTGAGTGGAGTTTACACCGCAGTGTGAGCAGGTGCGCTATCCAGACCCGCAGTGAGTGACACAGTGAGTATGGCTACACTGCCTATATCAGACACTAAATCAAAGCAAATCAGAACAGATAGCAAGTAAGAGTAGAGATGGATACTATTTTCTATACCAGAAGAGAGTAGAACATATATATTTTGTGACCTGAATGACATCTAAAGTGAATTTGAGTTTGACATTTCTTGAGGACCTGCGAGTCCCTTTGTTTGATGTTATGGAACAACAACAACAATGATGGTGAGAAGTTGGGTTGGCTATTCAAGTTTTTAAAACGGCATCAAAGGCCTGGGGTAGGAGAAATGCCAAATTCTACGTGGAAAGAGAATAACATGTATAAAGTGGTAGTGAGCTTGCGTGTGTGTGCATATTTTTTCCCCTTGAATAATGTTTGATCATTCTTTATGCTTTTCAATAAGTGGCATAAGACCGTTTGGGCTGGGCATCAGTTATGATGTAAGACCCTATAAAAATACAAATATCAATATATGCTATACAATCTATTTATTATATATTACATTTTATCACATCATTGTAACAGTAGTGAATTGCATTTCAATGAAGATAATGGTGTTTCAATACATTTTTATAGAATGTTAGAGAGCCCTCCAAACTGTCTTTTGAGGGGGCTCAGTACACTGGCCCCTGGCTCTCCATTAATAAAGAAAGTTACAAAGAATGACTTAGTAAGCTTATGCACTCCACAACATACAAAGATTTTGATGGTAATGCAAAGTAATCAGTACCATCACAACTTGCTCATATTTAGACATACACTTGGCCCTAAACAGTAGGCTATATTGTGCATGGTTGACACAGTCAACAGTCACAGAACCTGAGGTAGAATGCAATTTTGATAATTGTTTTAATACAAAATAATGCTAACACATGTGCCTTAAGAAAAGTAGGCCTATTTAAAATAATGTATCAATCAATAAATTATTTAAAAACTACAATATTATTTCCAATATTATTTCACTCTCAGCCAACAGGGAGTGCTGCAGCACCATAACCACCATTCTTCCAGTGCCTGTGCATCATGGGATAAAGTAAGGACATAAGTGTGCATCAGTTGTACTTGCATTATGGTATTAGGTAATGCACTATATCAGGAACCAGATTTGTACACTTGCAGGACAACACTACAAAATGGTGATGCTTAAATGTTGAACCTAAATAGTGCACTATAGGGTAAAAGTGGACCAATTCGAACACACTTTCTGCGTCCCAATACCCATACTACCATACTACTTAGTATGCCAGAAAAAGATTTAGTATGTCCCAATACATAGTATGTCAAAAATATATATAGCCTACCAGGATGTCCTACTATATCCGGCTGCATTTAAACAGCCGTTTCTGGATATTCTGACCCACAATCCTCGGCGCAGCGGAAAATACGTCAGATTAGCCGTTTCTCAATTTGCGTTCTCGTGCGTACTCGTGTACTTGCGTTCTCGGTAAACGTCATCAGTGGTGGCCCAAGCACTGTTCCAATTCCAAGTACGCGAGAACGCGAGTACTGTCGTAAAACCCGGAAGTCTTCTCGATGCGTTCTCGATGAGGCCGTTCTACCGAGGATGCATCGGAGGTGACTCGTGTGGACTTGGGACTGTTAAATATCCCAGGATGCATTTCGCATCGATTATTAACAATGGCGGAGCAGAGTCAGAAGACCGTAGAGACGACCCACAACTGTAAGCATAATTACTATTTTCCAAATACTTTTGTTTCACGAAAACGTATTGTATTGTAATTGTAATGTATTTTTAACGTTTTTATTAGGCTATCATTCTCTAATCTGTCAAGACCTACTTGACATTTTCTTGGACGTTTTCGTTTTTGGAGCCTTACAGCTAGCTTGTCAGGCAGATAGCTGTAACTCGACAAGACATTTTCAATTTTTTAATTGTTAAACTTGTCTTTATTATGCATTCAATTAATAAGGGACCATTGATGAGACAAGGGCCCTCATTGAGTGGCGAGGGGCCAATGAAGTACGCTTCACTGGCCTCCGTAACTCCTCCATCACGGGATGGGAGTGAGTATTCGATTGATTTTGAGTGCTTGTATGTCTTGGGGAAGGTTCAAGTCGGGTTTCATTAGTCTGCAATGTGACTTTGCTTTACCCAGGGACTTTATTTCCACGGTTGGCCTGGGGTTAACCACAAAACAGGCCAAAAAGAAGTGGAACAACCTTAAGGCTAAATACAAAGTAAGTATACGTTGCCTGTTTATCTGCTTTGTATTATATACTGATAGAGCTTTCCAGGGATTCCTTCATATGACAATTAACCTACACACAATACCATTTCAGTGGCCCTATCAATAGAGTAAGTGTAGTTAAGTGTGAATACATGAGAATAATTAGTTTGACAGTGCAGTAATTAATACCCTGTTTTCAGGAGCTTAGGGACCCACCCACAGGCAAAGGGGTAGAGGCCGGTACAGCTACTGCTGCCAACTGGCAGTGGTATGATGCCATGGATGCTGCACTCCAGGGGCAGCACTCCATCAGTCCGCCCCTGGTAGTCGCATCAAACATCACTGCCACTGCCGGTGGCGTAGTTAGCACACCGGCCTCTACCTCCTCTGCTGGGGAAGCCTCAGCCTCAGCCTCAGCCCTGGAAAGCAGCAGCGGTAGCAGAAGAAAAAGGACACAGAGCCTTGTGGAGCTCATGAGGGAGCAGGGAGAGAGAGAAGAAGAGAGAGAGAGAGAGGCAGTGGCACGACAGGAGGAGAGGGAAAGATTGGCTGCCGCAAGGGCAGAGCGTTACCTCTCATTGTTTGAAAAACTAATTGACAAAATGTAATAAATTAGATTTTACAATTAATCCAAATCTGCTCATTCTTGATAGCAACAGTGTATTTTTATATTTTAATTTTCACATGTATACTAGCAAATTCAGAGTGCTACACAAGGACTTCAGGAGGCAATAGTTTCAAGAAGAAAATCGCTGCTTTATTAAGCATAAACATTACGGTAAGAGTGGGGGGGGAGGGGGGAGGGGGTCGTGTGTGTGTGTGTGTGTGCGTGTGCGTGTGTGTGTCTATATGTAATCGTGTTCTCCCAGGCAAATGTGCAGTCCTGCAGGAGCAGACACCTGGGCAGCAAGCCTCTCTCTTGATGCAGTTCCAGACAGGTCCCTCTCTTCTGCCTCCACCGGGTCACCTGGGCCATCCTCCTCCTCCTCTTCTTCCTCCTCCTCCTCCTCCTCCTCCTCCTCCATCAAGATATCCCCCGCTGCCATGCAGATGTTGTGCAGGATGCAGCAGGCACCAACCACCTTGGGGGCAAACAGAGACTGGATCTCCAGCGAGCGCAGGAAGATGGCCCGCCAGCGCGTTTTGAGGATCCCGAATGACCTCTCCACAATGTTCCGCCCTCTGGCGTGGTGCCTGTTGTACCGCGCTTCAACATTACCTGGTAATCAGAATTTGCATGGATGTATCAGTGTCACCAAACTAACAATTTGTTTCTGATTTGTTTCTGCCCATGTGTGACATAAGAGAGGGTTCTTACCGGCTACAGGGTGGCGGTATGGCGTCATGATGGCCACGGGACGCTGCAGGCATGGGTAACCTCCATCACCCAGCAGGAAGTACCCAGTGGGTGGGTACAGGGCCTCTCTATAAAATGGAGAACGCCGGAGCACGAGTGCATCATGCACCGACCCCGGGTTCCCGACGTAAATGTCAATAAATTGACCGTTCCCATCGCAGATGCCCTGCAGAATTATAGAAGTGAAGAGCTTCCTGTTGAAGTAGCTCTTCTTCTGCTCTGCAGGTGGCAAGACCCTAATGTGGCACCCATCAATGGCCCCGGCAGCACATCTGAAGGCCTCATGACCTGCAAGGCGAGCAAAGCCAGCCCCCACCTCCTCCATCTCCTCTGCCTTGGGGAAATGAATGACCCTGTGGAGGATGGCCATCATCTCCTCCACCACGCCGTGGACCGTCCTACAGACTGTGGACAGGGGCATCCCAAAGATGTCTGCCGTCACCCTGTAAGACGCTCCACAGGCCAGCCAGTACACCGTCACCAGCACCTCCACCTCATGGCTCCATCCATGGTCTTTTTGCCGGGGCAGCAAGGCAAGCAGCCGGTTGAAGCTCTCCCTGGAGAGCCTGAAGGCTGGCTTCAGGTCCCCACCAGAAAAAAACACAGCCAGGATAGGCACAGTGGTGTTCAGCTGTGTGTACAGCTGTGAGCTGCTTTGGTCCTGAAACCAAAAAAATAATAAATATATTTTTATATACCGGTATATGCCATGGTTAGGTTCATATATTTGTATATTTATTTCTTATTTGTGTATTTTAATGTACAATAAATTGCAATTATGAATTG
>JAOPJH010069635.1:0-11109 GCA_027122575.1 Merluccius polylepis
ACACACACACACACACACACACACACACACACACACACACACACACACACACACACACACACACACACAGCCTGGCCTGACTCCAACATACTTATTTGGTTTAGCATAAGATATACACCTTTTTCCTTTAACATTTGCAGGTAACTAGCTAACTAGCATTCACACACCCTCCTCTTCCTGTGTTTATGTAGTAGTGTCAACAATACATAAAACGTCATGCATATTGCATAGTTTATTTTATTCACGTGTGTATGCCCACATACACATTTTCCCATGCCTTCTTCTCATTTGAAGGGATATCTTTGATGCAGCGGGCTGTGGAATGCTTTTAACGCATTGACGAGATGACAAGTTATCATTGATCTGTCCTTACTTAGTGCGATCCATTAAATAATGTATGGGCCCTTGTGCATTACCAGTGCCCTCTTCTGTCCTCAGCCCATTAAAGAAGCAGGGCAGTGGGGGCCCAGTGGCTCCCGGGCCCCTCAGAGGTCCTTGGGCTCTCATTTAATTAAATTATCCCATAATGAAAACTCCCATAATGAGATTAATTTTAATTATTCATAGCAACCGGATTTGAGCGAGAGGCGTCATCAATTATTCATGGGAGGCCTAAACATTTTTCAATTCATCACCTTTTCCTTTTGTAAAAGGTGCAATTTATTAAGTGCTTTGCAGCTGCCGCTCGCGCCGGTGGATGAGCTAAAGATGGCCGGCCCCAGAGGTCAATCGAAAGGTACCTCCAGCGAGTTAATTGTTATTTGATAATCTGCACTAATTGGCACTATGTTGTATAAATTAAGTAATGCTGTTTGTTGCTTCATATCTTTACCTTTATGGATGAACAATATGATTTTTAACACTGACACTTTAACACATTTCCATCAACAACAGTTCATGCTGCATGTTTAAATTGTTAAAAAAAAGATATCCTTCATACTTCGCTCTTGTCCATTCTTCAGTGATACGATACGGAAGTCGTCGCTTGATAGATTTTTTTATTAATACCTAAAGGCAGATGAAGGAATCATAATTATGCCGGTAATTCACTTCCAATCCTCATCTACCGTCAGGTTGGCACTGCGATTCCCCCTGTGTGAGCAAAATTGGAACATTTTGGTGGCCTGCCAACTGAAAAAGTGGACTGTCACACAGTGTGAAACTGTAATTAGCTGGAATGGATGTTGTTCTTATTTTTGTCTTGGCAGGCATTATAGTGGAGACAGGGGAACAGTAGAGATCTGTAAGATGATCCAACGTCGAAAAGCGATTCGCTTTTGTGATTAAAACGAGCGCACGCATTTTCTTAGCACACAACTTTTACAGTCAACTAACCGAAAGATGTACCGCCAGAAAGTGTCAGAGGCGGTTCGTCGACCGGAGACATGAATGTCATTGGGTCGCCGAGCTGAGTGCATTTATTAGGCGCTCATCAATAGCTTATTAATAATTCAGGCCGAGTCTGGGGCTTCTTTGGGGCAGGGTTTCAGCTAGCTTGTAATTTTGTAAATTGCATCGTCATCATGCAATGAAGTGCATGTGAGTCACAGCTGCACACGCAGAGCGGGATACGTCGGTGACTGCATACCAACTCAAGTTCAAAGTCTAAAAAATAAGATTGTGACCGCATAGAGCCACAGTCAAACGACAATACAGGTAAAACGTAAGCTATCAATTCATCTGTATTTAGGAAAAAACAGAGTCGGAATCTGGCATTCACTTAAATCCATGCACCATGGTCAGTGTGACCGCAGTGTATCATTTTGGTTTGCATTAATTTAATCAATGGGTTAATAGCCTGCAGTCAAGCCTGGTAGCCAATCTACCAGCCAGCACTGTTTTTATTTGCTTTAAATTCTTTTCAAGGTTTCTGTCTGGCATTTCTTGGGGCATACACAAAACAATCGGCCATTTATGTCCCATTGTGAGAGTTGTCTAAGGTGCTTGGGCCCAGCTGCAGCTTAAGCGGTGCAACAATCACTGGCCAATGAATGAGCAAACCCGTTAATTACAGCCAAACAAACTCTCTGATAACTCATACAACAAAATGGGGCCCCTATAAAAGCCCCTACGCCGACCAGTATTACCTGTTCCTCTTCCAAAAAAGCACACAATTCTTCCTCATTGTTTCCTAGGCAACTGGACATTTTTGTGACCTATAAAAAGTTGCTACTCCTGTAACTGATCCCGGACTGGGTGGTTGTTTGTTACCATGGGCACCGCTAAGCTATTTATAGATTTATCTAGCCAGTACGCGCACGGCGTTTAAAAAAACAGCTCTCATAATTCAATATTTATTCACCAAACAATTGTAAAAAAAAAAAACCCACTTTATGAAGCACTTAAATGAAAACATAATAAAGCTGACAAATTGAGCGATATAAACATTTTTATTTGTTTTGAGAGCAGAAACACCTGGACAATCGTCCCTGTGAGTCATGCAGTTGGAGAGCATGCCGTATGCACCTTCTCCCCCCTCTTCTTCCTACCCTCTCGCTAGTCTTCTGCCTTTTTCTTTCTCCCCCACTCCTGCTGTGAAGAATCCCTTTAGAAAACAACCGCCAAACGGGATGTTTATTTTGGAGTGCAAGGATAGCCCCGGATGACCAGAATGTCTTTGTTGTGGTTGCTGGTCTGCGGTCGCATCAGCAGCAGGAAAAAGAGAAAAGGTGTGAAAAAAGGTATGAATGCTGGTACCGATGAATCACATGCGTGTGTGTGTGTGTCATCAAAGGTGCACCGGTGGGCAATTCGTCACGTCACCTCACGCCGCCACGCGCACACACCTTCCATCGGAAAGGTGAATCAGAGTGTCTTACGTATCGAAGTGATAGTTTACCTCTGATTCACGCCAGGTTAGAGAAGTGGCGGTGATTAGCGGAGGTGTCACGTAGAGGGTTCACACCGAGTTCTGCCCAGTATTTGGCAACAGCGACGGCAACATCCTCTCAGTAGCTCGATCTTCACCTGTCTGTCACCAACATTGTGATAACCTCGGCTCTTTGTTTCTCATTACTCAAGTTGTTTAGTTAAGCAGGTTTTAGTAATTGATGAAAGAGTACAGTATCTACAGTATCACTGCTAATTATGGGACAGACGAGATCATCTGAAAGCAGAACTGTTTCTGAATGAACTGGTACACAATATGAATGTCAATGCGTTCACTGTCATGAGCTAGATTAATTTGCATAGTATAAGGAGTACAAACTGAGTTCAAACTGATCTGTTAATCATTAATGTATCATTATGTATTGCCATATTTGTTACTGTTACTTGTTATATTGGTTACTTCATACAACCTGAACTTTACCTTTTAGATTTGTTTATATAGCCTAACTGTTCATCATAAAATCCAGCAGGTTTTTAGCGAAAAAGACAGCACTCTAACTTATAATGATAAGCCCTGAAACATTAACCATCATGTGAACACACTTAAACATAAAAGTATCACTAAGTGAACTGTTCGGTATCAGTGAGGTATTGCTTCTCTCCTCATCAGCTACAAATTGCTTTAAAATTTGGCTTTTTTTTCCTGAGCTAGATGAGATAAAGCACATTTGCGCACACAGTACAAAGTAGTGCCTTCCAGGCAACATTGCAAATTCCATTTCCTCATAGAGGAAGTCACCTTCCGAGAGGGGCCGCTGCTATTCCCAACACATCAAAAGGGAAGTAAAAATGGAAAGTTGGCATATCATTTAGTTCCCTGCGCTCGCATAGATCACAATAGCTTTGCCTGAATGAACTTCAGTAGGAAGTTAGTTTAGGTTTTCACAAAGATTTGATAATGAAAATGTGTTAAATTACAATAGTTTTTGTTGAATAATGTCTGATCATTTGACCAGAAGAAAGTTAATAATTTTGGGTTTCAGAAAGATTTCATAATGAAAATGGCATATGAAATGAGTTTACAACAGTCTGTAATACTTGTTACAAAAGACAATTGGTTGTCTAATAATGTCTGAATTACCATTTGTAGGAAGTTACAGAAAGTAAGTGTTAGTTAGTGTTTCAGAACCATTTGATGTGAAAAATGAATCTTGAATACGTTTGCAATAGCTATGAATTTTAGGTTTCAGGGAGATGTGGAAAGCATGCCTTGAATTATTTTCTACTCATGCTGCAATAATTATTTCTAGTCATTTTCTAGTAATCCCAAATTAAACTTGCATTACTGTATCCCCCCCACCCCCGAATTCCTCAAGGGTTGGTTACTGGGCTTAACTATTTAAATGATGCAATCTTACTCAAAGCTATTCGGACAGTTTATCCTGCCTGCCTCACAATTGGACCTGGACTGGTAAGAAAAATAAATAAAAGCCTGCCTCCTCCACTCAGAGCGTAGCTCCATGACAAGTTCCAGACACATGCTCAGAAGTCATCAGGAGGTGCTTTAGGGGCTACACTATTAGCATACACATCAACGCTCTTCACGCATAGTCTTAAACTGTGATTAACCCCCACGGTTATTTTTGAACTCCTTGCCATGCTTCAAGTCCCTGTATGTGACTGGGGCATGATGGGATGCACCTACTGGTTCGAGCTAGCTGGCTAACTGCTAATATTTCCTGCACACTCCCTCGTACTACTGTAAAAAAATGTTGCTGGTCAGCATCTCACACCCTGTGCTATAAAACGAACAGCATTTGGTGGCCAAGATAATCCATATGTCCTTTTTTTTTAAGGGAGCATGTGAGAGGAGGAAGAGAAGATAGATACTCCCAGCTGCTAAGTGTCTGTCCAGGAGTTAAAAATGACTGGAAAAGCGGTGTCCAATGGCAGCACACATTCAATACGGTAGAGAGAGAGAGAGAGTCCTGCTGTTTGCACATGCTTCTCAGAGAACAAGTGGGGCTGTGGGTTAAATATAAGCTATGCTACAGTATGTAGTAGCCGTTAGCCTGATTCATTCATGTTGGATAGCTTGCTGACTAATAATACCCTTATCCTGGAATGGCAGTGTTTGTATTTCTGTATCCGCCCCGGGTGCAGAAGGTACCCTGGCTTGAAGCTCGCTTGCGTATTAAGCTGGTGAGACAAACCATTGGCCAACACCAAGTCCTGCGGGCCTCTGCAGCAACTGTATTTAGTCACCGAGCAGAATGGCACAGGCCCAATCTAAGTGGCTTTCATCTGGCCAATTCAAACAGACGTTTGACCTCAGACATTTGCCTAATGTGTTTTTGTTATGTGGGCTCCTGGCTTCACAAATGTCACAGGGGCTGGCCTGGGGGTTTGGTGAGTGGCTCTGGGACTGGTGAGGTATCTGACAGGGGCTAAGGGGGGATTGGGGAGCTTGTGGGGTTGGTGGTGGTGGTGGGGGGGGCTCAGTAGTCATGTCTCCATAACCTCTGTAGTTTGTACTCAGTCCAACTGGGAGTCAGTTTGCATGGGTTTTAACAAAACCCTTCCCAGCTCAAGCCCACTCCCATGGGTGTTGGGGTGGGGTGTCGTGGAGTGGGGGTTGTGACTGCCCCCCTACTTCCGGATCGGTGCTGATCCACAGCCTGGTGCACAGCTCTCTGCTGACCTGGGCCCAACTGGGTAGGCAGCTGCGGGGGGGTGGGGGGTAGGGACAGGGAGTGCCACATTTCTGGATGCCCGGGTGGCACTAGGCGTAGAGGCCAGGCCACAGACAGTCGGGGCAGCTCCTAGCAAATGTTCCTATGGCCGCTCCACTCATCTCCCCTTGCTCATGTTAGAGTGGGGGGGTGCTCTAATTTATTACCAAACATAATGGTATTTTCGGTTTGCAGCTGATTTAGATTTAGTGTCTGTCTTTAAACCTGAATTCCAGAGTATAGTATACTGCTGGTGGTGGTGGTGGTGGTGGTGGCGGTGGTGAAAGGAGGGAGGGATTTTTAAAGAGGCTCTACACAGTAACTCTACCACATTCAGATCACTGCAAACAATGAAAACTTTTCATTCCACAAAAGAGACTTGTCCCTATGCCCAGCGGGCCCCCCGCTCCCGATGGAAATAAAGTTCAGAAGTTTAGCGAGTGAAACCAGCATCTGCATGGAATATTTGTCCAGTTTTTTTTCTAGTTACTACTTGAAAGTGTGTTTTTTTTTTGTTTTTTTTAATCGTCACCGCTGTCATAAGCTGGCAGCTTTAGGATGACAAGACAGAAATAGAACGGAGACGTGAAAAATGGCGACCTTTCTCCTTCAGTTCGAAGTTGGCTCTAAATGACAAGGCCGGGTGTAATTCTATGTTTTTCTTATTGCCAACTTCCCCAATGAAACAACAAAAGCAACGTTTTTGCTCTGGCTAGCGAGTGGTATTATAACACATATGCACAACCCTTATCTTCAGTGTCATAGACTTCCTTTGTGGTCCGGAAAGCATGTTATACCAAAGTCACAGAGCTTGTTTCTGTTGCATTGGTTGGTAGAAACCATCACTGTGATTAATAAAAGGCATGATATATTTTTTATAAAAAATGTTCTTAAAGCTGTGTTAGGAGACCGTCAGGCAAGGAAAGTCAAATAAACCTTGCTTATGCAAGTTCCTTAATGCATATACACTAGGAATTGTCAACCATTCTTTCTGAATCAAAATCTATTATTTTTAAAGGAGCAGTCAGGCGCTGGTAGCACAGAGCACAAAACATGCAGATGATAGATTTGTTGTTTTCTTGTTGTATTTAAGGACATCCAAAATGCTACTACTAACTTGGCAAACCTTTTCATCCTGACCGTAGATTACACACCACTGGGGCCATGAAAGGCGTCCACAATACCAGGCTCTCTCTCTCTCTCTCTCTCTCTCTCTCTCTCTCTCTCTCTCTCTCTCTCTCTCTCTCTCTCTCTCACACTCACTCTGTCTATCCATCTCTAAATAAGCCTATATGTTACTTTATTAATCCCCAAGGTGAAATTCCATAGAGAGAAAAAAATCTGTATAAATCTGAATGTTTTTCAAATAAATCGTGGCCTACTGGGCTGAAGCTCCCTCTTTTGCATTTAATGTATTGATTCTTCCTCATCTTCAAACAAGCTATATATTCTCGGTGTAAGGCCCTTCGCAGATACTCCCAGATGTAGAGGTGTCTCACTCTGAGTAATAGGTCTCTAATGTGTGCTTGTTTGGCTCTTTTTGGGGGCCAAGGGAGAGCAATAAAATGTCTGTCTGAGGATTCAGGGGTTCCTCCTCGGCCTTCTCCAGGTGTGCGTCAAAACTCATAAAATAAAGTTTTTTTTATAAAACTCATGGTTCCCTACATTGATAAATGTCTCCAGGGAGCTTTTTTTTAAACACAGAAATGGTGAACAGTATTTTACTGTAGAATTATGAATTACCATTTTATGGTTTGTTGTTTTTTAGAATCCAGTGAGATCTAGCTGTCTTGTTCATATTGAGCTACTTCATATTTGGTTCCTCTGGATTATTTGTCTTGACTTTTGACTTTATTGAAAACATATCAGTTCTTTTGTGCACCACACTGCTTATTATTCAACTTTGCCTTGAGGTTAAAGTCTATTGAGGTTAACCGCTCCCTTTGTTCAAGGCTTTTCTGAAGAGGAAACATCCAATGTGTATGTAGAGGTGTACGCTCTGTATTTACTTCTATCACTCGTCCACACAAACCTGATGTTTGTTTTTTTCGGGGAGAACTCAGGCCTCACTAGGAACTTTCATTCACCACTTGAAAGCAGTTGACTTGCTAGTAATTTACCTTGAGGGACTTTAAAATTATGTGTCTGCACTGTCAGAATCTTCTTTTTGTGGCGACAGCTTGTGATGATCAAAGATTTACTTTCGGGTTTTAATGAAAGCCCCCGTAGATAAACGTCTTAATGTTGTATGAAGATGTTTTGAGTCTTGGAGATATGCCTTCAAAGTCATTTAGCAATGTTATTTGAACAAAATCGCATGTGTTTTATTTTAAGTTGGGGATTCATATTAAAAAGCAAATGGAGATTTACAGAAAATATAGTGTTGTGTTCTTTCTCCTACTCTGGCCAATACATACTCAATTATGTTAAACTTTGGCAAACTGTTCAACAAAATGAGTGCGGGGGGCATGTGTATTATCTGCCTTCTCGTTGGAGAGAATCTGGACATATTACAATCCAACAAACCTTTGGTCCCACGTGTGTCAGGAAATGGGAGAAAGTTGTACAGTTAAATAACCTTTTTTCCCCCCCTCTTAAATCAATAGGCGAAAACTTCAGCTGGTACTAATTGTATAAATACATAAAAGCTGTTATTTTTTTACTGCAAAGTTTTCTTAAGTTCATATATCCCATGTTGGAGGGCAAAGGTTGTGGGTGGAATTCAACATTCTTTGTGTCCAAAAATTGTCCAAGAACTTAATCTGTGAAGGTGTGACACTACAAGCACAGTAGTAGCTATAGCCAAACACATGTGATGCATATCCATGGAGAAAAAAATGAAATGTACAAGCGTTGTCACTAGAGTGTTAGCATGTCGTGTCATCCCTTCAATTTGATTGGCTGTCACATCACTCCCGCTCCTTCCACGTTTGTTTATGTATTCTTTGTCAAGTTGTATAAACTCACCCTACCGACCGCTTCCCCTTTTTAATAGCGGGCAGGATAGTGAAAGTGTAGTGGCCAGGTTGTTTGACTCCCTGCCGAATGGCCCTGGGTCGAATCACAGATGTCCACAGTCTACCTGAAGGCATCCATGAGCAAAATGCCTACACCCCTACCTGCTCCTTAATGTCATCCATCTAAATGTACTGCAATTGGTTTGGATGAAATAATCTGCTTAATGACTAAATAGTAGTAGAGGGAAAGGTGCAGATTCAGATTCTGCAATGAGTTGAAAAGTTCGCCCCTTTGTTCGCACTCTTTAAGGAGCGACTTACAGTGAATTCAGACGCAGGTCATTAAGGACAAGGTAAGGGTGAGGGCATCTTGCTCAAGGACGCCTATAGCTAGTCTACGGACCTTGGAAATCTAATTCAGTACCTTTTGGCGGGGGGTCAACACCCCTAGCCACTACACTATCCTTTTAAAATAAAACAGCATCGTCCATTTGGGAGTGATGGGTCTTTTTTTTTTTTTTTTGCCTGACTAGCGAACTTATTGGCCTGGGTGGACAGTGCACGTCTCTCTTCACTCTAAATTGCATGCAGGCATCTCCGCAACCCCACAACATGAAGACCACTGAGCCACCATCAAGATAATCCTTAATAAAGAACGGCTTCGCATTTAATCTTAGCGTACTTCTCAAATTTCTTGCTTGATATAGTTTTTGGCAAGTGGCGTTTTAGCGCTGATGTCAGTTGAACAGTATCAGTGCATCTTTTGTTAAGCTTCCATTTGGCAGGAACTGGACGTGGTTCTTTTTTTAAGGCAAGTGGTTTTTTATAGTTCAAGATGAGATTGTTTTATTGGGCTAATTTGCGCATCTGCCGGTTTTATTTCACTCACATTTTTGGTGGTTTCATTCATTACATCCATGTTAAAATGGCTTCATGCATGTTACTTTAATCGTGGAACAATCTTGTGAACAAAACAGTGTTGGAAAACTACAAAAAGCTTTTACTCACCATTTATACTTTTACAAGTTGTTTGAATTTAACACACCCAACTTTTATGCTGTAGAACATAATAATGGCTATAATCTACAGCGATTTCTAGTAAAACAAAAAACGGGCTGGCCTTGATTCAAACCATACCGCATGGCTACGACAGCGAGCTAATGGCGTCAAACGAGGAAAGTATGAGTTTATTCCTTGACTCATAAGCAACTCTTTGCTAATTCTACCGTGCAAATTTTAAGTTGAACAACTGTCTTGCAAAATTACCTTGCAAGCTAATTTATACAGCTGCTTATCGAAATGGAGTCACAGAGCAAATGCAATAACTCGGCTCTATTCATTGAGTCAATTGAGTTATCAGGAACGTTTTTTCAGTACGCAATATTTCATGTTTAGGTTTTGAAACGTGAGCCTGTGAATGAGGTAGGGCCCTTGGAGAAGCCCGTCAGTTACTTTTATTTACATTATCTTTTTATCAATAACTACTATATATTTATTATAATAACTTGTGCTGTTTGGACCTATTTCTACTTGGTTTCCTGTGACCAATGCTGCAGTCAGTTGACCTGGTGTCTGCTTCACGATACCTTAAATATTTACCATGAATTAAAATGTAGCTAGCAATGAGCTATTGTTGACTATGTTGTGGTTGTGTTTAAAAGAAGAAAAAAAACACTTTGATGGACTTTTACTATGACAAACACTGTCCAATGAGTCTTGAATGTTGAATGAGATTCTGAAATATGATTCATGTTTTACTCTCACTGACCGACCAGTAGATATTGGAGACTTGACGCCGGGCCTAGCGAACGAGGAAAGGATAGGCTAACCGCTAATACACACCTCTCTTCTTCTTCCTCCTCTGCCCACATGTGCTCTCTCTCTTTCACCACCTCTTTACTGTTCCTAATGCATTATTTCCCCCTTCCTCGATTTATCAACGTGTTTCCATACTACTACCAACCGTATTTCACCTACTGTTTTATGGTACGCAATTAGCCGAATTCTGGAGTAACGGTTCATTGCACATTCAACCATTCATAACCCCCCAAAAACACTATGTCACTGGAGAGTGCTGGAGGGAGGGAGGGAGGGGGAAAGAGAAGAAGGAACGACATGCAAGACATGTTTAAATAAATGTTGGGTACAGCCTTTAGCTACGGGCGCGTGTGTGGATGTTAGCCGGGGCTGTGTGTTTCGATGCCGGTATGTCCTTGTGTGCAGCAGTTAAAATAACAACCTGAAGCAAACAGAAGGCAGTCATTACCCTACAAACAGACATGGTGTGTGTGTGTGCGTGTGTGTGTATGTGTGTCGACAAAGGAGTCCAACCATCCCGTCGTGGGGACAGACACATCCAAGCTGCCGAGACCCCCTCCCAACCCACCTACCCTCACCAGCGCCCCACCACCCCCCCCTACTTCACCTCACTGCCCCCCGGATCCACACACTAATGACCCAAACTCCTGTTTACCCCCACCCCATCCCGCTAAATCCACGTACGGTCAATAGAAAATCCTGCCCCTGACCCCCCAAGACACATTAGAGAGAAAAAAAAGGACAAGAAAAATGGTTTGGAGTGACCAAGGGGG
>JAOPJH010069758.1:0-11068 GCA_027122575.1 Merluccius polylepis
GAGAGCATAAATTCGTTTGAATGCAAAATCAAATTTGACCACTAGATGGGAGTAAAAATTACACAGTGCGCCTTTAACACTCTTAAAAAAACTTTTTCTATACTAATTTTCTATGTACTGTTCCATCAACCTGCCCAGGGACTACAGGTGGAAAATAGCAATCTGCTAGAACCTGGCACAATGTATATTCTCTTGTTGTACAAGATTAATGTCTTATTGTGCGCTGTCCCTGTCTTGAAATACATAAAATTACAATTACAATTACAATAGACTTCCGGTTTTGGAAAATGGCGGAGTAGGTCGCTCACCGGGAGAGCTCTGTTGAAATCTTATCTAAATCTTGTCTAAATCCGTGCAATAAGTGTTTCCATACACCATTCAGCCAGTGCAAATCTGTGTGGACCAGTGTGGGGTGCTAAGAACGATGGGCAGAAGCAAAAAACAGAGCCAGCCTAGAACTGAGCAATCTCCGTCGAAGAGCGACGACTTGCAAACTAGCCAAGACGAGCAACAGGCTAGCAACACGCCGCTAATGTTAGTGTACATGAGAAAGCTGAGGGCAGTCAGCCAACCGCATTCATGGAGGCACTTTTGAAAGAAATATTCGGCGCACATTCTTTCTCCACTCCTCCGACTGTTGACAGGGCTCACAGACTTGCAATCCTCCGTAAGAAACAAGACGACCCCCCCCCCATCCGTTTATTGCGCAAATCCACCATTACCAGACCAAGGAGCGCATCCTGAAGCTTGCTAGGGAGACAGGCTCACTTTCCTTTCGCGGTTCCGACATACACATCTACCCGGATTACAGCGGCGAGGTCTCGAAGAAAAGAGCAGCATACTTCACGGTGAAATCTCAGCTGAGGAACGCCGGCCTCACATATAGGATGCTCTTCCCTGCAAAACTCCAGGTCTCCGACAAGAACGGCCAGAAACTCGTCTTCTCCTCGCCTGATGAAGTTTCCTCCTATCTTCATAACAACCTTCCTGGTTCAACCTCCACACCGGCCGGCTCTTAAAATGATAACGATATGAAAACAACCGAGTTCTTTTCACTTTGGCGACGCCAAAAGGTACAGGATCATTTTGTTCATTGTTTTTTTTTTTTTTTTTTTTTACCATGCCTGAAAGAAAATGTGTTTTATTTATTTTTTTAAATGCCGAAAACCTGTCATAGATTTCTAAATGCATATAGCCTCTTACAAATATGGCAAACTTTCACACTTATCTGTAAAACATAAATGTTCAGTGGCTTCAAATTTCTCAAGAGACTTTTTTTTTTTTAATTGGTGTTTACAACATAGAAGACAGACAAGTAAACAACGGTAATGAAAAAACAAACAGACAAACAACAACAACCAAAATCATACACAAACAAACAAAAAAGCATACATATTTTAGCTATATAACCCAGTCATTTTTATATTTAATCTGTAAATTAACTCCATGACAGCCAGAACAGAAAAATAGCTGAGTATGACACATTGTGGCAACAGATAGATTCTTATCCATAAATATCAGAATTAATAAAAAAAATAATAATAAAAAATAAATTATTGATCTTTATCCCATTTTTTTGTGATAGCTAATTTTCTCCAATCATCTGATTGTGGTTTTCTTTTCTTTTTTATCATGTTCTTAGTCATTAAATAATAATGTTTAAGAAACATGATGAATGGTTCCAATGTAATGCATTTTTCTTTTTTGAAAATAAATTTTTTTCCAAGGAGCACAATAATGTTTAACGGCATATTTTGCTCTTCCTGCAAACCCCAAATTATATTGATTGTTGTTATTGGTTAGTCAAGTCCTTGCTCAGACAGCCAAGCTGCCACCTTGCGCCAAAAAAGCATGACATCTGGACAGTACCAAAACAAATGCATGGTGTCTTCCTCTTCTTCACCACAATATCTACACATATTGTCTTCATTTATTCTCCAAATCTTTAGCATTTTCTTTGTTGGTAGAATCTTGTAGAAAATTTTAACTTGAAAGGCCCATATATATGTTGAACAGGATGATTTGTACAGATTCTTAAAGACATCTAACCAAGGGAGTGGAGTATCAAAAATACTTTCCCAATAGTCTTGAAAATAATATGGAGAAATTGCAGTATTTTTTAAAAATAAAAAGAAGCTGTACATGTCAAAATTTACTTTTTTATGCCCTAACCATTTATAATTTTTAATAGCCGGACGGCAGACACCTAGGTTTGCATTTGAATCAAGTAGTGTTATTTTCCAAGATGAAGGGATTGCTGATAACAACTGTAGATACTGTAGTTTTGGACAAAAGTCTCCATATATTGAAACAAAGGATTCATAACTAAGAAATTGTCCTTTACTATTCAATATGTCATTTACAAACAGTACATTATTATCTAAAAATGACTGCCAATATACAGGTTTTTTATCTATGCAGATATTGGAATTAAGCCACATTATCTGTTGTTTAATCTCTAATGTGTTATTTGGCGTAGAGAACTGAAAGCAAAACCACATAGACAAAGAGTTTCTGAAAAAAAGGGAAAGATTAGGGAAAATTTGGTTCAGGGTTACTTTTGATTCCTGGCCTAGCTGGAAAAATGGATATAACTTACCCACTGATGTGCCACATTGAGCTATGAATAATTTAGATGAAAACCAGTGTTGATTATTATATAATCGTTGAATCCAAGCACCTTTTAAGGCCATATCTAGTGTCCCAAGGTTCTTTAGTCCTGAACCTCCATTGTCACGTGTATTGTACACATATTTGCGTTTTATTTTATCAGTTTTACCATTCCAGATGAAATTAAAAATTACTTTTTCGTATGTTTTTATGAACATTGTATCAGGTGAAGGTAAGGCTTGCAATAAGTATGTAAATTGTGACAATATTAATGAGTTAATTACTGTTACCTTTCCAAATATTGAGAGATATTTACCTCTCCAGGCCTGAAGTATCTTATTCATTTTCTGAAATTTTAGCTCAAAATTGATCTTTACAAGGAGCTTTTTATCTTCTGGTATATATATCCCTAAAAGATTAACAGGGCCATCTGAACATTTTATAGGCACCTTACAGGCAATATGATTTGAATTTTTCAGCGATCCAATTCTAAGAATAGAGCATTTCTCGTAATTTGGTTTTAATCCCGAAAGTAAAGCAAAGGAATCCAGTTCTGCGATAAGAGAGTTTAATGACACAACATCTGGTTTAATATAAAATGAAGCATCATCAGCATAAAAGGAAGACTTTGATTCTAACCCATTTATTTCTAATCCTTTAATAGTTGTATTATTTCTTATTCTAATGGCCAGCATTTCAATTGAAATAATAAATAGATATGCTGAAAGGGCCTTGCCTCACTCCTTTGGATAGGGTAATTGTATCAGAAATGTGCCCATTATTAATTATTTTACTACAAGGATTTTGATACAACACATGAGTCCATTTAATAAAGCTATCACCAAAGTTATACACATTTAGACATTGATGTATAAAACTCCAATGTATTGTATCAAATGCCTTCTCAAAGTCAGCTATGAATATCAGGCCGGGCAAATTTTCTTTATCATAATAATCCATTATTTCAAGCAGGCGTCTGATGTTATCGCCTATAAAGCGTCCTTTTAAAAAAACAGTTTGATCAGGATGTATTAAGTCCTGAATTACTTTTTTTAGTCTAAGTGCTAAACATTTGGCCAAAATACGTGCATCACAACATAAGAGTGTAAGAGGTCTCCAATTTTTTTATTTCACAGGGTCTTTTTCCTGGCCCTCTGCATCATGTTTCAAAAGTAATGAAATTAAACCTTCTTTCTGAGTATTTGATTGACAACCAATCTCAAAGGAATAGTTGTAGCATGCCAGCAAAGGGACTTTAATTTCAATAAAGAATATTTTGTATACCTCCACTGGTATTCCATCTAGACCTGGTGCTTTTCCATTTTGAAAGGAACAAATGGCATCATATAACTCTCCCTCAGTAATAAGACCTTCACATAATTTTTGTTGAGCATTGGTAAGTTCTGGGTGGGGATACATTTCCATATGCTCAGCCAGTGAAAGATGAGATGAATGATGTACATTTTCGTTGAAAATCCCATTATAATACTCCATCAATGTTTTCAGAATGCCATTAGTTGAAATAACATTTGTTCCATCATCTTTCAAAATTTTTGATATATTCTTTCTGGGATAATTTCTATTTTGAAGTTGCAGAAAATACTTATTACATTTTTCACCCTGTTCCATCCATTTAGCTTTACTTCTATATATAATTCCTTTGATTTTATTCTGATAGAATCTCTCTAATTCTTTTTCTTTATCGTCTAATATTTGGAGATCTTGTTCAATGCAATCAGATCTATTTGCATCCAAGCGATTTTTAATGTTTTGCACCTCATTTAATAAAATTATTTCTCTGTTACAGGTTTGTTTGTACTTCCATGAGGAGAACTTTATAGCATGGCCTCGAAAAGCACATTTGAATGTATCCCATACAATATGTGGATTTGCTGAGTCAGTGTTAAAAAGAAAAAAATCTGAGATAAATTGCTTTGTTTTAACAATGAAATTAACATCTTCTAACAATGATTGATTAAATTTCCAATAGCCTTTACCCCTGTCAGTGTCAGCAAACTTAAATTTTAATATAATAAGATGATGATCAGATCTAAATCTTTCCGCAATTATTACTTGAATAGCTTTTGCTATAAGAGAGAAAGAAATCAAGAAAAGATCTATTCTACTTGCAGAAGCATTCCGCCGCCAAGTATATCTAATTAAATCTGGATTTTTAAATCCCAAACATCAAAAAGATCCATTGCAGACATCAAAGATGTAAGAGCATGTCTTTTCTGTCCATAACAGTCCCTGCCCTCTCCAGCCCTGTCTTTAGAAGGTTGGAGGGCAATATTATAGTCTCCAGCTTGAATGACAGGAATATCATAATTTCTAAAAAAGACCACAGAGTATTATTAAAAGACCACAGAGTAGGCCATGTCAGTCAGTGGCAACAATAACAAAACTTATTCCAGGGAGATCAATTCAAATTAATTTCGATTCACCTTAATTTAGGCTAAGTTATCATCATCATCATTCGGCTCCAATAAAAAGAGCCATGGTGTGATTGTTATGTCTTTGTATAATTCGCCGTCGATATAGAGTTTATCAGCAACAAGTCTTACCCTGCCCTTTTCTTTTTTGTCCTTTTTCTCTTCTTTAAATATGGGAAGTAGTGCTTTGCGTCTGTCCACAATCTCCACAGGGTACTGCTGGTTAATGCCAAAGTGTTTCCCCTTAAGCTTTGGTCCCAGCCCGAAGACCATCTCTCTGTACGTGTACTGCTCAAAGCAGGCGATGATGGCTCTTGGTTTGGCCTGCTCCTCCGCCGCCGCAGCATTCGAATAGGAACTTTTCTTGGGTCTTGCTGGTCCGAGTCTGTGCACTCTGAGGAAAGCAATCCGCTGAACAATCTCTTCCTTGATACCCAGCTCGTTGGAAAAAAAGGCTTTGAGCACATCTCTCACATTCTCATCCTTCTTCTCAGGAATACCGCTGAATATCAAGTTGTCTCGCATTGACCGCGCGGTCATCTCCAGCATTTTCTCCTTCAGCTTGAGGTTTTCCCTGGTAACATCTCTGACAGACCTCTGCACCTTCTTAGCCTTTTCTTTCACAGACTGGAGATCCTTGCGTGTCTGCTCCAGTGATATCCCATTTGCAATCACAGTCTCTTTTAAATCTTTGATATCGTCCGACATTGAGTCCAACTTGTCAAGTTTCTTTAATTTCTCATTTATATCGCTCAAGATTCCCTCCATATCGGGCGTAAGTGAAAAGGAATTATCCGGACTGCTGTCTAATTCCGAGTTAGGTCGTTTGTTTGGGGGCTCAGATCTTTTTTTGTTTGAAACTCCGGGCGTCTTTGTTGCGTCAGACGCCATCAATCAAACAATCGGATCAAACAATCGGATCCAAAGTGTGCCACTGGAGCGTGCCGCCAGCTTAAATTTGGCCCATTCAAAATCAAAAAATGTTTCTTAATTGAATTCTACCTTCAATCCGCGAAAAATACTTATAACTCTCCCATATTTTAATAAAGTTTGCCACCCGACATCACCTGCTGCTCACTCACTCGCGCATGCTCACCTTTTGTTCATTTTGTTAATTGTTTATTATTGTTAAGACCCAACATGTACAATCTACTTTGGTAATCTCCCTATAAGCAAGAGTTAAGCTCATGTTACGGTTTTGCCATGAACTTTATTAAGACTTTAGATACTTATTGAGGGACTTCTGTTTCTCCTTATGTTGGAGGTGCTCGCTGTCACTGACGTTATACATGTCCCCCACAGACTTGGTTTAATATGCACGTGGGTACCATTCAGGTTCATGAACGGAAAATGTGCCTGTTATCACTATGCATAAACCTATGCTGCTGCCACCGTCTAGTTAGCTGTATTGCATAATTGATATACATTTGTTCACGTTTGTGGAGGGGCTCGATATTCAGCAGCGCTCAGCTTTAAGAAGCCGATCTAATCGGAAAGTCTTAGCTGAAAACCTCCTCCCGACCAGGTTTGGTTGCCAGCATAAGTTACCATGGTGATATAGCGGCGCTAAAAGAGAGCGACTTTCGTATGACAGATAACCCAGGCTTTGAGCGCAACATACCTCGCTAACCCACTAATCGAGGTTCGTAGTACACCCCCCTGGAGTTGTTGTTGTTATTGTTGTTGCTGTGTGTGTGTGTGTGCGCGCGTGTGTGTGCCCCCCCCCCTCTCTCCTTTTCTTCCCTTCCCTCTTCCCTCCTCCCGGTCTCACTGCCCTATCATCCATCCCCATAACCCCTTAAGACATGCCAACTATATCTAATTGCAATGCAAGTCGTCCCATCCACGTCCTGTCTTTAAATGCAAAAGGTATGAACATATGGATAAAAAGACAGAAAATGTGGTCCTATTTACAACAATTAAATTCAGATATAACATTCTTACAGGAAACTCACCTTAAGAATAACCATGTAAATTACCTTAAAAGAGGTTGGGTGGGCCAGGTATTTCATTTGCAGTTCAATGCTAAAACCAGAGGGACGGCTATCCTTATACATACCATTTCAAGCTAAGGAGGTGATCGCTGATACTAATGGGAGGTATGTCATTGTCTCGGGCCAGGTGTTTGCCAGTCCTGTCATCTTGGTTTACTCATAGTATGGTGTCTCAGATATTTGGAGATTTAAATGTAATAACAAAAAAGTATTCTCCTTCTTCTCCAATACCCGTCATAGCTACACCTGGGTTGATTATTTTCTCCTAGATATCAGATTATTAGGTAATGTTACTTCTTGCTCATATCATAGCATCACTATATCAGATCATGGTGCTGTCTCTTTTTATATTACACTACCCAACTGCTTCAGACCTTCCCACAGCTAGAGACTTAATCCACTCCTATTAGCTGATGAACAATTTATATGCCATAACTCTTCTCAAACCTCCTTCTTCCTTGAAACTAACACCTCCCCAGAATTTTCCCACTCTACTTTATGGGAGACCCTCAAGGTCTATCTTCGTGGCCAAATAATTGAATATTCATCTAGAGCAAAGAAAGCAAGAGAATCCAAATCAAATGACATTTTATGATCCATTGCAGAAATTGACAATTAATACTCATCCTCCCCCTCCCCACCACTTTTCAAAGAAAGACTACGGCTGCAGACAGAATATAACATACTCTCTACTGACAAAGCCACATACTTACTCTTCAAAGCTCAATCTAAGGTTTATGACTCAGGTGATAAAGTCAGCAAGCTGCTAGCCCAACAGGCTCGCCAGACCCTATCCTCCCGTCTTATTCCTAAGATTCACAATGAAACAGGTGAATTAATCATAAACCATGTTGAAATGAATAATGTTTTCAAGCAATATTATAGTAACCTGTATAGTTCTGAATGTGATGGCAACCCCTCCAAGCTCCAGTCCTTTTTTGATAAACTCACTCTTCCCTTCCCTCCCTCCCGTCTCTGCCGAACAGAACAATTTACTGGGAGGTGAGATTTACGGACGCAGAAATTTTACAGGCCATTAATTCTTTAAAATGCATCAAAACACCTGGCCCAGATGGCTACATTTTTTAATTCTATAAAAAATGTGCAATCCAAATGTGCCCTCTGCTCCGGGCCATGCTGAATGAATCTTTGTCCTTAGGTTACCTCTCACCATCCTTACGTCAGGCCGCAATAACACTTTTACCAAAAAGAGGTAAGGACTTACTCCAGTGTTCATCCCATCACCCCATTTCCCTTTTAAATATGGACTATAAAGTCCTATCTAAAATCCTTTCTACAAGATTGGAGAAGGTTATCTCACAAATTTCACCAGACCAAACTGGTTTCATTTTAAACCACCACTCCAGTTCAAATCTTAGGAGACTTCTCAATATTGTTTACTCCTCTCCATCCCACTCACCTGAAATGGCTATATCTCTCAACGCTGAAAAAGCATTTGACAGAGTCGAATGGCAATATTTATTTTTCACTCTGAAAACATTTGGACTCGATGACTCTTTCATTTCCTGGATAAAACTCCTCTACTCCCATCCTGTAGCCTCAGTTATCACCAATGGATAGCAATCTGAATTTTTCTCTCTTAACAGAGGCACATGGCAGGGATGTAGCCTTTCCCCCTTACTTTTTGCCATTGCCATAGAACCCCTCGCCGCAGCTCTCAGGCTCAATCAGTTGACTTCCTAGGTATAGAGCGGGGGGGCATTTCACACAAAATATCTTTATATGCAGATGACATTATTTTGTATGCTGCTGATCCAGTAAATTATATTCCTGTCATTCTCCGCATCTTGACTCAATTTGGGGAAATCTTAGGATATAAAATTAACAATAAAAAAAGCGAAATATTTCCTCTTAATCAGTCTACCACTCTAATTCCTGCTTCTCACCTCCCATTTAGAATTGTTGGGAAAGGCTTCAACTATCTTCACAAAAAACTTTACTATCTTATTTGAAAAATGTAAAAAGACATGGCTAGATGGGCAAAAATCCTCTAGCCATAGTCGGTCGGATCAGTCTTATCAAAATGATTGTGCTACCAAAATTCATTTATCTCTTTCAGAACATCCCAATTCTGATCAAAAACACTTTTTATTTATTTATTGCAAAACAACATACCATTTATATGGCCTCACAGAATCAATAGAGATGGTCGTCAAAGGCCTGCAGGCCTGGTGTTACCTAACTTTATCTATTACTATTGGGCATGCAATATAAAAACAATTTTACACTGGAGGGAGAGAGATGAGCCAAGTAGACTTGATGCTTGGGTCCAAATGGAAAATGCTAGTAGTCCAATCAACTTGGGCTCTGTGTTATGTGCCTCTATGCCCCCTCACTTAAGTCAGTTTCAGTCTAACCCAGTTGTCTATCATTCAATCAGAATTTGGTCACAATTGAGGAGAAATGTCAAACTCCAGACAACATCCGTGCATTCACCCATTAAGAACAATTACAACTTCCCACCCTCGCTGTCTGACTCGACCTTTGGAGTGTGGAGCTCAAAGGGTATCAAATCCATTTCTAATTTATTTGTAGATGGTAAATTCGGATCATTTACACAACTCTCCCAATAGTTTGGCTTACCGAAATCCCATTGTTTTTAGGTATCTTCAGCTTAGACACTGTGTCCAGAAAAGCATTCATCCTTTCCAGATTTTCCAATTGACAATGTAATTGATCATATTGTTTCATTGCCTCTGGATCGTAAAGGTCTGATTTCTACTCTTTATGACAGTGTATGCAATATCACCCCTCACTCTCTGCATGAGGTTAGGAGACTATAGGAGAATGATCTCGGAGCAGTAATGACAGATGATCAGTGGGAAGCAGTACTTAAGTTAATATACTCATCCTCCCCATGCGCTCGACATAGCCTTATACAACTCAAAATTATATTGAGGGCACACTTGACCAAAGCAAGACTGGCAAAAATCTTTCCTAATGTGGACTCTTCTTGCCCCCGCTGTAAGGGTCCAGCAGATTATATACACATTTTGGTCCTGCCCCAAGCTAAACATGTTCTGGGCCAACATCTTTAATGCTTACAGTAAAATGTTTCAAAAAGATGTCATCCCCAACCCCATATGTGCTTTATTTGGTTGCACCCCTGAAATCCGTGGCCTTAAAGGCAAGGCTGGGGCAGTCATAGCATGTACTTCCCTGATTGCAAGACGGCTCATTCTCCTCTCTTGGAAGAAAGACACCCCTCCCACCTTTCCAAGATGGATAAGAGATGTAATGCACTTTCTTTCACTTGAGAAGATCAGATATACCCTTAAAGGCTCCTTGCAAAAGTTTGAGAGTACTTGGACCCCCTTTCTAGAGTATTATAAGAGCTTACAAATTCCGCTAAATGAGGACAAGTATACCAGTATTGAAGTGAGATCTTTACCCCCCCCCCCCCTTCCCTTTTTGGTTGTGTGGCTGTATGTGGGTTTTTTGTTGTTTATTTATTTTTTATTATAATTATTATTACTATTACTAATATTTTCATCATTTTTATTTACTTATTACTAACCTCCTCTTTCTGAATTGTTGATAATTTATCCTTGTTGAATCCATGTAGCCCCAGGCTAGACACCCCCAATATCCTTACAAAGTCTTGGCCTTAAAGAGACTAAAGGGAGAGTTTAGAGGGTCGGGGAAGGTGTGGGAGGAGGGTGGGCTGGTTTTCATCAATGTTTGTATAATGCAGCTATCATTTCGTTGTGTCAACCTTTTTTACTCTATTTGTTTATTTATTTTGTCTTATTTTATTTTTATTTTTACTTTTTATTCATATATATATACATGTGTATATATATGTGCATATGCAAGATATCCGAGTTTTTATTTTATTTGATTAATTTGATTAATATTATTATTATTATTATTATTATTATTATTATATATTTATTCATTTTTCTCCTTTTTTTCTATTATTATTATTATTGTTTCTGTTTGTTTGTGTCTGTTTGTCATTCCCTGTTAAAAATCAATAAAAATTGTTGAAACTAACATGGCATAGTCTGT
>JAOPJH010069830.1:0-11046 GCA_027122575.1 Merluccius polylepis
TGAAAGGACCCGTATGTGTACTCAAAACGGCCAAAACGCTGAGTGCGCAACGGTGTACACTTTGCGTACTCAACGGCGGCCATCTTAGCTACGTAGCGGAAGAGGCGGAGCCAGGCTGAGCCGCGCTCAGAGAACGTCTAATGAATTCTCGTGTTTGGCGGGTGACGCGGCCGCGCAGCTGATGTCATTTCCGTGTGTGCACCACAGAGTACTGCATTTGGAACAGCACTAACATCTGAAAATCTGCGTACCTATTGAGTACGGATAGTGTACTATGTTTAAGTGTACTCAATCATGGAAGTATGGATATCGGAACAGGCCCATGGTCTTGTTTTTGTCAACATGATTAACAGCCATTAGCCTGTCAACATGTATTCATGGTGCTGCTATACATATTAATGCATGCACATGTAATCTTTTCTCTCCACTTAGTGTATGTGTATGTGAGCATGTGCATTGTGATTTATTTCCTGTACCTGAAGCTGTTTTCAAAGTGCCCGGCTTCTTCTCTTCTCCTGGCTTACTGTCAGGCTTAGAGCCTGGAAATAACACAGCGAAAGTGAAACAGGAAGTAACATCTTGTGGGAGCCATATGATAACCAAATACCAATAAATCATGTTGTAGAGAAACAACGCTGGATTGAAAATATGAAATGTCAATTTCAATATATGCAATACTTTTTTCTTTTTCTTTTTTTTACAAAATTATGTATGCAAAGTAAAAGTAATTTGTAAAATGAGTACGGTAAGGTGCTATAGGTACAATTTGAGAGTTATAAAGTGTGTGCCTGTGATTGACAGGCAAGATGGATTCCCCGAAACAATCAGAAAATAGATGCCCTGATTGGTCAGAAATGAGCCGGGAGTGGTTTTACCTCTAAATTGTCTCATACAGAGGCAGGCACAGTCAACCGGAACAGATATTTCACAGAGCATTTCACTCATGAATAGCTGACAGATAGCTATTGCATTTGGCAATAAATGACACCCAAACAAAAGCTCTTGAAACTTACCTACGGCACCTTTGATAATTATTAAAATAAAAAAAGGAAATTCACAATACAATTCGTAAATTCAAAAATCCACAAGATAAAATGATAACATGAATTTACTTTCCAACAATGTGCCTGATTCAATGTTATTTGTATTCATATTTGCATGTGTGTGTGTGTGTGTGTGTGTGTCAGCATGATGTTGATGTGTTGACTGTGTCTTTCGTACCTAGGGGCTTTCTGGCTACAGTGCTGAGGGCCGGGCGGCTGGGCATTGTCATGCGCGCTGCTGTGGAAGTTTTGCTGGTTGCCATGGTGGCAGTTTTGCTAGTTGCCGTGGTGGTGGTTTTGCTAGTTGCCATGGTAGTGCTGCCATTTCTGGTGGGGATAGTGCCAGCTGTGAATCGTGCAGCGGGTACAGTGGTCACCTTTGGCACAGGGGCACGCTTCTCTGTTGTTGTTGTTGTTGTTGTTGTCTACAATAACAGGGAAACATAAATATGAGAGGTTAATGGAAGAGATTAGAGATTAACAGAAACATATATATCAATACATGTATACCTTGGAAGAAATCTGAGCAGAACATAGTTGAATGAACGCATTGTAAGAGCAAAAATAAATGCAAGCATAACATTAAACCTCTTTGTGAAACTAAAGTGGGTCAAGTAAATGATTCCTCTAGCTTGCTACCAAGCAAGCTCAGGAAATTGAAATCATTGAATCATTCAGAAAATGAGGTTCCGGGATGAATGTCTGATAGACTCAGGAGTTGAATACACTTCGGGTCATTCAGGACTAAGCAGTGTGTATTTAGTTTTTCCTCTAATAGTTGGCAGTGAGCTATGCAGGTCATGCTCTACATGCAGCTGAGCCCTCTCACTACAGACTGGCTAGCCAGCACTGACTCAATATATGCCCTTGGCTTTGTGTTAAGTTTAAAAAAGAATCTGTTTATTTTTAGTGTTGCTGGTGCTATGGTGCATTTAAAAAGGCCACCTATGGAGGGCACTATAAGTTCAATAGTTTTAGACTGGATACAGAGCTCTATTAACTGTATCAATAAGAGAAGGAAAATCGGTCACTTGTATTACACAGATCCAACCTATTGTGATGACAACATATGTATGTTACACAAACTTGTTGTTTTTCTTAACTGGCTCTAGTATTGACAGTCCACTGATTTAACACATTGAGGCTACCATTGGGTAATCAGTGTAATTAGATTTAGTTTATATAGGTGCCACCAACACATTTTGCATTACTTTGCTATGTCGTCGGTTGGCGGAAGGAAGAGCATTGGCCGAATATACATTTGGCAAATAGCGCTGCCGTTTGTGTTTTTATTTATTTATTGCAAAAATTAATCAATGGCACTAATTACAAACTACATCTAATTACACAGATTATACTGGGAAGTTGCACACAATTACTTAAAAACTTAAACATAAAAACTCTTTGCCACTACCCCAAGTGCAGCCTCAATGTGTTAAATCTGTGAACTGCCCCTTTAAAAGGTGCAATGTGTAAAATGATTAGTTTAAAACTTTCAAAAATGAACTACAATTATCAACAAAATGTGAAGAAATTACAGTTTTGACATTATGTCAAAGACTTAGTATTGTCTTGCAGAGATATTTACTTAAGTTAGCAGCTAGCCCAGCTAGCGCCGGCCCGTACCGTCTCGTAATACCACTTTGGACCTCAAGAGGCGATTGCTGCCACTGCAACAATCGTCTGTCCTCAGTCCAACATGAGAGGATGAAGTAGCACTGACCAGAGGGCATATTCTAACCTCTTGTCAATCATGTTGAAGGTACATTATGATCGTCTATTAATAAGATGTCACCTTGCTAGCTAGTGAAACAAAATAATTTCAAAAGTACAGTGAAAAATGTAATGCTGGCTCTAACTGACTGGATCACTTGAAGGAGAAAAACTTGATGACGCCATAGCACAGATTCACTGTAAACATGTGGGCAAATCTTACATGTTGAATCTTTAAACAAGTTTGTAACATGTTTATGATATATTACTTTAAAATAAATAAATGCTTTGAAGTGCAATCATCCATTTGTACTTGTACCTTGCTTTGACTTCCTCTTTAAAATGATTATGATGTAACATGCATCCCTCATGCTGTCTGCTATGACATCTTTATTACTAGAATCAAACATGGTGAGCAGTTTGGATTATGTGTCCTCTCTCTCAAGACGCAGGGGAGGCAAAGAGAAAAACTTTAAAGAATGTCAGGCATCCTAGTAAAGATGCCATTTACCTTTCTCTACCTTTTATCGAAACACTTAAACACTGATGTGCCATCAAAGTGTCATCAAGGCATCATCGCCTTGAGCTCTTTAATGCTTGAAGGAGAGTGATCGATTGATGTGGCCCAAGGTCTTCCGTATACCACCAGAGGACTCCCAGTCACCTTCGCCATCCTCTCTTCCTTACGTTTTAAATAACATTTAATTTGAATTGCTATGGAAAGTAGGCCAACACCTAGGACATTAAGAACATGCACCTTGTGTGCAGTGCTTAATTTGTAAAGTGGGAGGTCCCGGAACGCAGAGGGGGTGTGGATCTGGCGGCTCAGTACAGGGTTAGAGGTGCCGGTACACCAAAAAAAAGAGGGGTCGCAACACATCCCAAACCGAGGACCGACGGGAGAGGCGCGATCGTAACACACCCGGGACCGAGGAGCGACGAGGGGGGTTGCGCGATCGTAACACACCGCGGACCTACTACCAACGGCGGTGGGGGGGGGATAAAAAAAAAAGGTGCTGGATCCAACGTCGGAGGTGCCGGATCCACCGTCGAAGATGCCGGATCCAACGTCGGAGGTGCCGGAACATGTTCTGGCGTGTTCCGGCTCAAATTAAGCCCTGCTTGTGTAAGATGTTCAGTTTTTAAAACTGTACATTTGATTTGAAGCAAATTCAACGAAAACACCTGCAGGTTGTTATGAAAGTATGATACGTCTAAAGGCCTATACATGCTGGGCGACAGCAGCACATAAGCAACACAACCAGGCATCTGCAACATCGTGACCTAGCGACATGGTTGCAGAGCCGTGTCGCATACATGTTACAGAGAACATGATAAATGTCTATGTAAGCGCTGAAAACAACAATATTATTATTATTATTGTTAGGGCCACGGGGCAAAGCCCCGAGCACTACTGTTATTGTGTGGATTTTTTCTTATCTTTATTATTTTTATTCCTCTTCCGGACTAATTTCGACTAATGCCTGATTGGTTACCCTGCGCATCAAGTCAAGGCAAATCAAATAATTAAGAAGTGAAATGATTATATATGTTGTTGTTTTTAAATACAATTAATCTGTATTTTAATGAATTAATGACACATTTAAGTATTTAATTCCAATTTTAATGAATTAATGACACATTTAGGTCATTATTTAATGGTGTATTTATTTATTTAATTTTGGCACTTTTAGTCCTCCATAAAACTGTACTGTATCTTGACTGTACTGTATCTTTTACTTTAACTTGACTTGATTCATGTTGGTGTCTTACAGATGTTTTTGTGTGTGTGTGTATTTGCAGACAACATGGAAGATCATCACTGCCCTCTTGCTTAACTCTACTCTGCCTGCAACCCTTTTCATCATTTTTTTTGTAACTTTGTCTCCCACATAATATTTGAGGTTGAAAGGGCATAGGTTGCTGTATAAATAAATACTTAAAAAAGGAACGTTTGTTGTAGGTGTGCTCCTTGTATATAATATCATAATGTTACTAGTATTAATTGTTTGAAATCTCTGAAGAATCTCATCATACTGTACACACTCCCGTGGCCCTTTCAAAATTTCCCCCAAGGGAATTTTCTAGTTTTCTCTGTTATGCCATGAACTTAAGGTATTTAGAGAAGGAAAGACTCCCTAGACTATCCCGTTTTTAATCAACTGATCGTTTTTCCTTTTCATTCCAGAGGCGGTTAAAATGTCAGTCGCTTTCCGATCCAATAATTGATCTGAGTCCGAGCTTCAATGTAGCCTAAGTTTCCACAGACACACAGCTTCCATGGTATGAGAGTAGGCCTACTTCCAATTATCACAAAGCAAATAGGTGGTTTGAACATTGTGCAAAGTTTTGATGGAATTGCACGGTAGCACTAGCGCTGTGCACCCGAAGAGAAATCACACAGGGTGTGCTTCTATAGTGGTTGTCGGATTGCCATAAAAGGAAAATACATCGCTACCTGCTCTATTCATGTTTATTAAATTACCAACTTGTTATTATTAGTAGGTAGAGCTTAAGACTACTTAAGTACCATGACAAAACGCAACAGTAAATAGGCACACAAGAGCACAAAGAAGGACATGGTTGATGTTCTGTCTTCTCGGTATGTGGCTGTTTATTTCAACAAGGAGACAAGCCATTCTCTCGGACCAATCAATCAGTGTGATAGGCACGTCTGGGGTAATGGAAAAACAGGACGGAATGGTTCTATTCGTACCATCCACAACTTTTGACAATGGAAACGCAAAAATAACAGTTTGAATGTGTAACAAACTGAACAGGACTGCTTGGTGGAAACGAGGCTCTATCATGGTGATACCAAAAAAAGTACCAGGTGCTATACACAACTTTTGCTAATTGAAACCGAGGAGAGTCAAGTTGAGCCAAGACGATACCATGCAGTGGAAAAGGGGCAGTTAACCTTTTACTGGTTGTATTTGATTTTGATGAGAATTGATTGATGAGATTGTTATTGGGTGAAAACAATATGATCTCCCGCGATTAATTGACTAATTATTTATTTGACAGAGACCATGTGGTGTGTGTGTGTTGTTGTTAGCTGCCTTACAGCCTCACCTGGCCGGAGTCAGACTAATTGGACTCTGGGGCTGGGTGAGGCTGCACACCTGTGGTGCATGAGCAATCATGGCACTTGATTGCTCATGACACAAATAAACCTTGATAAACCATCTATCAACACACACACTCGGGGGAGAGCCTCTGTCATGGCAGCGTATTCGAATTGCTCGCCGTGTAACAAAATGGCATCTCCAAAAGCCACTGATGTGGCATGTGGCAAGAAGGTCTGCTGCAGACCACAAACATTTCAATACTTGAAATTGGATGCTTTATACAGGGATATAGCTCAAAGCTAATTTTCATCCCCAGTCCATGGGCATACACAATAACAAATATACAAGACATACATAGGTTATAAAATACTAAACACTATGCACATAGCCAGTTCATAGTAAGATTGGTGATAACATTTTTGATTCTCCTTTAACCACCTTTTTAGTACCATAGATTAAGAAAACAAATCTTGGGAAGTTTTAATATGGGATCGGAGGGAGTTAATTTTTTTGTGGCTTTAATGAAGAGCAGGTTTTGTGGACCTTAAGGGGATGACATTCACCCCTAGTTGAGGTCTGATGTGACCAAAGTTTGCAATGCTTATTTTTAGTGTGTTAGACATCTTTTGATATGTTTTTTAGTTAAATTCGGATCTAGAGTAACTCCCAGAATGTGAACTTTAGGATAGGATTGGATATTTTGTGATGGAAAAAAAACATAGCAACATTTCTTTCAAGGTTTATAGTGAGGCAAGAATGATCAAGCTATTCTGCTACTTTCCCTATTACTGATTTAAGTGAATTTGCGACTTCCTCTGTATTTTTTCCATGAGTATAGATAAAAGTGTATGATAAAAGTGTAAGTGCATACATTTGTACATTTACTCCATGACATACAGAGGGGTGGTCATTGATGTAGAGACTGAAGAGTAAGGGGCCAAGAATTGATCCCTGCGGGACACCCATCGTGTTAATTCTTAGAGATGACAGAACATTATTAATCCGTACACATTGGCTTCTGTCTGAGAAGTATGACTTCATCCACTTAATGGCATTTGAAGAAAAGTTCAAATCAGAAAGTTTGGAATAAAATATTATTGTTGACAGAGTCAAATGCTTTGCGGAGATCAAGAAAGACCGCACCCACAATACCCCCTTTGTTTAACTTGGATTTGATGGTTTCCAGGATGACCTAGTTCTGAGAGTCGATAAAATAGTCATTAAAGGTAGTTGCAATATTAGTTATCTAGCGGCGTTCTGTTCACCATCAATTGCAGGTCCCTTGATTTGGCATGAGACTTTCCTGTTAGCGTATTCATATTTTTCCAAATGAGCTTGCAATTGCCTTTAGCTTCATTAATAATAGTTAAAGTTGGCTTTGGCTTTCCTGAGATTCACAGTTACTTTATTTCACAGTCCTTTGAAAGCTAGATTATCCGTTTAAAGGCCTGCTTTTAAAGATTTCTTCAGGGCAGCATCTCTCTTTTTCATTAGCTGCCATAAAGAGTCATCAAACCAGGGAAGATGTTTATTTTTTGGTTTACTCTGCATCTGCTTGGCATATTTATTGGGATGCAACAGAAGGTGTTTTTCATTTTCTAGGTGTTAGTGCGCATTGTTTAATCAATGCAGGGTTCTGTTTGTCTTTAATTGGGTTCTGTAGAGCAGGGATCGGTGATCGGTGACTGGAAGTGGCCGTTTTTGTGTTAAGGCATAGGGCAGGGAACAGTCAGTTCAAGGAAATGTTTGCAACTGTGTAAAAGTTGTCTGTTAAATTGCGTGCACTTAGGCCACTAGGGTGGATGCCGTCCGTCCTGAAAAAGCACGCATAATTCCACAACAGGTTAAAATGATCTATGGAAACCGCATTATAAACTGAGCATACACACTGAAGCCAAGTGTGAAGGCTAAGGGTCCGGCTAAAACAACCAATGCCCTTCTTGAAGGGAGCCATGGGGCCGGAGATGAAAACCCGCTTGACAGTGTTATCAGGAAATTCTAAGAGCCTGCTAAAATCGTGCTTTAAAAAAGACATCTGGTTGGGAATGTCATTACACCCAGCATGGATAATTACATTCCGGACATAGAAGTGTTTGGCTAAGAGGCCGGGAATGAACTCCAGAATGTCTGCAATCTTTGCGCCTGGGAAACAGTGGGCCTTTGTAGATCTTCTCTTAATATTCCTCACAATTGAATCCCCAATAACAATGTGGTTGGAAGGACTGGTTGAGTGTGGTGCCAGGGCGAGGGAACGAATGGGAGATGACGGGTCGTGAAGTGAGTAGGTTTACTCCGCGGCACCGATAGTAACACACCCCGGACCTACGGCCGACGGGGTGGGGTACGCGCACGATCGTAACACACCATGGACCTATGGGCGGGCGGACCTATGACCAGCGGGGGTGTCTCAAAAAGGACAAATACGCGTCCGGCTTGATGCTGCGCCGGACGCCGGACAGGTCATTGAAAAACCGGACAGTCCGGCCTAAAGCCGGACGAATGGCCACCCTAGTGGGCTGCCTGGGCATACAGTGTTAAGTTGAGTGCAACGTTTTAATGACAATGTCGCTCACCAGACTCCCCACAATGACAGTGCGCATTTACCATGCAATCTCGCAGCTATACCGCGACACGGTATTACATGAAAAAACGTACGGTTGACATTTGTGGCCTTTTCATATCGCGATATACCGTTTTACGGTATATCTTTACATCCCTAGTGTGGACATTCTCCGTTCCAGTTCAACAATCTTCTGACCTAGACGGGCACAGGCCTCGCAGCCAGATGGGAAGGTGAGTGGAGCGATGGTGTTTTATCTTTTCGTCGTGTAGTGTTCACATTCTCTGTATAGATTACTGATTATACAAGCCAAACTTTCATACATTTGATCGCATGACCATCAATGACGGTAGAATGAGACCTGGGGTACCCCACATTTAGGGAGTAATTGTCGACTACTATATAGATATAAAATGTATTATTTATTAATTATTATTTGTATATGTTGGTACTTAATTATTATTGATGAATTAATAATAATAATAATTATTATTATTACTGTCTACTTCATCACGAGCGTACAATACAGAAATCAAGGTGTGGCTCAACTTTCCTTATGTTTGCACTTTAAAACAATTACTACATGTTAAATATACATCTCTCGCTCTCTTGCACATCCCAGAGTATGCACACCAAGGGTAATCATACACACATTCACGTGCACACACACACACACACACACCCCCGTCCTGCATGCCTCAGTGGGTCAGGAGGGTCTGAGATGTAATTACATGGGCTAGCTGACAGGAGGGAGGGAGCGAGGGTGAGGGAGAGGGAGAGAGAGAAAGACAGTCAGAGAGACCTTTACGTTTTAATTATTCTGACAAGCTGCAACTGGCGAGAGACTGAACTGTAACATTTATTTAAGAGGAGCTACGGTGAGGCCAAGGACTCACCACGGACAGAGACAGAGGCAGAGATGAGAGAGACAAAGAGAGACAAAAAGATTTATAGATGGAAAAGAATTGAGAGTGTTAGAAGGAGGAATACATCAACTGAGAGGTCTGGTTGGTCTCTCTCTCTCTCTGAGAAGTCAAGTAGTGCGCTGTCTGTACATCTCTTACTCGCTCTCTCCTCTCTCACTCGCTCTTGCCTTCTCCAACATTTCTCAATTATGCATCCCACACAGACAAACATGGGTGTGTTCATCAGGCCGTCTAAACTATTTATGCTTGTGAAAGTACATTGGCAACTTTGTGAGCTGCGCAACATGGAAATGGAGGTATGTGTGTGTGTGCATCTACCCGAAGAGGAACCAGTCATAAGCGATAGTCAGGTACAGGATTTCAGCTGGTTGGAGGCTGGCGTGAACAGCACCGTCCTGGGGTGAAGGAAGTGTAAAATAAATACATGAATATGAAACATTTTAGTCCTTTAAATGTGTCCAGCATCACGTCAAGCATTCCCAAACCAACATGCTTTGGCTTAAGCAGAATAAATAACATGTTTTGCGATGTTAATACAGTAAACAGTATGTGTGAAGCAGTGTGGTCATCACAGAGGCAGGTAGTTGTGAGATGACCATTTGATATGCTACAACACCAGGAGGGACCCAGCAGGTAGGGTAAAGAAGAGAAGGAGTGGTAGGTGGTAGGGCTGAACGATATGCTAAAAAAATCATATTGCGATTTATTTTGCAATTGCAATATGATTCACTATTAGTGGGAATGATGTGTTGTAGTCATTTAAAGTATTTAAACCACAATTTTTATTTGTTGCACGCACATCAGTTATGTTTATATAATTAGACTTGGTAGTTTGTGTTTTTTAGAAATTCATTGCGTCACTGTAGCAACACATATGTATACACGTCACTGGGGGGTGTGGAAAGTGAGAACAATGTCGGACAGGTGGGGATCAGTGTTTACATAGTTTTTGACCACACAACTATTGTTTACAACCTTTAAGTTACAATATTCGTTGATTTGATGTTTTTTTCGTTACCTTTTGGAATTTGTTATCATTATGAACTCAACTTTTTCTATGATTTTGCTTGCTTGGATAATAAACGTCTAAAAGAAGTACCACGCGGTGACTTTTGTTTGGAGGTGCGTTCAAATGCCACAGACCGTCCCTGTCCACGGCATGATATGCCATTACAATATGCATCACAATTTTCATGTTTACTGAAAAAACTATGAAAATCATGATGTAACATTTGTTGGGGTCTGTATCAAACACACATGTTTTCTTACATCTGAAGAACAAAAATGTGTAGGCCAGGGCATCTCTGTAGCACTACAGTACTTCATTTATAATGGTGTTCTAAATTTACATTTACACATTTTACCTTTACCAAAAAATTGCAACTCCTGCAACTTGGATAATGCATCTGGCCAAATTGCGATTTCGATAGTATTTTGATAAATTGTTCAGCCAGCCTAGTAGGAGGAGGCATATGTTGTGGGGGGGTGGGGACACTTACCGCCCACAGGGAGAGCCTGAGGAGGGAAACAAAGAGCGGCGTGCGGTCCCAACCTGATATGCAGTGTACTAGGAGGCCACTCTCATCTGCAGAGACACAGGATACATCACAGCACAAGGAAAATATATACATATACATATATATATATATATATGTGTATATACATATACATATATATATGTATATATACATATACACATACATATATACATATACATATACATATATACACAT
>JAOPJH010069833.1:0-11046 GCA_027122575.1 Merluccius polylepis
TGCACTATGTCCTTTTAAATCATTATTTTATGCTGCTCTATTATAGTATTTTATTTCTTTCTCTTTCTATTCTTCTGCAGTTGTTTTTTTTTTTTTTTTTTTAAAGTTTTTCAATTCTTACTGTTAAATGTTTGTTGTATGAAATGTGCTATATAAATAAAGCTGCCTTGCCTTGCATTCCAGGTACCCAATGCCCCTCCCGCCTATGAAAAGCTCTCCTCCGGATCTCTGCCTCCTCCCTACTATCCCTGATGGCCTCCACCAACATCATACATCTAACTGAAATTATGTGTTTCATTGTCCCAATTTTATAAACCTTTACTTTTCATTTGAGATTTACACTGCTGCTCGGTTGACATGATCAATGCTACTAATTATCCATGTTCTGTATACGAAATATGGATTACATATCATTTACTTTGGTTAAAGTTAATATATTTAAATTACATTTTAAATGGTATGGTCACAACATATAGGGGCAAAGAAGAACCAGCCTAAGATGAAGCATTTACACTGTAGACTGTTAGGGGACAATCGCATTGTTTATTTTCATGCAGAGATGTCCACATGTATCAAATGAAAATGTACCTACTAAATATTTCTGAAAAATCTATATGGTAAAAATAAATAAGTGCGACTTTAAAACACTGTATATGTGCTCCAACATGTGAAGTCATTGATTAGTTTGAGAATCCAATCAATACAATTAAGACAATTTTAACTGACGGATACACTCGAAAACAGTTATGCCAACCGATCGTCAACGTCAGGGTCAATAAATATCATGAAGGAGTTTAGTATCAAACACACATGTTTAAAACCCTTTCATCTACTGTGCCAATCTACTGCTCTATGGCATTTGTGTTTACTGGCCGTGAAATTATTCAAATGGAAATCAGAGAAAAATCCCAGTACAAATTTCCAGTCTGCTTCCTGGATTTAGTAATGTGATGCCTCACACCGGTTCAGTCTACTGTAATTCAGACATCAGAGGGATGAATGCAAACTACAATGCAAAAGCATTTTCTGTACAAACTTTAAGAACCCTGAAGGCAATGTTAACCGGCCCTCTCTCAGTATGCAACATATAATAGTCAGAATAAGTCCTGCTATCAACATGGTCCACGGATTCATGGTTTACTTGCATCTGTAGTTGTAGGCTGCAAACTGTTTGTGTGGGTGGCGGTCAGTGCCAAGTCTTTAGCAGTGCTAGGCAAGGTGACCTGTCTGGCCAGTGGTTTGGGGCAAACTAGCTGGCCAGCTTGGTCCACAGGGTTTCGAATCTGTGTGTTCAAAACGGCCTCGTCCAGGCTTGTGTGCAGCCTGGATTCTACGCTTGGATGTCCCACCGTTTGCGTTAGAACAAAGGGCTTTCCTAGTGCTTCGGTTGGTTTCAGCGATCCAATTGGTATAGTGGGAGTCACTGCAGTGGTGCTTGTGGTTGGAAAAGCATTTGTCACAGTAGACACTTGGAAGCTGTTGATCACGCCTCCAATTGGCTGAGCTGTAGCAACAGGTAGGGACTCAATCCTAGAAACCGTATTTACAATCGGTGACACGGCCACCGTGGGAGCCGCTTGTGTCCGGGTGACCGATTGCTGTGGCTGCACCGTCGTCAGATGTTGGTTAAGTGACGGGTTAGGTCCGGTCTGCAGGGCGTTCGGTGTCGTCTGCAGCCTTGTTTGTGGTACAGTGCTGGCGGGAGAGAGAGTTGCTGGGACTCCAAGTGCCGTCTTGCCATGGGTGGCCACTGATTGGCTGACCTTGGTAGTAGGAGCGGATGCCAAAAACGGTATGCCTGCGGGTGACTGTGCTACCACTGATGACACAGAAGCTATAGGGTCTGTACGAGAGAAGGGCACAGAAACAGTGGATGTGCTGGCTGTTGAAAGTGAGGATAGAGGAAGTGTTGTGGTCGTGGGGGAATGAGTCATGTCCGATAGTGGGAAGGTTGATGCAGCGGGGGCTGGTTTAGTTGTGCTGGTAGATAACCTGACGACTGGTGAAGCGCTTCCGAGTACCGACGCACTGGTTTTCGTTGGGAAAACAAGGGCTGGCTTGCCGTCCAACCTAATGGGGGATGTGACCAAATTGGACGTCCCTGTGACAGGTGAGGAGAGCCCCTGGCTACCCTGTAACCTTGGCAGAGCGGACACCAATTTTGTCGCATTTGACACCAAGGAAGAGCTTAGAGACTGGGCTCCTACGAATCGTACTTGTGTTGCATTGGGCACCGTCGTGAGCACAGGCAATGCGACCGGAGGTGTTCGCACTCCAACAGGAGACCTCAGGGCCGGCACACTGGGTATTCTGGGTCGAGGAGAAATGGGTAATGCGGCCAATCTCTGGGTTGCGGAGACGGGCCTTGGCCCCGTGGGTGGCACCGCTGCCGGGATGGTGACCGTACCGGTGCTGGGCACTTGGCCCGAGATGACAAGCACGTGGCTGCCCGGGCCTAAACCCTGTGGTGGAACCACAAACCGCGCATTGTTAAGCAGGATCTGTGTTCCAGCCGCGAGGTGGGTGCTAGTGTTTATGACTATCCTCTGCTGAACCGGGCCTGTTGCAGCAGTAGAGGTGGTACCTAGAGCAGGGGTGGTAGTGGGTAGAGCGTTAGTGTTAATCGAGTTACTGGTGGTGTGTAAAATGGAGGTAGACATGTGGGGGACACTAGAAGCAGGTTGGGTCGCAGGCATGACTGGAGGAGGTGGAGTTCCAACGGGAGATGATGTCATATGTTGGGGCCGGGGGGCTGTGCTGCACGTGGTTGTGTTGGCCAAACTTTGATGCACATTCAGAGTCCCCAGAGAGGATTTATTAAACGATGGTATGCACACATTGGGAGAAAGGTCCTTTGCAATGGTACATCCTGTGGAGGAAGTGACGACAGTGGACGTCTCTCTGTGGGGGACTACTATGGAAGAGGGTTTTTGGAGCAAAGAGCTGGTTGTCAGGGAAACAGCAGGTGGGACAGGACTGCCGGGAACCACATTAGAAGCTTTAGGTAGGACAAGTCCAGAGGATGTTGTGGCTGGTGGGCTCTTAGAAGGCGACTGCAGCACAGTGTCGATGGTCTGTCCAAAGTTTTTCATCTGCCCTGGGTGGTTAATCTGAACACCTGCCAACACACATCAAGAGGATATGCATTAAACAATATGCATTTTTCCTAACCTATATTAGAAACACAAGTTAGTTCTTCGTGTTGTTGCAACAGGCATGACGAACACGAGCAGAATGTAATAATAACAAAGCCAACAAATCAACCTACCTGATGGCAGAGCGAAGTTCCTCAGGTTTGATAATGACTCAGATTTCACGTGGCCCAACTGTTGGCCCGGAGCCAGGCCCATCTTCAGCACCTGACCAGATAGGGGCATGGCCACTGGTGGCGGGCCGATCCCCGTCACAGGCACCTGCTTGGGGATACCTCCCACGTAGGTGGTCATGGACGACGCCGCAGCAGGTTCTCCAATGAACATTAACCTTGAACCAGGAGGCGGCGATGGCAACGGGGAAGTCCCTGTTGGAAGAGCTGCATTGGCAGAGGCCGAGCACGTTGACGAAGGACTCACCAAGATAAACTTGGTAAATTGGGTTCTCTCATCAGTACTGGGCCGTTTCATGCCAGGCTTGATCATTAATGTTTCCTGTGTGGGAGTGTTTGGAGTACTGGTGTGCAATGACGGCATGATTATGTTGGATTTTACCAGGGAGGTCTGAGCATTTATAGTCTTGACTGCTAGTTTGCCCTTTAGGGGTGGAACAGAAGCAGGGCTGGTGGTGTGGCCGACTGTAACAGCCAAGCCTGCAGGGGAAGCATTGCTGGGGGCTGTGGTGAGCAGTGGTGTTGTACCAGTTAGAGGAGACTTTGAAATAGAAGGGCCCTGGGCTGGTGAGGTGCTCATTGGTGCAGGGACAGTGCCAGAGATGGTCGGAGAGGAAAATGACGAAGATACAGGAGGGGAGCCTTTGGATACGAGGAAGGCTTTGAACTGAGGCGAGATGGTTATTACTGGGCTGGCAGGTGAGGACCCATTCGCGCTCTGTTCTGCGAATGTCTGAACTTTAACTATTCCAGTATTTCCTCCTCTTGTGGTGACAAGAATCGACTGCGAGTCCCGGATACACACAGTCTTCAACTCCTGTTTGGGGTCTTTAGCGCCATCGGCATTAGCAAGAACGTTGCTGGAAGTGGGCATGGGCGATTGGATTGGTGTGGCACTCTGGGGACTACAGACTTGTGCCCCCTTGCGGTGCGTTGTGGTTACCGTGTTTTGCTGCAGACAAGGGGAACCAGATGGAGACGAGGTCTTTAGTCTCTGGGCTTCTTTTAGAGGAGCCACTTGCTGAACTGGGATCCGTCCTTCGGGAATGGTGAAGCCAGGCATGTTGGTGGTCATACACAAGGGACCGGCCGTCTTTGAAACAGGGGACTGGATGCTCTGGGACGGCTGTGGGGGATGCTTGAAAGACACCTCTTTGTTGTTTTGAAGGAGCAGCTTCGAAGGAAGAATCACAACCTGCTTCATGACCTTCTCCCCAGTCTTCTGGTCCACCAGGGATTGCACAGTGAGCTTCACTTGGCTGGCGACATCTTGTCTTAGAACGTGGTCTACCTCATCCATTACTCTATAAACGACTTTCGCGGGGCTCTTTGGTACTGCCATCGGTGTCTGCATGGCTTGTGGGGGTTTAGCAAGGGAGGCAGTTGCTGTAGACGCTACCAATTGTTTATTCATTTTTCTCTGTTCTGACACTCCTGGTTGTGTCGGTGGAACGGTCTGGTGGGGACGAAAGGGAGGTTTTTGCAGGGCTGGAGATTTTGCGGTAGTCAGCAGGGAGGGAGGCAGGCCGCCCACACATCCTTTATTCTTAGCAACAGTACTTCCGGGCCACTGGTAGTCAGCAGGCCGTTTCATTAAGGTCACCTTGTTTCCCACGCTCTTCGCAAACAGAGTGGGAATGGGCGTGTATCCCCGAGGTAATCCGATGGTCGGGTGGAGGATGGGGACTCTGGCTCTTGGAGAGGCCTGTGCCGGAGCCACTAGTGCGGGTTTCAAGTCCCGGGATCGGGCTATTGACCCTAGTTCATATCTAGAGTCCAATCCAGTGTTCATGGGGAACGTCAGACTAGAGTCCACGTTTAGAACCTGGCCTCTGCGAAGATTAAGGTCCTCATCTGTGTTTCTTGGTGAGGGTCTTGGGTGACTTGTGGTATTGTAGGTCACCAAGTCCTCTCCAGCAGATTCAGTCATTAGCTGCGTTGAGTTTCCTGAACAAAATAAAAACCAAGTGTCATTTTTTTTGGCATCACTTCTCCTGGTTCATTCAAAAGTCTGAGTACGCAACCAAATATCAGCAAATATGTCCAGTAGGGCAGGGCAAAAATGTAATATTATTGTTTATCCTCTTTGAAAGCTATTGTATCGTCATAAAATTAAGAAATTGACTTATCGTGATACACAGTTTTAAAGTATAAATTAATTCTGATGAGAAGATTGGCCCTTAAAACGATCAAATTTAAAAAGACAATTGTGGCACAAAATGAGACCATATGATCATAACACATGTCCACCAGTGGACCGTTCTCTGGGATCAGTTTTCATTCTAGTCGAATGTAACCAGAGGTTGGAAAACCTCTAATTAGCTTATAACGCTAGCTGTGGGGGCAGATATTCATGTAAAATAAATCGCAATTCTATACCACTAAATCGCACCACACTTTTATGGTAGCATAATGAGGGTCCCTACATGTAAAACGAAGCATTGAGAACTTTGTAAGTGTACAGACACTTTATTAAAAAGAAAGTTTAGAAAGCCAGTGCCTTCACGAAAACAAGCGGGTGCCATCTTTGGAAAACAGTCACGACCAGTCGAGCGACGACAGCTAGCGTTATAAGCTAATTAGCGGTTTTAGAGAACTTTGGTTACATTCGACTAGAATGAAAACTGATCCCAGAGAACGGTCCAACTCGGTCGACATGTGTTATGATAATATGGTCTCATTTTGCGCCGGAGTTGTCCTTTAATTCAAGATTGGTGACTCTCAAATGTGTAAACGATCTCAAGTTAATGATTTAGTTTGCAGATAATACATGTGTTATTATAATGCCTGTTTTATATTAGTTAAAGTTCAGTTTAATAAATAAGGTGACAGCCGATTTTAAATCACTATTTTAATCATATCTCTTTTTATCTGTTTCTATATCTGGTATCGTATGTTTGAGATGTCAATACTTTATTATCTGGGGAAATCCGGAGAAGGAGAAAAGGCGTTGTGTAACGGTATAAACAGCTAGTAATAAACTAGGGAAAGGCGGCGTCTGATCTTTAGGCCCAATCAGATGTAAAATACTCTAAACTACTAATTTTAAAGTCAGAGACATCCATTGTCCGATTCTCTGTTCGATTTAATTTCATGCTTTTTTTTGATGAAACAGTTTAATAATTGAAAACAAAACTGATACACTTCGATTGTCAGTCGTGTAACACCAGCACTCCACTGCCTCATTGCGTCACTATCCGTGTCTCCCGTTACGTGCTCCACAAAGCGCGTTCACACAATTTAACAACGTTGTAACATCAGAAAACAATCTATTCAAAAAGCATAATGTCATCCATGAGTGAAAGTTGTGAATTGACACATAGCTTCTTTTTTCTTCTTAGACGGAGCCACAGAGGACTCGGGCAGTGGAGCACCTTTCATTCATTCATTCATTCTTAATTATGGCAGGGTTTCCCATCCGAATTCAAAAGCTGACGGAACACTCATAAATGCACGGCGCTCGATGGCTGCAGTCGGGCTGAGGAGTACATGGAGAAACTAATTCTGCAACTTGCCGTAATTGTAACTTTGCCTTAAAGCCGTCAGCCAAGCCGTCAATACGGGGGGAGTCATTTTTACACTCAAAAGTGCGTCACGCATTTCAAAATATGAAGAGGTTGTCCTCACAACTGATGAGCGTTCTGATATGAGGACTATACTCACCGAAAGCAAGAATGTTGTTCCAGCTGGGCATGTTGATCATCATCTTGACCTTGGTCATGGACGGGGGAGGCTTTACGTCCTGGCACAGAATCTGCTTCGACCAACTTTCCATCTAAAAAAGGACAAACAGACCCATCTTCAGCTCATAATACACAGGGGCAGGATAGTGTGGTGGCTCGGGTTTTCCACTCCCAGCCCAAGTTTACTGGATTGATGTTTGCAGTCTACCTGTAGGCATCCTAGGGCAAGATGCCCCAAGCCCTACCTGCTCCAATATGACTTGTATATGAACTCTCTGTAAATCACTTTGGGTAAAAGTGTCTAATGAAGAACTAAATACTAAAATAGTAAATAATTTAACATGTTAGAGTCACTCAGCTAACAAAGTGAGGCTTTTGTTCAGGAGCGCTGTTGTTCCGTTTTTGTAATTTTGTTGGGGGGGGTTTTAATGATACAATGAATGTATTCGTGTAGGTCATACATTGTGATGGATGGCTGATGGACGCTTATTAGAAAATAAAGAAGTTTTGTTTGTGAGTCGTGTCAGTTGCTTTGTATTTGTGTGATTTTTACACAGCTAGGACTGAGCTAATATTTCCTTTTAGATCATTTGTATCCTGAAATCTTATTTGAATCAACTCACACATACACACAGCTTATTGGTCGCATGTCTAACATCTGCGTGTGTGTTTACAGGTTGTTCTTCGTGGGGTCCAGGGTGGGCCACCTGCCCGACTACCTGTGCATGATCCACGTGCACCACTATATACATATACAGTTGATGTTTCATTGTCTGCTACCTCGGTTCTATGGGCCAGCAGGGTTTTGATGTCTGTGTCCTCCGCTATCTTTCTCGGATGCACCTTGTGGTCCTCCACCTTCTCCAACAGGCCCTGCATCATTCTCTGGAGGTCGTCCTCCTCGGATTTATAAACCCCCTGGAACAGACACAATGTTGCTGCTGTAACATCTGAATTTACCTCCAGGGATTAATAAAGTGTTATTTTATCTTGTCTAACAAAACTATCCATCTGCAAATTTAAAAAGGTTGGAATTTTATATTTTGGGAAAATATGAAAATAATTGTCTTACCATGACTTGAGCATAATGTTGAAATAATCTCTGCTTAAATTGTTGGACAAAGTTTTGTAGTATTTTTTGAATTGAGATCTTAAATTTGGCTTTCAGGGAATGTATGTCCTGCATCCTGTAAATGGACAAAACATAACTTCAACACCTTTCCAACTACACTCAACATTGGCCCTATTGGAATTCAACACAATTCACAATTCTTTCATTTCAATTTCAACGTGTTAATGATTGAAGATGCAACCATTTGTCTTATATCTTAGTCTTACTTGTATTTTATGTCTGAGGACCTTGAAAGCCACTATATAAACAAAATGTATTCTTATTATTATACTTGTATTTTATGACTGAGGACCTTGAAAGCCACTATATAAACACAATGTATTCTTATTATTATTCTTATCATCATCATCATCATCATCTGGTTCAAACCACACCCAACATCTGTCCAATAGTAATTTAACCACATCTGTTCAACACATGATCATCAATGGTCATTCCACATCAACAACAACTAATCAACTCTGGTGCCGACGGGGAACATGGATAGGGGGGGCACCCGTGTCCTGATGTCTCACCTGGAGCTCATGTCCTGAATGCTCTTCATAGCCGTCTCTATGTGCTTGTCTACGGTTCGCAACACATGGTACATCTGCTTCCTGATGCCCTGGTATGCCTCGTGGACGAACTGGAAACTGGAGGTGCATGTGGGAAGTGGAAGCAAAGGGGTCAAACCTAATAAGTCACAGCCCTCACCTGTTCCACAACAAGCAGTTCTGTATTTACAATCTGCCTTATACAGTCAGTGAAGTGATACACACTGGTGGTTGCGGTGGTTCATGATCTGGCAGTCTCGACAGGTGAGCTGGTCACAGGTGAAGCAATAGAGCTGGAGCACCTCTTGCCGGTGGACTGGACAGAACCTGGGCCTGGATGCAGAATCCAGCTTTGGGGAGTCCGCTATGAGGACATAACACAGACAAACACAGGTCTTAAGCCTGGACTAGGTTAACCTAGGGCTAGGTTAAACCAGGGCATGGTTAAACCAGGGCTAGTTTAATCTGACCCTAGGGTAAACCAGGCCTAGGGTAAACAAGGCCTACAGTTATTAGTTTATTCAGTCAAGGCAGACATGTTTAGTGACCCAGTTGAGGCTGTCAATCAACAATTAAATCAAACACAATTGGAGTAACCGAAGAAATTCTGAATAAGTGCTGAAGTTAAAAAATATATATTTCTTGAGTGCAGTGCAGCTTTAGGAATGGGACCGCATGGTTAGAAGATTTGTATTAGCATTATTAGTGGGAGTCAGGGGCATAATAGTTAGGTCTCATTTTCACCATTTGGACAAAATACTAGAGCTGTACCCGACTCAGAATTTTCCAACTCGACACTGTTAGATCCGTCAACCAAACCACCTCGTGAGAGGCGGCTTTATGTGAAACTTGTTGTCCAGTAACGGTTGTTAACAAGTCGGTGGGGAGAGTTGTCCAGCCCCCAACTACCGTATGTACCAGACGCCTACCCCGCAGTCTGATAGCTCTCCCCTGGGACCCTATGCACTTGGAAGTTTGCTGGCTTTGCTGAGTTTGGATATATCTAACTCTCGGAATATGTTTCTTCATTGGTGACTAAGTAACCTCTTAGATCCACGATGCTCATTCCTACTCTACCGTATCTATCGTAAAATGTCTGGCTGATGGAAAATGGAGTTTATACATTTTATTTGCTGGATTACAATTTGGAACATAGCAAAAAGCATAAAAAACGATCAATAAAAAGAAATACGGCACAGAATGGCATCGGTGAGAACCTTAAAGAAAAGACAAAAACAGCGAGTACATATTCTGTCAGTATGGCTATACTTGGGACTTTTTCTAAGTATTTTGGTCATGGTTCATACCTCTCTCCTCTGGGACGGTAATGCTAGTCGCAGAGGAGCAAGAGAAAACCATTTCTTGTTCTTTGTTCGATGTCGTATAGCTCTAATCTTGGCCGAAATTATCTATTCGTTTTGTCCACAGCTGGAAGCCTTCATAGCCCCTCAGGGCTATGGGAGGACAGGCGGATACGGCTTGCTTCTAATGGGCTGCGGTGTGATTTGAGAAAAAAATTACTCTTCTTCTAATTCTTGGGTCTTTATGTTCTATATCCACAAAGTCTGGTAGACGTCCTCAATGGAGTCCCGTGGCCAGGACTCCTCATTGTTCTTACATTTGGCAGACCTTTTTGTAGGAAATAATTTGGCTGCTGCCCATTTTTTATAAACCTACTATGATATAATTTGCTATGATAGCATCTGCTTCTTAACCAGCTGTGTCCTCACACCAAGCTGGTGTATAGCTGACTTTGCAGTTCTGGCATAAATAGCTGACATGACATGCAGTACTTGCCCAAACCTAGCAGATTTACTGCTGTCCCTTGCAAGAACCCTTGAAGGCCTAGCTAATAGATAAACCAACACTGGCATATGTTGTCCTGTTTATTACACAATCAACTTACATGTTAACGATTCAAATTACATGATAAACAATAAGCAAAAGTATATATTACATGTTAAAAAATAAGCAAAAGTTTGTATGAGTCTCCGGGACCTATAAGTCACACCAGACCTGGATGGTGAGCCCATGAACCCATAGTCAACAGTGTTATCTTGCCCATAGACTCGGCATTAATAGGTTTGTACTGACATCATATGCAGTACTGTGCATCAGCTATAACTTCACAAGTAAAAACACTCATTGCTACTAAAACCATGGTACACATGATCTGCTAAACATTTAGTGCAATTTCATTTAGTGCAATAAGTGTTGCTGAATATAGTGCAAGAATAGCACCATAACCAGTGTTGGTCATCTTACTTAAAAAAAGTAATTAGTTACAGTTACAAACTACTCCTCCCAAAAAGTAATTGAGTTAGTAATTGAGTTACCTAATTGTAAGAGTAATTAGTTACTCAGCAAAGTAAC
>JAOPJH010069857.1:0-11032 GCA_027122575.1 Merluccius polylepis
GCGGGCTGGTTCCCTGGGGGGTGTTCGCGCCGGGCGCCCCCCCGGCGCGCGCGGGGTCCGGCGCGCCCCCCCCCCCCCCCCCCGCCCCCGGATAACAATGAAATCCCGTATTTTTGGATACCGGTGTTATTAGAGAAAGCTGTTTGCAACCGCATCCTACCTGGCTCGTCTCCCTCTCATCTCTCTCTCTCTCCATCTTCCTTTGGCAGCTCTGGAACTGTTTGCTTATGGCCGGGACTTGATTACACCAGAGGAACGCGTGACACGTTCCCCATAGTCGGGACCATAACAGAGATATAAGTATTTAGGCTAAGCGTAAGAAGGAAAAGTATTTAAAAAGTTTTGAAAGGAATTGCTGAACGGTGTAAAATGTAGTTGTAGTTGAAGCATATTCTGATGAAAATGTGCAAGGTGCATTATAGATGTTGTTTTGTAGTACAATGAGGGCAAATGTCGATGAAAAGTATCAAAACTCACCAGCTCAAGTTCCCTGAAAACAAAACCCCCCCATGAAAAAGTGATTCCGGTGATCAGAGTGGCGTTCAAGGAAGGACAGTGATGGATTATTTTTCCCCCTCCACAACAAGTATTAATCCTCCTTTTCTTCACCTTAGTCTTCATCTTCCCTATCAGCTGTCTAATGCCCTTGAAACATACACTCAAAAATGGAGGGAAAAAAGCCCCACAACAACAAAGGTATTGGTGTGAGATGATGACTCATATACACAGGATAGGCATGATGGGATAAAGCGGCATATGAAATCTGTGAGAAGCTATACCAAAATCAATACCAGCAAAATGTTTCACCCGGATAGTTATACATATTGATCTGGTAGAAGTGGATCTGGTATTGGTCTTGTCGAGGTCTTGGTAACAGGAAATGCGCAGGCTTGGACTCCAGGGAGCCGTGGTCCAGTACAAGCCGCCCTCCTTATGAAGCCCATAAACAACAGTGTGGTTCGGGGCAGGCGGGCATCACTTCTTACCAGGGCCTTCGCCTCCTGGTTTCTCCCTCACCTCACCCACCGCCGGAGGGGCTCTCTCCATGCAGACACCTTGAACATCAACAGACGTTTGATATCAGCCGGTGGAGAAAGGAGGTAGATCTGCACCTTCTCATGGCTGTCAGAAAAACCCACCAAACACAAAACCATCCCAAAAATATGATAGGGTTAGTGTTTTTGCTTCGTTGCCCAGGCATGTTTTTCTGTTGTATATACGTCTCATTTGTTGGATGAATTAATGTTTTGGGGGGTTTTTTGGGTCAGAAACCACCAGGCAGTTATTGAGTAGCATATATTTAACAACACCAGTGGTGATGGTATATTGGGTATGTAAGTTATTAACTTATTTACGACATTCAAGATGATCAGCGAGGTTCTTGCGTATGCGTCATATAAGCTTGGAGTCCAGAGTTTCAGACACTTCGCATGTTAGTAGTCAAGGGCAAAATATCATATATCATCCAATTAAATGATTAACACAGCATTCACTCAATCACTGAGAGATGTCTAAAGTTAATTTGAAACGGAGACTATTTGCATCACATCTCTATACTTTCCTTCCTGAACCCACCATTGCCCCCTTGTTGTATAGTCCTCTGAAATAAATAGCTTGGCCCATGCTCAATACGTACAGCGGAACGAGAGCTTATTAGCAACGTTAGCCTACTCCGTAGCATATCGCTATCCCCACCCCCGCACTTCCATCATATCTGACCTTTCGTAACACATGCTTTTTTAAAATCTTGCTTTAAAACGTTGTGCACCGCACGGCAGCTTCTTCTATGCTTTAATTATGAGACGACCTTGGTCAATCATATTACTGCAGGTGTTTAAACTCGAAATGCTTTAACTTTAACGTTAAACTTTAACGTGTTAAATCACACTGTGGCAGTTAACCCTGCCGCACGCCACCGCAAGTGGCTTTGCTGGGCTCCTCCGACATAAGACACCGGTAGATGTTGTACAAAACCGGTTTATTGAAGAGTTGGCAAGATGTTACAGCCAGAGCAGGTGTTAAATGCTGTGAGGCTGCTATCCACCAGCTATCAAGCACACACTACTCACAACATGACAATCACATCAATACATATATTTAATATATATATATCAATGTTATTATATAAATACCATGCTATTCAAATATAATCGGCCACTTTGTTGAAGAGTTGTTCTTAGAGAGTAAACCAGCTCAGTTCAGTTTAATCTGATGATTAAACCAATCTTAGGCAGCCGTTGGCTCCAAATACAGAGTACAAATTCAGACAGAATTTTGTATGTAAACCGAATTTGGCTTGGTTTTGTTTACCTTTCTCAAGGAGATTGGTTTCCATTTGTAATGTTCAAGGTAATTAGAGATAAGAGTTAATAAGATTGTTAATTGGAATCTAAAGGGTGTCTTTGGCTGGGAGAGATTTGCCGCTAATCTGTGTTACAATGTTACACAGGGTAATTGGCTAAGTGCTTTCAATGAAACCCAGATACATGTATCACAGCTGATGCTCAACCCAGTGTTGTAGCTGCAGTTCTCCAATAGTCCACAGGAATTGGCATGAAGCACATTTATCATCAGTCAAACCTGCATCCTGCGCTTGTTAGGTATCCACAGTGAAACTGTGGATACCTCTTGTTACTGTAGGAATTATGTATTATCATTTTAAATTTCGAACGCCAATACCTCAGCGGTGAGTGGTCAAACGTTTTCAAATTTATGTATCCCGGTAAAACCGGTCTTAAAGAAGTTTGGTACCACTTCGTATTCGAAATTTCTGAAACTTAGTATATAGGCCTTATTTTACCTGCTGAACATTGTAGTAAGGTATATATATATATATATATATATATATATAGGCCTTATTTTACATGCTGAACATTGTAGTAAGGTATATATATATATATATAGGCCTTATTTTACATGCTGAACATTGTAGTAAGGTATATATATATATATATATATATAGGCCTTATTTTACATGCTGAACATTTTATCCTCTTGGCAACATAAGATGCGTCAGGATATATTTTTCTATACAGTGGAGCTTTTGGGAAAACCTCCAAAATGTCCGAACGCTAACGCTCAAACCATGACTCGGCTTCACTCCAAATCGCTTGGGGAGACTTATCTCATCGCCCCCAGAGTGAAGCGCCCCCGCCAATCGCCGGGAAAGGGCGGTCACTGGGGTCGGCGGGGCGCGTGGGCTGTAAATACCTATCGAGACTGCTTGCCATTTTAATGTTAATTATCATTATTATTATTACAACATAATCACAACAACAACAGTGCTCTGAGTGACGGCACACCTCGCTCTGTAGCGCGCTGAAATGTGCTTCAGACCTCATCGTAACTTGCTGGTGTTCAGTCTGTTCCAGGGTGGGGTTCCTCATAGTTCTCATCTACGACATCAATTTCTCCGTAACCCCACACATGTTCTATGAAAAAACAACCACGCGGATACAAGTACAGGCAGATGGTCGCAAATTAACGATTCCACAATTGCGATGTTTGTCTCTTGATCGCGGTCCAAGATTCCCCCACGCAGGTGCCAGTGGGGAAAGAATCAGTGGTATACTTTCCAACACAGCACTTGATTAAAACACACACACACATACAAACACACACACACACACACACGTAGGCATTCACCAGGTGTGAAAGCAGCTTGAAAACAGAAGGGGTTGATGAACCCTGATGTTGCACTTCTGAAATATTAATCCAATCAGATCGCAGACATTTCCATATCACATATGTCTTTCCGGCTGTGGAGAAATGCGACGCTATTGGCGGCGCCGCTCCAAACCGCATCATGAGGCGGCTCATCATTTTCAATCAGAGCTCATTTATGTACATTGATTACAACTTTATTTCACACGGTTGATCTGTGTCCATTTCCCACTTTATGTGTCCCCCCCCCACAGGATAGTTAAACAGGAATTTGGTCATAACGGCAATTACTGCTGCGGCGCTGGGAATGTGATATAGAGCACAGATTTAGTATACCGCATGACAGCCAGGCTATTTCTTGCTCACAGGCCTGTAAGAGGCTTTTTCTTTCGTTTATCGGTGAGGAATTAAGACACTTCTTTTTCGATAGCCTCAAATGTCACAGCCTTCCTATAGCTTTAAAAGTGGCAGTTAAGTCCTATAGGACTTAATTTTTTTACAGCAAGAATAATGAGCAGGGAAGGGTCCTGCAGTCAGAGCTGCAACATATTTAAATAAAACAAAGAACCAACGTGAAATTGGCTTTACATTCATTGTTTTCATTTGTTCTTTTGTTCTTTCTTACATTTATTAAATGGGCTTCACTTCAGTAATTTGTTATTTTGCGCTATCTTTCTTTCTTTTTCATTTGTTATTATACATTTTATTTACCTACAATATACTTCATATAATTAGGTTTAGTTAAAAAGAAAAACACTGCTTTGCGTGAACTGATAATTATGTTTTTAATTAGTTTTAGTTGTAACTCTTATCTTAAATATGTTTATGTTTTGTTAAATCTACTTATATAATAATTAATGCAATTAACACTTTAGAATTAATGCATAATAGTAGAGTTGCGTGCCTAAATGAAAAATATTGAACAATTTAAGAAAACATTAAATGACCCATTGTATTTATTATTCTTTTAAAATCCTGTTAGTAAATTGTCTTCATGTATGTGGGAGATTGGGCTGGCTACATACAGAGAAGTATATAAAGTGCAGACAGTTCATATTTTAACAGTGTTAAGTGAAAATATGTAACCAGTAAACCAGCGTCAAAAATGAGCTCCATGTCATAACGATAAAATATCTCTTATCTGTTCTCTTTAACACTCACTATCCAAGATACACTTGTAGTTTCTGTAAAGAAACTAATAATATAATATAATAATATAATTTAAAAAATAATAGCAAAATAAAAAAACTGATCACTATCGCATGTAGATAACTTAATAATGATTGTATCTATCTCCATATCTCTTGTAATGTCTGTAAAGCGTAACCTGTGCCAACGTCACGCCAGCAGCTTGTTTTTCAGGGTTATGTTTCTTGACAGTTTTGGGCTGAGTGTTTCCAGGCCCACAAAGAGTCGTTGAAAGGCTTCAAACGTGCACACGACAGCGCCGCTCTTACTCACCTCGACACGTTTGTCCTGAAACCATTTTTGCGGATAATCAAGGTTGAGGACATAAGTCGGGCCCAGGAAGAAGCAGGACGCTCTTGCCACATCACCTAGGCCAGTCAACACAGGAGTCCCCTCAATGATGGCGCCCACTGCAACAGGCTCATGGCAAACATGGATTTGCATTGTCTGGTTGGTAGGGCTCTCCAACACATCTTCCTTGGCTGTGCCCTGGCTGTGCTCTTCTGGTCCCATCTTATCAGCATGAAATGGTGTTTGGAGGAAGCATCTAGAGATGCATTAACACGCAGTGTTAATACATCAATACATCAATACACCAATAGTGCTTTTATCACATGGGTGTGATGAAAGCACTATTGGGACCCAACCTACCTCCTAATGATCCACTCAAGTACAGTGTGCTCAAAATAAAACCAACCAAGTAAGGACTTTACCAATGGCTATTAAAACATAGCAATACTTACAAAGTGGTCAGTGATGAGTTCCTCTACACTCTCCCCCATGTACTCGACGATGAGGCAACACAGCGTCACTTCTCTCCTCTTCTCCGCCGCAGCACAGCCGTCCTTGAATAATGAAAGAAGTTAAAAGACCCTCACACTGAGTTCAGACAAGCATGCCTTACATTGTGGCAACACCAAATTAACAGATGCCCCTGCACATGACAGGATATAGTGGAGCCATGGTTTTCACAAGCTGCCTGTCAGAATACAGTGTTTGAACTCACGCATAAGGCTGTCTGAGTCTGCATATAGACCACTCTTGTTTATATACTCCTTTGTTGACGATTGTGAACTACTATGAGCTATCTGATCGTATATTCTTTAAATATAACATCATTTAGCAAATAAAGGTCTACCACCTTTTCCCCAATCGTCGGTCGTAGGTCCGGGGTGTGTTACGATCGCGCGCGCGCCCCCCCGTCGGTCGTAGGTCCGGGGTGGGTTACGATCGTTCCCAGTCCAGCCCTGGCCGGAATACACGGATGAAGAACTGATCGAGATGGATGCACAAAGGGCAAGCTTTTATGTTTACAATTTTTAAATGCACACTGAATCACCATGTTGCCTAGTCGTTCGTTTCCAATCCAATGATTCAATCCCGCTACTACTTGGTGTCCGCGCTTCTGTCACGCGCCTCTCTGTTTACTTTCTGCTGTTGAGATTTGGTTATTGCGGTGGTCTAATGCGCTTGCGCATATCCTGGGTGATATAGTGTAATACAGTGAAGACGTAGGGGGCTACATTACCCGAGAATGTCGTCCATGAAGACCTCCGCGCCCTCCAGCCCCTGCAGGGTCTCACTATGCTTAGGATGGGTTGTGGTGTCATGCAGTTTCCAACAAAGTAGTGTATCACCCCAAACTGCCTGTTGAAATTAGAATAGAAAAATTAGAATTTACCAATCACCTGTACAGCACATAGCTCTGGCTCATAGTTTAGAGACGTGTTCTTTCTGAGTCGTGGTCCCATAGATGCTACACAGGGACTTTCTTGATGCCCCAAAGTCTCAAATGTCTATAGCTGACTAATGCGTTCGTTTACTACTGGAGCCTCACTCCTATCATCTCTGAATGCAAATAAAGCAACAGATGAAAAGATGAACTGAGCTGTAAAATTAATTAAAAAATAAATCAGCACCTCTCCTTTGTCTTCTAGGTCGGCCATGACGTCCTTTGCCTTCGCTCAGTGGACACTACATCAACGGGTTGGCTTCTGCACCTTAATCGTGGTGTGTTCACTTGGTGCTTTCTTTATGTACAACAACATGGACCACACGTTTTATTCTGACGTTTTCAAAGTCACTGACAAACAGGAAGACTCTGAAAATATTCAAGGAAATGACACCAGAAAGGGGGAGATTACAACTGTCACGGATGTGCACACCGTTCTCGAGACTATCATATTGATCTGGATGTATCCATTCGGATCCCGATTTTCCACTGATTGCAGTGGATTCGAGATGAAAGGATGCCACATAACCGACGACAGGACTTTGTATAGCAAAGCCCATGCGGTCCTCTTCCATCACAGGGATCTCCGGGGAGATCTTTCCAACATGCCAAAGGAGCCACGTCCATGGTTTCAGAAGTGGCTGTGGTGGAATAGAGAGTCCCCTCAAAATTCTCGTCCAATTCCTCAGACCAATAACCTGTTCAACGCAACATTTAACTACCGTCTCGATTCAACTGTGCCAGTACCATACGGATTTCTTTCTCAACGGCCACGCGTGGAGGATGATTTTAAAATACCAGCAAAAGACAAACTGGTATGCTGGATTGTTAGTAACTGGGACAACACTTGTAAAAGAGTCCAGTTTTACAATGAACTGAAAAAGCATATAAAGATTGACACTTACGGAGGAGCATTTGGAAAACATATTGGCTCTGCAGAGGCAGCCAAGATAATTACTAGCTGTAAGTTCTACCTATCCTTTGAGAACTCCATCTATAAAGACTACATGACAGAGAAGCTATACAATCCTCTGTTAATGGGAACAGTGCCAATTGTTCTAGGCCCTCCTAGAGACAATTATGAGCAGCACGTTATTGGTACTTCATTCATCCATTTTGAGGACTTTGCTACTCCGGAGATGCTTGCTGACAAACTGCGCTTCCTTGACCAGAATGAAACAGAGTACATGCAATACTTTAACTGGAGACGGAATTTTATGGCCAAAAGACTTGACATGAACAAGGACGTTTGCCTAATATGCAATTATCTGAAACACACCCCGGGCTACCAAGTATTCAGGAATCTTAACAAATGGTACTGGAGTTAAAAAAATTTATTATACAATATTTTGCATTTTGGGGGGGATTTATGTATACATGTGCTTGATTGAACACTTTCTTTTGGATACTTTTTATTATTGGTATAATCATGAATACTACACCTATCATGTAGACCTTGAGATTATTAATTCTGTGTGGGTGTTTTGTTTTTCCTCCCTCCTTTTTATAAACCTATTATACAACAGTTAGTTCCGACCGAGTCATTTGATTGGACAAGAGGCGTTCCATGAGTGCTGATATTCAGTATAACAGCACTGGGACTTTTTACATGTATCCCTCCGCCTTACAGCTGCTCTAACAACCGTTAATTACATCGACGATCGTTATCTATCAACATATTATTATTTCACTGGTTGCACAATGAATGGAAACATACAGACCTACTCAAAGTAGCAAGCTAGTGTGCAGGAAAATGTATATGTGTGGCTTGGACCTATTTGTGTTGGCGGAGCCAAATACATGATTTAATAAAAAACGAATCATAATCTGTTGTCGCTTATTACTGTCAACTAGGGCTGTGCAATATATCGATATTCGTGAGTTTGGTCGTGTTAACGTAATATTTTAACGGGTTAACACAACAAAAATTGACACGTCAACCCATCACTGTCAGGTAGATTTTGTCAGGGTTGCCAACTTTGGGACTTTGGCTCGAGTGAAACTCCGGAAAATATTAGTGGGTGCGTGCACGAAGCGCGCATGCTTTTTTTTTTTTTTTACAAAATATTCCTCGTTTACTTAGTATAAACCCTCATTTATGAAAAAAACCAAATAGAATAGAACAATTATTAAATAATACCACTGTATATAAGGTGCTCCACTGTATATTTTAATTGGCAAGTACTTTGTGACAAATTACTGAACAATATATACAGCTCCATTGCTTCACTTTGTGTCATAAGTGGAAAAACATATACAGTGAGTGCTCCATTGCTATAACTGAAAAAATATATACATGGAGCAAACTCACAAGCTCATTGCAGTTGTCGCGATTCTGTGGTTGTTATAGCGTTATCAGTATGAGTATCACAGTAAAGGCCTTTGCACACCAAGTCCGTATTTTTCGTATGCGTTTTTTTAATCCGTCATCTGATAAAAATCGTTACGCACAGAAACCTTGCTCTTGCTTTTGATGGATGAGAAAAATGCTGAAAATCGAGCCTGTTCTGAAAACTTTAATTACGGACGAAAGTTTCGGTGTCGGTGTGTAAACGTGATTGACACGTGAGGTCGTAATTATTTTTAAACGTGCGACAATTTCGGACGAAAAATACGGATTTGGTGTGCAAAGGCCTTAACTTTGAACGTGAATCTAGACTTTGTTTCAAAAATAATGTGTTGATGCATTTTGTATGAAGATGCGCTGCTTCAAGACACTTCAGTAGGAGAAGGCGCACTTTAAATAATGCATACAGTGACATATTCACCCAACAATTTCTATTACACGCACCAGTGAGTTGTTTTGGTCCATTGTGCGGTGTCTGTGTTCACATCTGCCCAAACAAACTGAACTTGGGGCAGAACCACTCCAGGGTTCGAAACAAACGCTCCAAACAAACTAGGTGTGAAAACGTTGTGTGCATGGAGAGGAGGGGCTATTCACAGAGAGGAGGGGCTATTCACAGACGAGTCGGAAACAGAGCGAAAGCGGGGGGAGGGGAATGGACGGGTTGTTCCATTCTTGTCTAATGGGGGTGTTGGAAAGGAACAATGGGTTGTTCCAAATCAATAATCAAGTTAAAATAATGATCAACGATGTTGAAATAGAAAGACTGAAGGAAAATCCATTTCTGGGCGTGATAATTGATCATAAAATATGTTGAAAACCACACATAAACAATGTAAAGACTAAAATGTCTAAAACCATTGCAATGCTGTCTAAAAGTACAGATATGTGGAGTTGTGACCGTCTCTATCCAGGCCTCATGTGGTGACATAGCTCCCTGCTATGTGGAGCGGGACACGCATGGAAACCGAGAAAATGGGAGGTACATTTATTGCGACAGTGCTGTGGTTTTTGTAGGCTTGGGGCACTGGTTCTCTGCAGACGGTTCCTCTATGACAAAGTTGGGCTATTGCACAACAAACATGACACACTGGATTATTGAAGGCGTAAACTTAGGCCACCAGCCCGCTCTGTCAGGGCTTCCCGTGCCGGTGTGCCCCCAGCTCTCCATCTGCTCTAGGGTGGGTCAGTAAAATCGGTACCTAGCGTAAGACCTATAGGAGAAGGAGCTGTGGATAGCTGGAGCGTACGGTGGCCCCTGCACCCCAAGCTCATGGGTTGTCAGACACACCACAGACTCAAAGGCCACAAAAAAACGGATGTGAACACCACAGGCTACATGCCTCATGGCATCGTACACCGCTCATGTTTCCAACTCATTCTTGAGACCTCACATCTCAGCAGCATCATGAGCTATTTCTCCAACCGTGGTTTAAAATTGGTGCAGTGGCATTGGCCTACCATTTCCATCATAACAGGCATAGGCTACTACTAGGCTACAGTCAATGTATTTTGATGCTAGGTTAGTATAACATGTTTTTATTATGTTTAATTACTATTAACAATTATAATATTAGACATATCATCTGATCCGGCAACAATATTTGCTAGTCTCACACGGTCCCTAAATGTGCAGTTGCGGTTTGAAAAAAAGTTGTGCAGCGCCATGACCTAGATTCTTCTGCTTCGGAAACCTCACCGTCCCCCACATACACATCATGTCCTTTACCCTAGGTGCCTGTAACCACCTGTGACGAGTGTGTGTCATGTGTGCGTAGACGTCAACGTCAGTAATTTATGCACGTCATTTAATTATGCACAGCGCGCTCCCGCGCGTTGTTGTTCGACATCATGGACGCAACCCTCCTCATGAATATGTACTGCCTTGATTCAAGGTGCCTCATTGGCCACAACCAGAAAATGCATGTTAACGTGTAAAAAATAACGTGTTATATATACACGCTGAAGGTATGGTTATATTATATATCTAGCATATGACCAATAATTGGGTCACACTAATCTCAAGTTGTATTATATATCTATCATATGACCAATAATTGGGTCACACTAGCCTCGGTGCCTTTCTGCTGAAGTAAGACAGA
>JAOPJH010069866.1:0-11026 GCA_027122575.1 Merluccius polylepis
AGATCCTGTCCCACTATATAGTAAAAAGATGAATGGGCACACTTCCACAGTCCAAGAGATAAGGTTAAGAAAAAAAAAAGGTTTGGGGGCAATGCATTCTGTGCTTTTTTCTCCCGCACTGAGTGTACAAAAAAAGTTGAAAAAAGTTCAACTGTCAGAAAGACAGTTGAAAACAGTGACGAAGTGACCAATCACTTCGTCACAAAGGCAACTCTCAACTGTCAAAACAAGAAACAATGGCGGACAAATCACTCGGGGAAAGTGCCGGTGAAGCGATTGATATTTTTAATTACGGAACATGTTGAGATCTACGACATGTCTAATAGGCTCTACCACGACACCACAAAGAGTCCATATGGAAGCAGATCGTGTTGATCCTCCTGATCTGCCATTTTGTAGATACGTAGTAGGCGAGTAACGTCGGGGTCTAGAGTGGGTTCGTTGCTAGACGATAGAAAAAACGCTCTCGGTGCTTAAGGGGTCGGTTCAACTTTTCCCCATCACAAAAAACGCTAGGTGTGAACACGCCCTTACCTGACAGCAGTATTTGCAGCTTCTGAGCTTCAGTCGTCAATTCCTCTGATCCTTTTGTTTACTTCCTATTTGAATGAATATCATTGGCAGACTTCAATTCAAGTGATGGTAGAACAAGTTTTTTATTGGTTTGCGGTATAGTACTCCCTTGCGTTTTCCTAATCTATTTACCTGAGACGTAAGTTTAGTTTTCATAAAAATATGATCAACTTGAGACTACCAACAAATGGAAACATGTTCAGAAAAAAAGTATTTCGTTTATATGAAAAAAACAGCTATCTATCGCTGAGGATCGATTATTTACACACAGGCGTTTTTTGCACAATGTTCATTCACAAAGTTTACTTTTCTAAATTTTATATTTCTATTTCTATTTCTATTTTATTGTACAGTTATTATATTATATTTAGATTTTATACATTATTTATATATTCTCTCGGCATCCAGTGTGGGCAGCAAAGTAAGAATTTCATTGTACAGGGAAACGTGTTTCTTTACTGCACATATGACAATAAAAGCTTTGAATCTTGAACCTTGAATCTATTTCAAAAACTAAAGCAGATAGCAGCCTTCGGCCCACCACCTAAACAAGCCTTTCTCAGGATAAATAATAGTGGCAAAAGCACACATCCTTGTTAGGTAGCCAGTAGAGGAGCCAACTGGGTCCTTTTAGCGTCACTCTTTGTATCCTATTAGTTAAGAAGTCAAGACTCCAGCCCACAAGATTGTTACTCAAGCAAATTGTTCTAAAAGCCTACTGGTTACAATTTGGGGTTTATTTGTGTTAAAATCAGAGGAAGAGTCTAGCATGAGACCCATTTCCCATTTTAAGTGTTAAACTGGTGAGTTAAGCAAAGTGACGTATTCAAAATGTAGTGGAATACAGGACTCAGTTATTTTCCTCCTGAGACCGCCCGTATATGGGCAGACCCGCCCCCTCTCAAAATCAAAGACTTCATAAGGCATTTAAACAAGTGAGAAAGCAATCATGTGATACAACCCTAGAACGATAAGATTCTCAACTGTTAGTCTATTATAACCATTTTTAGAAAATGAAACAGTTATACAACAAGTAGTTCCGACAAAGCAATCTGATTAGATAGATAAATAAATAGATAGATTCTTTATTGTCCTTTAAGGAAATTTGTTGTCACAGTCTGTACAGCGCCTCACAAGAATATGTATATACAGTATACATCCACTATAATGTTGTCGTGCGGCGTGTTGAACTCCGACTAAACACTGAGTTAAACCGTAGCCAATGAGGAGAGAGCCGTAGTAAATTTGACCTTTTACTGTCACACTTCTTCATCAACAACGGTGAAAACTGCAAATAAACAGAAACACATCAAACGTTGTTTTTTGAACTAAATCCACCATAATAATTTATCCTAAACATGTCCTCTAACAATTAAACAACTTACAACATTGCCTCTTTGATGCTTCCAAGTGGATGCTAATGGATTACATTCAGATGCACATGTGTGCCATTACTTTTTCCCAGGTAAGTTAACAGGAAGAGACATTGCAGGAAGTGACCAAACCGGAAGTGACATCATCACAAAACTAAAACTGCAAAATAATATGAATTTGTACATTAGCTAAATTAAACTGTAAAGTAATTATCCACATCCCGTTTTACATATAATTATTTAGAAATAAATGTACGAATATTAAAAGAAATGCCTGGAGAGGCAACACATCCACAACATATAGCACTCATACACACCTATATACATAAACATAGTTCATATACACATGACAGTTACCGGGGAAATTTGTTTAATGATGCTATGGTGGAGGGGACAAAACTCCTGCCAAAATGTGCCAGTTTCCAGGCCAGGGATCTGTATCTGCGACCTGATGGAAGCAGTGTGAAGAATGGGTAGAGGGGGTAGTAGCCGATTAGTCAACTAGACTAGCTTGTATTCGCAATCTCGTTGTTTCAGTCACTACCCAAAGCTCATGACCATAGGTGAGGGTTGGGACGTAGATAGACTGGAAAATCAATCCGCAACATCTCACGCTCCATTTTCCCCTCACTCGTGACCAAGATCCCAAGATACTTGAACTCCTTCACTTGGGGCAGCAACTCACTCCCAACCCAGAGGGAGCAATCCACTGTTATCCGGCAGAGAACCATGGCCTCAGACTTGGAGGTGCTGACTCTCATCCCGACCGCTTCACACTCGGCTGCAAATTGCCCCAGTGCATGTTGGAGGTCACAGTCTGATGGAGCCAGCAAAACCATATTATCTGCAAAAAGCAGAGATGCAATTCTGAGGTTCCCAAACCGGACATTCTCCTCACCTCTGCTGCGCCTTGAGATCCTGTCCATGAATATCACAAACAGAATCGAGGACAAGGGGCAACCTTGGTGGAGTCCAACACCCACTGAGAACGTGTTTGAGTCAAGAATCCGAACACAGCTCTCACTTTGGTTGTACAAGGCCCGGAAGGCTCGTACCAACGGCCATACTCCCTCAGTACGCCCCACAGGATCCCCGAGGGACATGGTCGAAAGCCTTCTCCAGGTCCACAAAACACATGTAGACTGGATAGGCAAACTCCCATGCCCCCCCCCCTCCCCAGCAAAAAGAGCTGGTCCACTGGTCCACTGTTCCACGTCCAGGTCGGAATCCGCATTGCTCCTCCTGAATCTGAGGTTCGACAATTGGCCGGAGCCTCCATTCCAATACCCTGGAGTAAACTTTACTGGGGAGGCTGAGCAGTGTGATTCCCCTATAATTGGAGCACACCCTCCGGTCCCCCTTTTTGAAAATGAGCCGGACGGACGGCCGGCTCACCCGACCCCAATGCTTATCCCTGCAGGTGGTGGGCCCACAGGGCAGCGGCTCCATGTTGTTTCTTCGGGCTGTGGCCGGCCGAGCCCCATGGGTCACAGCTTGGCCACCAGACGCTTGCCGGCGATCTCCTCTCCCAGGTCTGGCTCCAGGAGGGGGCCCCGGTTTCCCTATTCCGGGCGAGGTACCACAGTGTCTTCGTTTCTGCTTCATTGGGGGCCTTTGAACTGCTCTTTGTCTGGTCCCTCCCCTAGGATCACTCTGCCTTGGGAGACCCTACCAGGGGCTGAACTGAACTGAACTGAACTATTAAATATTTATCCACCATTGGTTAAAACTATACATATTTCCATGCCAGCATTGTAACTACCACTATAGGAGTAGAGCCAGTTTAAATTACATGTTTGAATGCCTTACGAAGACCTATGACCGAATCACAGCCTTGCTGATATTCAGTATAACAGCACTATTGCTTAATTTCCAAACAAAATAATGAGCAGGTAACAACAAGAGTTATGTATTTCATAACTGTCCATGTGCACATGCACAGCCATAGTGATCTTTTTCTCGATATGTTATCTACAAAAACTATCCATCATATGAAAGCTGAGACTCTGCTGAGTCCAAACCATATCACACGGTAACCAAAACTCGCTGAACTAGACGCCAAAACCATCAAGAACAAACTCTTTTTCTAATAACAATCACAAGTTATGTCTTACCTTTATTGTTTTTGTCATCACAGTTGCTGATGCTGATCACTCAAAACCACCAGAAACAGATAATCCAGCGTCTGGGCAACATTTTGAAACCTCCCAATCATGTTTCCAATCATGTATAGTAGGTGAGAGAGGGTTTCAAAGAAAATAGGTCAACTGCCTTCAATCAGATCACACATTATTTTTCACCATCTGGTGGCCGGATGGTGCAATTGCGATGGTTGGGCTTGGTGTCATTCAATTCTATTCACCCTGACCTTTCACCCTGACCTAGAGGGGTCAACTTTTTAAATTGAACAATGGGTTCTCAAGATATTCACTTGTCTGTGTCTATCATGTTTGTATTGTAATTTTTGCATTGGTTTGCATTGTTGGATTTATTGTTTTTATTTGGAGACTCTACCTAAATCTATCTATACTAAAACCTCTCTATCTTTGCTGTACTTCACTTTATTGGCATCAAATCCTGACCCAGGCCATCATCACATGTTGTGCTATGGCCCTATGGTGATATAGGGCTACCAACTGATAATGCACAAGGTGTTATTCACACTAAAACATGACATTTATTTTAGGCAGAATTTAAATATTGCATTTATTCTGTGTTCTAGCTTTATTCACTCTGATCCAGTAGTATCCACATTGATTTTTTCACTTTAACAACAATCTCACAGATGTAATCTTTCTTTTGGTACCAAGAAACTTACAAGCCCCTGTAGTTGTGGAGATATAGTCTGTTCAATTTGGGTGTGTTATTCTCGGCAAAAACAGAAATGGATCTAGCGATGAAGAGGTTAAGTAAATGACCACAGAGGGTGTCGGGTCCATTACACTGACTTGAATTTACTCTTACCGAGAGAAAGACCTTTTCCACATACCTTTGGTCTATATCAAAGTGCTGTTTATCTTCAGGTTTGTAACTCAGTTCCTGAATTTCATTACAAAAATCAACAGTATTTAAACTTAAAACAGAATGGAGGACAAGGGGCAACCTTGGCGGAGTCCAACACCCACTGAGAACATGTTTGACTTTGTGTCAAGAATCAAAAATCAACAGTATTCAAACTTTTGCAAACTCAGTATCTGAATTGAAGCCATGCTGGAAGACCTGACTGTTATTCTTTGGATTCTGTTATAGTTCTGCTCTAGTTTTCTTCTTTCTTCTTTTCTTCTTTTCTTTTCTTATAGTTCACTAGTTCAGATTTATAATTCTGTTTTGATTTTAAGGTTTCTATTTTCAGCGCCTTCGTCGCCATATGCAAAGGCTACTCCCTGTTTAAAAACACATTTGTTTTTTCTGTATGCTGGACTTAACGGATTTGGTCAACCATGGTTTGTTGTTAGGGTTAATTTTAACTTGCTTACAAGAAATAATCATGTTCCTAGGCAACATATGAGCATGTTAGATCAACATGTTTGTCCAAATCATCGTTTAAACATCCATTCCAATCAGTGCAGTCATAACATTCCTGCAGGCAGACCACTGACTCTTGTGTCAGGTCCTTAATGTCCTTTGTCTTGCCTTTGCTTTCTCTCTCTTTAAAACCACTTTATATATGGGCAGTAAATGCACACAGTTATGATCGGCAGAGCCCAGTAGGGGTAGTGGGAGTGATTTATAAACATCCTTTACTGACCAATAACAAACATCTAATGTCTTATCCCGCCTAGTGGGACAGGAGACCGGTAAAAGTTGGTAAAAGTTTGTTAGTGTCTTCTTAGGGGGGCAATAAAATCACCCAATATGAAGTTTGGTGCAGCACGTGAAATCGACTGCACTTTTTGCGCTACATCGAAGATAGTGCTAGAAGCAGAGGTGGCATTTGCCTTCGGGTGGATGTACACTGTTGTTATAATAAGTTGTGGAAAGGATGAAACGCTACCGATAAAAGCTTGACGTCTTGCGTAATAGAAATTATAAATGTGTTCTCTGACGGTCACAGAGATACTGTATTGTTTTCCACATCACTTCAGCCTTTTGATCCAGACAAAATGGCGCCACCAAAACCATCGATAAACAGGCTGAGGTCGGAGTCCTGGCCACGCTCTGTGAGCCATGTATCAGTGGGGGGGGGCTGACACAGCAGTCACTGATCTCCTACTGAAAAATGTTCCCCTGGAGTTCGTCCACTTTGTTCCTCAGGGACAGGATGCTCCCATGACCAGCGGGGGCAGAGGTCTGATGCCTCCTCCTCTTCTCATCCCTTGTCGCACCATAGGTTTTATGAGAACCTCTCACAATAAAGTCCGGTGACTGTAGCGTAATATCTGTCACGCAAGCTAAATTTGCATTTGCATCGTTCAATTGCAGCAGCACATCTCTATAGTAATGCGTCCTATCAAGCTCCAGGAACCGCACATGCATGACACCCACACACATGGGCGTTGCTAGACCCTTTTTACTGGGGCACGTGCCCCAGTATTGATCTGCTGTGCCCCAGTAAAATCTCACAAATCTCTATCTCGATTTTTAACAAGCTCCTATATTTGGCAGTGGATTCATTTAGATTGATAATAACGGTAAAATAATGGATTGTTTTCTAATCCACAATGTCAAAGCAACGCAGTTCAACCCAAAATACAAGCTGAGGCGTGCGCCTTGCGGTCCAGGTCCGTACACCGCGGCGCGCACATTACTGTCCATGCACAACATGTACACGGCATAGCCGGTGCAGCAATCCGTTTCAGCGCGAAACAAGACGATTGAGGAATGATAACACAACAGGACTAAAGTACATTTTTAAAGCTTTTTTTGGGGGGGGGGCTGTGCCCCAGTAGAGCTTTATGTCTAGCAACGCCCCTGATTGAACATATTGAGACATTATTAAATTGTAGGAGACGGCTAACACATCCCTTCACGTCACCTGACGTTGCCATAACTGCTGGGTTAGGGCCAACTGAATGAATGGCGTGCATGTCAGTAAAGACTAACACATGTGAAACAAGCTGCGTCATTGAGTCCTCTTGGAGCAGGGCGCACTTCTCTCTCTGATTGATTGATTGAATAAAACTAGGCCTATGGTTGACTTTACGCGCTACTGCGGTAAAACTATATGGGCACAGATTAAAACATGGCGTTAGAAAGTGGGATGGCTGGAAAAACCAAAACCGCTGTTCCCCTGGTCAAGCAGCGCCGTCTAGTGGTTCAGTGTCCTCCATGTGTTAACCACCGCACTATGATCATGGTCTAGAGACCATCATCTATAATTCATTTATATTTATGGTAGCACACTGAGCTATTAACTTTCTTTTTTATCCCAGTAGGCCCAATGTGTATTGTGAGCAGGGGCATGTTCACAGGGGGGCCTGGGCCCCCCAAAAAAATAACCACCACCCCTACTAAATCTAAAATAATTCATTTTGTGAAGTAGGCCTATACATACTCTGCATCACTCAGGTGATTATGGAAGCCCAAAAGGGACAAATAAAAACAAAATGAATGAATGTCAAATAAAAATAACTGATTGAATAAATGTTAAATATGCTAATATGTTAAAGGGGCTGTAGACAACTTTTCCCACCCTAGCGTTTCCAAGTGGTTTATTTTTGCTTTCCGTTTCCACAAAGCCTAGCGACCACAAACAACGTGCACAACAAGACGCGCATTAGTTTGGAAATCTCAGCGAAAGAAACGATCAACAATTTGGAAATAAGTAAGAAAGAAGCATGTTCACTGAAGAGATAAAGTGAAATTGGCATAATTTTATTTGGGAAAAGGCAAAAGCTATTGTAATGACGTGCATTGCATAGTAATACCATAGTTTGAGTATTGCTTCGCAGAAGCAAGACGAAAGCATTAGGAGAAAAAGGTTTCTAGAGTTTATTCATTCATTTAGTCTATAATGGAGACATGAAAGCAGACACATCTTTTTATCTGTCTATTTGGATGGAGTATCTTTCCTCGAACCCAGGAAGCTTACGGACGTCCGGAAACAAAGTGACGGAGGCATTGGGTATTGTGGGCCGAGACAGTGGGTACTGTGTGAGATCACAATGCTTCTGAGTTATTCAGGTCGTTGGCACATATTCATACAGCATCATAAACATGTTGTATGGGCCCGTCAAGGCCCTGTCCAGAATCACGTGTTGAGCACCCCCCCAGATAACAATGTCTGAGTATCAGGAGAAGCAAACTATGTACTAGGTCAAGCAGGCACAAGGCCTACAGAGATACTAGTTCGTACAATGTATACTGGTAGGAGGAAGGGACAGTTACCAACACACAAATATAAAGAATAATACCAAGTTCATATTGACATACCAGACACAACTCCTAACACAAATTCCTTCGTATTTGGTGAGAAAAGCAAACTGGGTTGGTATCCTGACTGGATCGCCTGGTGAGACGTGACATGAGGTTTATTCAGGTAGTATATACTCAGTATATTCTATAATAATGCTAAAACGTAGCGTACGCAGATATAAGTAGTGTCATCAGATTTGCTTTACTTTGGTTGTTCCACCGTCCGCCATTTCCACTACTGAGGATAGCTAATGGGGATATGATAGCTACCGATAGCTACCGGGGTAAACAAAAGCGCTACCCCTCCTGGTTTGTTTGCACGTGCAATGCTTGCCGCGTTTTCTTTGTGCCGTAAATGAAGCCTTCATGTTTCCCGGGAGATCGTACCCGGTGGCGGACAGAGCTGCACAGTGAAAGCGAGGCTTATAGGGAAGCTAATGGAACCCATCGAAACGCCGATAGTGTCATTATTCGGTAGCCATTACACTGTGCAATCAACATGTACTTCATATTGATACGTTAAAGCAAAAAAGTTGTCTACAGGACCTTGAAGTTAATTTCACAAGGAAATAAAATAAATATATATTTATTTTAACATTTGTCGGTTTATTGATTATTTATTGTTTGCTATTTATTTTCATTGTCACATTTATGTTTTTACTTGTTTATTTATTTCCGCATTCATCTATTCCCACATTTTCTTTATTTCTGTATTTTGGGTAGGATCTCAGTAGCTAATTCATCTCCATATTATGTATTTTGAGAGGTCCCGTTTTATTTCAGTAAAAAGTTATTAAAGGGGCTATAGAGGATATATTTAGCCACAAGATGTCGCACTAGAGCACCAGCATCTCAAACCACAACCATTGGGAGTGTCCTTTACCTTCTTAACTCATCTCATGCACGGCACGTGTGTTATCATGAACGCACGGCCGGACCGGACACCAAAACAAAAGATAGAAAATCAGATTACAACACACACAGAGGGAGGGTGACGTCATTCTCTGGTCAGGACGCCATTATTCCACTATATCTCTACATAGCCAATAGTTGCTGCTATATTAATGTTCAGGATATCGTCTATAGCCCCTTTAAGGAGTTAATATTAATGACTTTTGGCCATGGACTACCGCGAGGCGGCCATTCAGTTCCTGCCCTCAGTGTGCAGGAAAATATGGATCACTGCTGCTGCTGGTTTCAAATACCTCAAGCAATGGTGGCACCCGTAACGTGAAATCTACGGCTTCATAACGGTCAATATGTCCATATTTTTTCAGTCAATGTTTGGACCATGGACTGTATAAAATATGCCATAACTTAAATTATATAAGGTGATAATAACTCACAAATAATAGAAAATAAATAAATAGTAATATAAGAGAAAATAACAATAAAAAATTGAAAAAAAAGGAGAAGTAATAATAAGTCTACAATCTTCCATAGTCAATATTTTCAGTTCTTCATAAGCTCTGAGGAGAGACTTTGCATGTTTTCTTTTAATTAGTCTTAAGGCACTGAGATGATTAGGCTCCTCCTAGAAATGCGTATATATTCTTTTCCCAAATTCGAAGGACCCATGGATCCTTCACGGCCATATATATGCCAAGATGCATTGCACACCGGTGATGACTGGATTTTTTCCATTGAAAGTGCCGACCCCATCCATACCAGTGGCCAAGGATGACAATTTCTTAAACCATTTTTTAATATGAAAGTAAGGTTAGGGTTATTTTAAAGATTACATTATATTGTCAAATTTAAAATAAAATAAAAAATAAAAAATGTAATGACATTAGCCGAATATTCACGTTCAAACCTTTCACACCAAGACCGACATGAATAATCACCTCCATGCAGTCCACTGAAAATTAAAAGTTTGCTGGTGGAGGAATAGCGCTGGAGCAAGCAAGAAGAAGAAACGGAGCAGAAGAAGAAAACGTGTGTGTGTGTGTTTACAGTGTAGTGAATAAATTAGCGTAGTGGTGGAATAATCAAAAGAATTGTAGTGGCTTGTAAAAGTTTTTCATGTGCAAGGGTTTTCATCATTCATGACTGGATTGAACAGACGGGGTTAGTATATATTTGCATCATATGTATGCATTTATTATATATATAGGACCCTACAGTTTCTGGTGATACTGCATGTTCTTTAATCCGTTTATAATGGTCAGCTTATAATACCTTCGGAGCTTAGTGTTGTTCAGGGGAAGACAGTGAGCCCATACGCTTCCTCTCTCTTTGGCTTTCCTCCTCCTGTCCTCTCTCTTTGGAAATCTATTGATCGCGTGAGCAAAAGTCGTTATTTTATTGGTTGGCTTGTTTTTTTCGGCATTCGAAATTCACAGAAATAAATCCACACCGAGTTTCGGCTTCAGTGTGGATAGACTCATAGAGATAGATGGGTTCGGTATGGATAGACTCATAGAGATAGATGGGTTCGGTGTGGATAGACTCATAGAGATAGATGGGTTCGGTATGGATAGACTCATAGAGATAGATGGGTTCGATGTGGATAGACTCATAGAGATAGATGGGTTCGGTATGGATAGACTCATAGAGATAGATGGGTTCGGTATGGATAGACTCAGAGATAGATGGGTTCGGTGTGGATAGACCCATAGAGATAGATGGGTTCAATGTGGATAGACCCATAGAGATAGATGGGTTCGGTGTGGATAGACTCATAGAGATAGATGGGTTCGGTGTGGATAGACTCATAGAGATAG
>JAOPJH010070016.1:0-10985 GCA_027122575.1 Merluccius polylepis
ACACACACTACACACACTCATAACCACACACTACACACACTACACACACTACACACACTACACACACACACACACACCCGTGGCTGTATAGACTGACCATCAATCAGTTTTCCCTGAGCTAAATCTTTCCGATTCCGTTCCAGACTCTTTCTCACACACACACATACACACACACGATTATCTTAATGAGTGTGTATAATTTACCATGATCAATTGTAGCCTATAGCAATCACTGTTTGTGTGTGTATGTGTGTGTGTGTGCGTGTGCATGTCTGTGTGTGTGTGTATGGGTTATTTCTGGCTCATGCAGCTATGGTACACCAGATTGTCTTAAGTGTGACCCTGCCGTAATTCCTTCTCTGTGATTAACTTTCCAATCAATCAAAATTGTCCCACTAAATCCCTCCCTACAGACAGCAATCAATAACACCACGAGAGGAACGGTCGCACTTCAGCCGTCCCTGGCCGTTAAAGAAACATTCGGGACAAACTGAATAAAATTGAACTTTCCTTATCTTTCCGAGGTCGTGCCATGAATTCAAGACAAATGTTCTCTCTCACACAATTTCTAAATGGCTAATGGGTCGCTATGGTTTAAGTCAATTTTAAAAAGTGCCCAGCACAAAAAAAGTTTGAAATGACTTTCGTTGAATATTTCTTTGGAGTGATGTGCTCTGAATTATTCAGCGCCGAGTTGACGTCCGGTTGGTGGACTCTGTACACGACCTGAAGGCTGTCCTTTTGTGGGGATGTCGCTTCGGAGGATGAATGTCATGGCGTTCGCTGGGAAGAGGCTGATTCATTGTGGCCCGTGGGTTGTCTACTTTGCATTAATGAACTAAATGTAGGTCAAGCGCTTATCTCCACTGTATTTAAAACAAATCTGAAACACCCCTGGCTGCCCAATCCCTTGCCTCATCCTCGGTCTCCACGCTTATCTTAGTTTCACACACTTAACAGAATTCACCACATTTGGGGGCCGTTGCATGAAAGTCAATGAGCTAAAAATAAATTAAAAAACGAACATCTAATCAAACATCTATTGAATGCTAAACTCCCAAATGTTCGTTCAGGAGGGATATTTAATGTATTTTATACCTAGTTTCTGCAGCGGGCCTTGGTTGTTTGCTAATTGGGTATGCTCTGTAAAATGGCTTTCGTACCCCATGGCTAAGTCGTCTTTAACTGCGTTCCCTGTCATCAGAAACACAACAGGTACACATAGTTCAGACCACGGTGCAACCAGATGTTTATCTCAGCAAGCCACCTCTAGTCACTTTACCAGCTCCATTAGGCCTACTTGTAATATTATTCATGTGAGAAGTAAGACTCACTATGTGACAAAATAAAATAAATATACTAAGCGGTAGTCATTTAGCAGACACTTTCATCCAAAGCGACTCCCAGTGAAATAGGATGCATGTCATTAAGGAGCAGGTAGGGGGTTAGTTTTGTTGCTCAAGTCTTACCTAGCTTTGAGGTTTTTTACCAACAGTGTATTAACAGCTCAAGTCACCATTGTGACATTTTGAGAAATATTGATCCGCAGATCAATAATTAATGCTGGACAATATAATTATATGTGCAGGCATATTGATTAGGGACAGCGTTGAGAGTTTTGCCCGCCCCGAGTCTCCAACAACCCACTTAAATCTATTGGGTGAATGGGTGAATTTTAGACATCCACCCATTCGCCCAATAGAACTGAACAGGTTATTGATAGAGTTTGAGAGAGTTAAATGGGTGTTATATAATTGGTCATCCATTCAGATTCACCCATTTCAATGTCCTAAGTACTTCCGTTGCAGAGCACAGTGCCTTGACGATACTAAAGCTTACAATAGACTCTCAAGCATCTCATTGGGCCATTCACAGCACATACAGTACATCTATCATGGATAATCACCGTTAATCGCCTAATCTAATCTGGGCTTCTGATTCTACACAGTCCTGCTCTGATACTCTTGTTTTTTTTCTTAAGTTCCTTCAGGTTTTTGCGGCTAAAAATAAAAGGTGTTTTTTGACGGGTGTGTTAGTGTGTATGCGCGTGAGTGTGATAGAGACGTCAACTGTGTGAGAGAGATTGAGAGAGAGAGATGGGAGAGAGAAAGGGAGAGATGGGAGAAAGAGACGGGGAGAGAGGAGAGAGAGATGGGGAGAGAGGAGAGAGAGATGGGGAGAGAGAGATGGGGAGCGAGAAAGGTTGTGTGAAAAAATGAAACGGATGGAGGAAAAGAGAGAGAGGGTGGGAAAGAGATGGGAGAGGGAGAGAGAAACAGATAGGAGAGTGTGAGAGAAAGAGGGAGAGAGTTATTTTGCTCTTGTTGCCACGGTAACGACATAATAATCTGATACGCTGCCACAGATAGTAGCTGCTTGCTGAGACATGATGACTGGTGTTTTATTTGATGAAAATTGGCATTTCTTTATTTACACTCACTTTCAATGTCTTGTTTTTATGCAAAAAACTGTTTTGCATAAAATGGAGGTGTTTATTGGAAAGGATTTAAACCTTTGATCGTCGATTAAATCGTGTGGAGACTGGTCGAAACGTTAGGCTAATAATATTGCTAGTAAAGCCCATATGCTAATAACAGCAACAACAATCATCCTAATAACACACCACCTCAAAACAAGCCAAAAAACCTTCAAGCCTGAAAGAACCTCTTATCTTATTTCCCTTCGCTTCTCTCGCTCAACAGTCAGCTGTTCGTAACTGAAACACATAGTTTTTGGCTTCCCCCCCTGAAGCGCATGGCTCTGAGAGTCACGGTGGCCTGGAAAACGGAGAGCTTGTCAATAGATGTGTATGAGGGGCAGGAAGCCCTGATGCTGCACTAGAATCGGGCGTCTACATGTGATGGGCCAGACCTCCCACAGCGTCGCCCTGTCCCCTGGCTGCAGCAGTTTGGAGAGAAAAGGTTGAACATTTGATTCCACCACCAACTGCTATACTCAGGAACCAGAGTGGAATAGACAATAATGGGAGAGAGCAATAATGGGAGGATAACAGCTACGCTATGCTAACTAAACCCCAGAACCCCTGATTTCCATCTCTGATGAAACAATTGCAGGATTCAAGATTAATTAGATAGATACTTCATTGATCCCGAAGGAAACTCATGTAGTGTACTGGGTAAATACCTTGTACATAAGTAAGATAAATGAGGACAAGAGGTGAGGATGGAACTTCACTCACCCTTTTTATTAGCAGTAGAGCTCAAGGTGAAGAGGATTGAGGAGAAACCAAGCATCTGGGGTTGAAGAGGACCTAGGAGAGGCCATACACAGAGATCCCACTCTCCCTATAGCATGGAGGGCTGGTGCCAGCAGGCCCACTGGAGGGATGGAGGAGGATCAAGATGACTGACAGGCAGTATGATTGACTGATCTATCTACCCACCAACCCTCCTCCTGTCACGCTGTCAGCCCACCCACCCCTTGCACCCCGTGTTTAACCCGAGAGGATTATGGCGGGGGGAAAGCGGCCGAGCAAGCAGTCAGGGGATTACGCCAAAGAAGGCAGCAGAAAGGGGATTACAGCGTTAAGGAACTCGCACCTCGGGAGGCAAAGCACACCCCTCTCCTCCCCCCATAATGTGAGAGACTCGTCCACAGGGTTAAGGAGTTGGGGAAATTTGGCTGCCCCGCAACTTTTCTCTTTTTTTCCCCGAGTTGGTGCCCTCTGGCCCTGCCAAGTTTGAACTCTCATCTGTCCACCACCCAGGAGTGTGGCACTGTGGTTGCCAAACGGCTTCACTTTACAACTTGTTCAGCAGAAGCAGAAACAGAAAGGGATTGAGCAAAAAAGACAAAAAGAAAAATGAAAGGGGGAAAAAGTGTGTTAAAGGAGCACTGGCACTGGGAACGTCCTTATGGCTTGGAGTCGGAGAACATGAGTTTCATCAGTTTGAGATTGCAATAACAAATATGTATATTTGTACCAATATAATTTGTCATTATATTGGTTCACTTGCTGTACAAAGAACTCATGAAAGAGAAAACGAAATCCTGAAAGTCCACGATGTGAAGAGCCTGTTATGTTGGCGATGAGGCATTCAAATCCATGGACTGATGTGTAAAAGGTCAACTAAATGCTAACTGCCATTGAGGACACCAAGGTCATGTTGAGTATTTTTCATTGTATGTCCATTTCCAATAAACCCATCCAACAAATCTTAATGAAAGGAGGAAAAATGACATTTATGCTGACGGTGCTGAGTCAGTCGACCTTGGTATGTTTTAGCTTGTGGTCCCATCTCTGAACATCAACTGTAGTAAAACGAACGTTGAACAAGTTCCTATTTAAAAGACACAAACGTTGATGGAAGTACAAGCCAACTTTTGAACATATAAATGTCGGTTACCTCTGTGGTTGGATTTAAAGAAGCACAAAAACACAAAAAAGAAAAACATATATTTCTCCTCAGACCTCCTATCTTTATTCCTACCAGGACAATGGAATCCAAAGTCCAAAGACAAGAAGTATTGCTGCAATTTCTACAAATATTTCCTCTGGCAGACCCACCATAATTTCAACACTTCTAAAAGCTGTTGGGTTAAAAAACAACACTTTCTTTCTGTAGTAAGCATGCATGAATCATTCAACCAAAAAGAGTAAAAATTTGTGCCAACGTCACTGCTATTGTGTCGGTGCCACTCTGGGCTAGCGCGATATATGCCCATATATAATTGCTTCTCTGCGTAATGGAGACATCTGAGCTGATGAAAACAGTCGATTCGATTTAAAAGGGTCTCCAAAACATCTGGTAATTGGCTACAGAAGAGCAGCTCAGTACGATGCAATCTTAGAAGCAATAATAATGAAGATAACAGCGCTTTCGCCAAGGTAGCGTGCGCATTACCTAACCATTACTTAGCCTAAGAACCTTAGCTAGGCTCTTGTTCTGGTCAACGATCTGTGCATAATATGCGTCTAATATGCACGTGTCTGCCCTTTCCTAACAAATCATATCCAACTGCATATTGCACCAATTACGGGACACTTGGTTTATTGAATCAATAATCATTAGGATGACTGTAAGTGTATGAAGAATATACATAGCCAAAGCATGCAATGTAATAACAACCTTATTCTGGGTGCTGGCAAATGACTGTTCAATAGAACTCAATTGACTCAAGTGAAAATTGGTTTAGCTCTTGATTAGTCAGTACCTAATCAGATCTACTGTAGGTATTTTAAACGACAGCTGAATGAAACAGATGGGCCGGCCATTTCCGAGCCCTGTCATGGTAGAATTCACCAAGTTATTTGGTTTGGGAGCCCCCTAAACAAAAGCTAATTCCCGAATGCATTAGCCCACAGACACACACTCAATTGAGAGGGATGCAGGGTTCAGTGTTTTTGACAGAATGTAAGTGTTTAATGCATAAAATCATGACAGCAACCTTGGAGGGTTCGTCGTTAGTGACTGCGTAGATTCTTGTCGCGACTCCAACATGTGTTAATGCAAATCAAGTAGATTAGCTTGGCAACAACATTGTCATGGTTGTGCTTGGAGAGATGTCAATACCAGAACGCTGCTGCATGAGGAAAAGGATGAAAAACCTTCTTTGGCCATCTCTAGCTTATGACTACAAATCACTGAACCTACTAAAATCGCAATAGAGATAGAAGCATTTCATGTTCCATTCAAGTTAAGACATTTTAAGGTTCAAAGGGAATTCCCTTTTTTAACACAATGTTTAATCATTTTAATCATTTAGTCCAATTCAGCAGCAACTACAAAAAAACACTAATTTGACATGCATTTTTGGGCATGTCTAACAAACAATACATCCCTTTACACCCAGTTTAGGGTGCCTCAGTGGTGTGGCAGAGAGAGATTTTGGTCGTCAGCCCAGGGCCCAGTATTTCAAAACTTGTAATCCGGATCAGGATAATCCGGATAATGAAATCCTCCTTTTCTCAGTCCTGGATCAAGGTGATCCTGCTGACTTTATCCGAGTATTTCAAAACACCGGCAGGGTGGATCACCGTGATCCCGATCTGGGCGGAGACGGATTTCCAAATCTCGTGACGTCGCCTCCGGATCGAAACATGGCAAACTACCTCACGAAAGGAGCAGCTGGGAGCGCGACTTCCACGTCAAAAATGTAAGTTTACCGTCGTCTAATGTGCAGCGGTTTTAAAACGATACGAATTCCAACCAACATGTCATGCAAGCCAACTTCTTGAATCATCACCTAATTAAAACCAGGCCGCAGCGATCCCTAATTGAGCCGCGGCTGCGACTGCTGCAGTACTTTGGAAACGTTACACGGTACGAGTATTAACTATACGGTTCATTCAGAAGTGTCAGGATGCTATAGTAATGCTGGGGACAATATCATGCTTTTGTGTACATAAACAAAGATACTCATACACCTTCTCTTTCTTCTACTTTCAGAGTCCACTCACAGCCATGGACCACTCGGCTATTCACGATTTAACACAGGAGATTAGTGTGCAACCTGATGTGGTTCGAATTACATTTTTAGGGGGGCAAGCATAAAGTGCGAGGCACCCTATTATAATTGTTAGTTTTATTATTATTATTCTGCCAAAAACACCTGCTCAGCCAAAATGGCCCAGTCGTTTTGAAGTAAACTTTCCACAATGGTAGTCATGGCCACATGACTAAAGATGGGACAACCTGCCTGGAAGCTGTGTAGCAGTATTGCCTGGGGTATAGGGACACACACATTATTAACAGTATCAAAAGAGTGCGATATAGGTGTTGATGATCTAAATATCGGACAAAAAACTCAGCCCTAAACAAACTCATATCTCCCAGCCTGGAGAGGGCCATGCTCCTGCCTGAAATTCATGTAGGCTATCTGTAGCATGAATTGATTCATTGATTCAGCATGCTATGAAGCCTGGGTGCAGTGTCAGGCAAGGTATATCGGGTCTAGGGGAGAGATTTTCCACCAGGGCCCAGAAGGCATCCACTGCCCTGCAGCACATGCTCTCCGCAGCTGAGGCCATGGGCTGGCATTTCACACACAAGCACCTATCAAACAAAATGTTTATCAGGAAGCTCTTTCTATCTGTCTCTCTCCCTCCTGCAGTAACGGCAGAGCACCGTAAAATGTAGTGTGGAGTTATATTATGCATTGCGAGATACAAACTGATGAGCTGATACTTGCGCATTAGTATCTGTTATAATGTAGTATTAGGGCTCTGGTGAACCAAAGGAAATCTTGGTCGACTGAAATTCTACCTACTCTTCCAATCGATTGGTGGATGGGGGGACAAAAAATGTGCACGTTATCTAGATGGTACACACAGGTTATCTGGATGGTACACGCACACGAGGGTGAAACCTGCGAAGTCCGCAGAACAGCTTGCCAGACTCTGGATTGTAATTAAAAGATTGATCAATGACAGCAGAACATTACACATACCACGTTTATAATATCATATATCATTACGATTATTAGGCCTACCAAGTTTAGTAGTCTAAAAATAATGCCTGATTAGTTAGGCTACCTGATTTCCGTTTTCCAGTTTATATGTGCAATGTTGGGATATATAACATTGCCAACAATGGCATTGTTATTAATATTATTATTATTATTATTATTATTATTATTATTATTATTATTATTATTATTATTATTATATGAAAGAGCGAATATTAACAAATCATACAGTTGAGAATTCTACTCTGCACGTATGGCGATGTGTGTCACAAGAACACACACAATTGATTAGTTTTACAGGCTAAATTGTAAGATTTGAGAGACATTCGTTTGAGGTCCTACATCATTTTCCTACACATTGATTCACAGGGGTCTCCAATCTGCACTATGCTCTTTAAGATAGACCTCTAAAAATGCATAAAACTAGTAAATCTGCGCACATTGTACTCCACACAGCATACACAGCCAGTGGAGTTTTTCAGATTGTTTAACATGGATGCGTATGCGACTGCTATAGCACTCTCATTATGATAAAGTAATGCTTGGGTTTGTTTTTAAAGATGTAATTTAACCCAACATTACTTACTGACCAAACGTAAACAAACTTGTAGTCCGCCATAGTTCATGGGTTCCTGACGCATGCTCAATACAAACAATTTGTCATGAGCATATTGAGGTCACCATTTTCAAAAATATCCATTTCACATGTCCACAGGAATAAACAGAAAATAAATGTGACCTCAAAGACTACAGTACCCACAATGTTTATGATTGTGGAAAGAAGCATTCAACTTCGAAGCAAGTCCCCACCGCAAGGTCAGGCACGTGACCCCTCCCCTCCCTGTAATTGCTGCAGCACTTTCTCCATAGGAAAACTCTGTGATGGACCCAAAAATGGAGTGGGTCTCGCAAGTCTTGTAAGTAAAGATAAGCTGGGAACAGTCAGTGGGATATCAGGGTTGTACCATAGTATAATGTACATAACTTAACAGCTTTTTATCTTAACACATTGAACAATGCATAACTGACAATATGGTGGAGCTGGAGAGGTGGTAGGTTTCGCAAGCATGAGCTATGCAGTGAGCAGAATGAGTGCATAGGCTTAAACAATACAAGTGCGTAGCTTTGATTGGCCAATGTCGGAGTCAGCTGAGCTATCGCTGGTCGGGGATTGGTTAGCATGGGTTGGGCGTTTCTGATGGCAGTTTCCTGCAGACATGTGAATAATGCATGAATACAGAATCACAGAGTCATAATTGACCCAGTAGTTTTCCCAACTTGAACCAAGTAATGGTTGGTAATTAATCAATGTCACAAATCGCTGAGCCATCAGACTATGCACATTACAGGCTGAGCCATCAGCCATTAACTTCATAGAGTGCTGAGCCATCATCTGATTTATATTGATTATAGGAAGCCTTGCTATGTCCAGATTCGGATGACTATGTAGCGGGATCCTAAGTTAGTAGTATTAATCAAAGTCATGAGCGCTGAGCCATCAATCCAGTGGCCGCCTGAACCAACGCAATGCTTAATTTATGCTAATCATGCTTACAGAAAAAATGGTTGGAAATAATGTAATATGTCTATTACTTTAATTTAAACTTTGGTGATATTACTTTGGCTACAAATGAGTGTAAATATAATATTGAGATAGCCTATGTTAATGTTAATTCTCTCCCCCCCCAAGCAAAATGCATCCACGGCTGCCCCCCCCCCCCCCCCCAGGGTCTCAGAGGGCACAACGTAACGTGTCAATTTTTTCACATCCTACAACCTGGGTCAGGAGCTTCAAAAAATAAATATTAAAATGGTGGGAACTGTCAGAAAAAAACAGAATTGAGTTCCCTGCCAAATTGTTGGTGATCAAGAACAGGGCCACCACAGCCCTAGCGTCCTACTGCTCATGAGCACTAAGTTAAAGTGCATAAAAATGCAGAAATCAGCACCAGAGAGGACCAGAAACCAAGCATGATCCTAGATTACAATTCCACCAAAGTGGGGTGGACAACTTGGACAAAGTAACGGGATCCTACAGCGGCAAGCAAATTACCTGAATGGCCTTTGGTCATCTTCTATAACATAATCTATGTATTCCAATGTGTTCGTCAAGGAAGGAAAATGTCCACATATGGTTAGCAACTAGGTATTGTGTAATAGCCTAGCTGAATTCCTAGACTCTATGCCCTTATATGGCATTCTAATGATAGCAAGCAGGCCAATATTCTACACCAAGTACATAGGGAGAGGCTCAACAAATCTGAAATTAGCTTTTCTTCTCTAAGCTGTTGTCAAAGTTCCTGTGTTGCATGTACCGAACAGATCTTCTGACCTGAACAGATCTTCTACTGTCTTGATAACAGCCTCAGCAATACCTAGTGTCACCATTTTTTTTTTTACTAAGCTTGTGAAGTAAATGTGAGTGGCTTAATATGATGCATGTCCTGGAAATCCTCAAAAATTGTCTGTATAACTGAGGTAAGAGTTTTGCCTGCAGTTTTACTTAAAATAGAGCCAGGAGCCATCTTTCAGGAAGATGGACTTATCTGCAATCTCTGGGACATCTCCAACATGTCCTTTTTCAGTATCACTGGAGACTGGTACACACCAGATGATTTTTCAAATGATTTTCAAATGTATTTCTTCTTTATAAAGTACTTCCCAATTTTGATTTATTAATTCATTTTTTAAAGCGTTCATTGACTCCTCTGTTTGTACTCTTCTGTACTTGAGTGTACTCCCTCTTGTAGTCGTTATTGTAAACAATAATCACTGGCAGATGGTCACTGATGTAATTGATCATTAATCCACTTATTGTATTATTGTCTATAACGTTTGTAAATATGTTGTCGATCAATGTGGCACAGTGAGATGTTATCCTGCTCGGTCTGGTGATTTTTGGATAGAGGCTTAAACTGTACATTGTATTGATAAAGTCTTCAGTCGGTTTGTGATGATTGGGATTAAGCAGATCTATATTAAAATCCCCACAGATGAATATGACCTTTTGCTCTGACATTGTGTACATTTTTTCCATCCATTCATTGAATATATCAATATTGGAACCCGGTGCTCTATAAATACAGCTAACAATTACGTTATTTTTTTCCATGCAGATTTCAACAGTTAAACATTCTAATAAATTTCCGATTGCAGATGTCATTCCATCAACCACCTTGCAATTAAGGTTTTTGTCCACATACAGAGCCACACCTCCTCCAGTCTTATTCTCTCTGTTACTGTAGTTCAGCTCATAGCCATCTAATTCAAAGTCTACACCCTTTTCAGGGTTGATCCAAGTTTCTGATATCACAATTATGTTAAATGGTTGTGAAAATGGACGTAAATATTCCTTAATGTTGTGGACATTTGCATACAGACTTCTACTGTTGAAATGAATGATAGTTTCTGATCTGCCTTAATGGTCTTATTGTACAGTTCATCTGTGTAATAGCCGCAGTCGGCATTGATGTTAAAGGAACACTGTGTAGTTTTTTAAGTAATTTATTACCTCAAATCAACATCTTCATTCATAAATAAGTCCCCATTGGTGTAAA
>JAOPJH010070060.1:0-10975 GCA_027122575.1 Merluccius polylepis
AACGAATTTAAGACTTTTTAAGGCCTTAAATTTAGAAACATGAATTTAAGACTTTTTAAGGATGCGCGGACACCCTGTTGTATATCGTTGTCCTTTCACTGTGCTCCCAAGCTCTCATTTCCTATTTTACCATCTCCTTCCTGTTTCGATGCTGGTAAATGTGGTAGGAACGGTGGGATAATGCAGGTCAATGCAGACAAAAAGTTGATATAAGCAATGTTTAAATACAACGAACACATGAATTATAATTCAATGTCACCCACTATTCAAATACTAAACAGTGAACGCATGCATGGAGTTGGGCGAGCAGCCAGTTTTCTTTCTGTATTCATGTTTTCAGTTGCAAGTCTTCAAGGAATTTTTTTATTTTTTATTTTTTTTTTAATCCTTGCACTGCTGTAGGCTGGGAGGAACAGTATTTCATTTTTTTATGTATGCACGTACACAAGAGAATGACAATAAACTGGCTTTGGGGGTGGAGTTGATTTGTTCGCCGTCTTCCTTCGCCTCTCGTCTTCCTGGGAACAGATTACAGACTCACCACCCGAGTCTTTCGGTCTTGTACAAGCTGCCTCTGCACGTCAACTCCTGCTACTGTAGGCGGAGTCATTCCACAAAACTACATTTTGTTGTGAATTTCCACTTCGAGCGACGCGAGGCAGCTACATGGTGCAGGTGTTACAAAATAAACGAATCACCACAATTTGTGGAATCTGAATAAAAGTTTGATTGATTGAACTCTACAGATGTGTACAGCGGGACTCACCGGCGGCCAGGGGCACCTCCGGGCCCACCACAACCAGACCCACGTTGTGGTCCTTGCAGAACTGGGCCAAGATGGCGTGGTTACTCACCGACACCTCTGGGTGGACAGAAGAGTGGGGGAGGGAGGGAAAGAGAGAGAGAGGGAGAACAGGATAAAAAGACAGAAAAAAAAAAAAGTGACTATGTGTTATAGCCGGGGAACCGGACGAATCTGCGAGCTCATGTAGGGCTGGGCAATATATCGATATTATATCGATATCGGGATATGAGACTAGATATCGTCTCATAATATCGTGATATGGCATAAGTGTGGTCTTTTCCGGCATTACAGTAAAGTGATGAAAACAAATTAGAAAGTATTTAATTCACACAGGAGTATACAAAAATAGGCTTTACCATGTGGTTATTTATAGACTTGTATAGATTTATCTATTGCACTACCAGAAAACATCGAGATATTAAATGCCCTATATCGGGATAGAAGCTTTTGGCCATATCGCCCAGCCCTAAGCTCATGTTTTATTTGCTCTGGCAGATAGCCTGGGTCGAATGTTTGACATACAATTTGATTCGACTCGGAACGATGAATTGACTATTCAGATTCCAGGGTACAGCCCTACGCTATTGCTTGCCTCTTTCTCGGGAGCAGTTTTATTTTGTGGGAAAGCCTGGTATGTATAAGATGTCAAAAACATGACTCCAAACCGATTTTAATTTACAATACGTTTGTAATTCATTTGATTTGCTTGACCGGTACTCGCTTACTTGAGTACACCTTTGCACTATGTAGGTGGGAATGTTTAAAGGGGCTATAGAGGATATCCTGAACATTATTATAGCAGCAAACAACTATTGGCTATGTAGAGATATAGTGGAGTAATGGCGTCCTGACCAGAGAATGGAGGCGTTCATGATAACGCACGTGCCGTGCATGAGATGAGTTAAGAAGGTAAAGGACACTCCCGATTGTTGTGGTTTGAGATGCTGGTGCTCTAATGCGACATCTTGTGGCTAAATGTATCGTCTATAGCCCCTTTAAGGAGATTGTGTGTGACATCTTGATTGCAAACGATGCACTAATTTCAATAAAAGCACTCATCGTTTTTTTGCACAGGCATAGTATTCGATAGGCCTCCACAAATTCAAGTAAGCCTATTCCGGGTTTACCCAAAACATTGGTGTATATTTATTTACAAAAGTTGACAAAACAAGTGTTTGTATATACTAGAGTTGTGTTTTTAGTAGAGGAGTGTGTGTGTGTGTGTGTGTGTGTGTGTGTGTGTGTGTGTGCGCCCGTACCAGAGTTGCGGATCTTTCCGCAGTCGGCGGTGCCTGCGTTCCCGGGGGCCACCAGTACCTGCTGGACGTGAGGCGACTGGGCCAGCTTCCAGGCCAGGGCATGTTCCCGCCCACCGCCGCCAATCACCAGCACGCGCTCTGCCATAGCAACTACTGCACACAAGACGGGTACACGAACAGACCGGTCTTGATTTGCATGTTTTAATTAAAAATCGCAACGTAGCTGCTGCTTAACAGCATGTGAAAATTGACCTCTATTAAAACGGACTCGGGTGGATTTTAAGAAATTACTGACCTTTAAGCCCACAACCGTTTAATGTCACTAACAAAAAGGACCGTCGTGCATAGGACAACATTAAATCATCTATATTTGAACCGAATAAAAACAAAACAAAAAACAATTACATTTTTAGACAAGTGACCATTAGTCCATGTGTCTGGATAAATAGAACAGCACATTGATCCCATGCGGTTTCTGGTCCCTTGTGGTTTCCAGCTCTTACTATGTGTCGTTATCCCTTCATGGTTGAACGTTAAAGAACCTGTGCTCTTGAATAACATAATAAATAAAAAAAAAGAAGAAAAAAAAGAAGAATAGCACAACATAAACCACCACCAACCAATCTCCATCGAAGGACCAAATCACCAGGAGCTGAAATGGGGTTTCATTTGCATGGAACAAAGCCATTATCTCTCTCCCCCCCTCTCTCTCTCTCTCTCTCTCTCTCTCCCTCCCTCCCTCTCTAGGACTGGCGATGGAAAACGATTCTGTCGATATTGATGAGATGGGTTTGTTTTTTGATTTATGAGTTGAGAGGCTCTTGCCGAGATTTAAAAGATAATCAGAGTAAGGCCTGGATTTGATATTAAATGGACTGGGGGTAGATATACAAGACGGTTCATTAGATGGAAGACAGACACATTAATTCTGGTTTATATTTGATTGCAGAGGAACGCACGGTTAATGTTACACTGTATATGCACAGACACAGGCATAATCAAAGAAGCAGACCACAAACAGTCACCCAAATCTCAGACAAACATATTGCCTCATATGAAATCCTGACCTGGCTAAACCCCCTTTTGGAGGAACAAACTAACAAATAACTGGTCAATAAAACCCACTGAATAATTATTTTACTGCATTAGACTACCATCTAGCCCCTTGCACCAAACTAACTAACTAACTTTATATATATATGTGTTTTTTTTTGGGGGGGGGGGCATGATTGTAGTTCATGTAGGCGTACTTTTGCGCATGCGCTTTATGTACTTTGAGACTGACTTACAACCAAGCCTGCTGCTACCACTGACAGAGAAAGCATGGTTTGTCCACAGAGATGTGGACACTTTTTTTTTTAAAGATAGTAAAGCATTATTATCGCACTGTGGTCTCCTTATCGTCCACCGGCACCGCTGACCCACGAACTCAAACAAAGCCAGGGGTGCAGGTCCGCCTTGTGTAACGTTACACTGGAGGGGGGGGGGGGTTGTTTGACACGGCACAAGCTCTGCAATTAACTCAGCCCCTGATTGAATCACTCACTCACTCACATGACTCGCATCGCCTTAAAATCCTTAACAAACAAATTTAAAAAAAGCAAACCTAAAGTTTCCCCCCCAGCACTTTACATAAAGTGTGCACATATCAATATAGCATATGGTCAAATAATGCAATTAGACGACACTTCCTGCAACATGGACAGAGTTAACCAGAGTTAACATGGTTACAGTTGAAGATGTGTCCTAGGCCACATCAGCACAAAGCAAGTGAGTAGGTAAAGTTAAGTTAAGTAAAAGTGTAAGTAAAAGTATAAATACGCCGTTTCTTACCTGGGGTGTGTGTGGATAGTATGGGCTGCACAGCTGGACGACCCACTGTCCTCCTCGAGCTGAAGAAGATGAGACGCCGTCAACTGAACTCAGACCACGTGGGTCGGCCGTAGACCACGTGGGCCGACCGTAGACCACGTGGGTCGGCCGTAGACCACGTGGGGCCGGCCGTAGACCTGCTGTAGCTGTGTGACTGTTACCGTACATTTAGGATGCACTTATGCGTGTCGGTGGTTTAAAGCTACTTCCTTACTTCAGCACATTACTTAACCACTTCCTTACTTAAGCACATTGCACCTATAATCACCTGGGGTGCAGGCGGTTCTGGGCGACGCATGCGCAGTTTCGACAAAGCGGTTCCCATAACTTGTCTTCCACACAGTGACCGCCCACTGTTTGAACGGCTCCGGTCCCCGGAAGTGTATTTCCCATTCAGTGGCTCCATTGACTTTTCAGAAAATCCTTATATAAAAAGTTTTGAGCCAGGAACCAAGCCAAGAAGAAAAAAAGGCAAAGGTAACTAACAGACTGTGTACGTAATTTATTTTAAGAGTGAAGGAACTACTCATCCCATAAACCATTGCGAATGATCCCTTTCCAACGCCTTCCAACCTAAAGATAGTTTAGCGCACTTCTTGAATTTAACCTTTGTCGTTATTATAGTGTTTATATTGTTACCAATAGTGTTGTAATATATTGTAGTTTGTGTTGTGTGTACATATATATAGTGTGTAGTGTATAGTTCCCCACGAGCGCGTCCGAAATGACATTCGGCTAATAATCAAAATCCTCGATTCAGAATATGAATGGGATTTTTGATTGATATTCAACATTAAAACATTTTTCTTTCAAAACTAAATCGGGATATAGCCTACTTTCATTTTAAAATTAGAGTATGCAGTCCTATAGTCGGCATAGTGAAAGTGAAACCATTCGGTGGTATGCTCCCCAGGAGAAAATGTTAAGGAGAAAAAAATCACAGAAATAGTGCATTCTCGTGCTTTCCTACTAATCCGACTAAAAACAGAAGGAGAAATCACTTGAGTGTAAATAAATGCAAGGACACGCATGTTTTACATTGACCCGAAAATCTCAAGTGAGGGGGCACGTGAATAAAGTGTGTGTGTGTGTGTGGGGGGGGGGGGGCACTGCCCCCTGGTTCCCCCTAGTGGAGCCGACACTGACTCTACAAACTACACGTCTACTATAATTATTAAAAACTACATAATTTGCATTTGTTTATATTACGATCAAATACAGAAATAAATATTATTAACTTTAATATTACCGGGTATTTGGCCTTTTCATCACCAGTTTGGTTGTTTTAATCGTCATTATTCTGTGAGGTAGCCCTAATCAAACACGTTTACTTCACTATACTCTGCGTCTTTTACAATACACCAGGTCAGCTACTTGACACTATTTTACTGACACTAATGAGGATGGACTAATAAAAAGAAAAATAAGCTATTCACACAAATCATGGAGTTTGGTTGCCGAGTAGGACAGTCACACAGAGGACAGTAGTACCCAAGGGAGTCTGGAAACTGTCACTTGCAAGGACACTGATATTGAGTGAAATCATTACCCCTGGGTAGAGCAGGATGGCAGTTTCTTGAAAAATAAAATATAGAAAAGTAAAAAAATAAATAAAAAAAATGTAGAAAAATGAAACCACTTATAGCAGTTTAATTTTATTTAATAAATAAAGCGACACATTATTATATCTTCACAAAATGGCACCCTCGAAGTGTGGATCTCTGAGGCGGCCATCTTTAAAAGTTTGAAATTATCTTTCACAGTAATAGTACAGACTACAACTCCCAGACTTCAACTTGTCTGGGCAGGGCAAATATAAACACAGACAAGCCAAAAGCAGGTACATGGTGTTTTTTTGACACTAAGTTTAACACTAAATCTGAGTCCTGTGAGTCCTTTACGTCATTTTGCGTGACTTGAGAGCTCCAATCACAACAGCGGCAGTTCAGGTGTAGTGAGGAGATCCCGTCCCAAGTCTGAGTCTCGCAAGGCGAAGATGGTCACGCCCGAACTGTACGCCGCCGGGATCACGATGTGCGCCATCTTGGACTGACCGCGTTCCTCTTCCAGAACCATCTGCCTCACTTGACCTTATAGTATGAAAAGGTCAAAGCTAAAATTAGTGCACACGTTTTAAGCGGAGGCATGTATGTTAAATAATGTATTCATGTAAGCAAGACTGGCTGATATCGGGTTCATTGGGACTTTTCTTTGGGCAGACAGATGGACAGATTTGAGATCCTGTTCTATATATAGGTTCTAAATGCACCCCGACGCATTACAATCCAGTCAGAATCAAAACGGTCTGTTAAGTGTCAGGGTAGGGTGGTTAAGGGTGTAATGCATCAGTAACACCATCACTCATCTCATTCAAACATGCAGTTGCAACAGATATCAAACAATTCTAATCAGTTGTTCAATAGGCCATGAGAACACTCTTAGTGACTGTGCTTGGAATTGCCTTCCTGATTGATAATCTTGAAAATTGCAAAGAAAGAAAAACGAGGACAAAATTGTCAATTCGGCTCACCCTCAACATCCAGGGTCCTCCAGCGAGGATCAGTGCAGCCCTCGGATAGGCTGGACAGATGGCAGGGCGGGCTAAATCTCTGCAACACATCCTCTCGGCGAATCAGCAACACAGATTCACTGCACAGCCGTTGGTGCACCTCGCTTTCACTCACTATCCAGAAACACACACAATGAGATCATCACCCATGACATCTCAAATTACATCATCAACTATATGAGTCATCACACATGACATCATCACCCATGATGCCATCTCTGAGGACATCACCAGGATAATGTCATCTTGTGTTTTTGAGCACCTCGAAAAGCGCCATATAAATCGAATGCATTGTTATTGTTCTAATTATTATTATCACCCACGACATCATCACTAATGTCGTCATCACCGATGACATCACCTCTCTACCCACCCACGTCGAGAGGGTTGGCCATGAAGATGGCGTTGTTGGGGGCCACGCCGAACATCAGCTGGTGATGCCAGGCGTCAGGCACCTCCTCGCCCCTGGGCACCGCCACCTGCATGTTCATCGTCGCTACAGGAACGGCCCCCCTGCGGATCCAGCGGGCCAGCCAGGGACCCAGGCGGACCCTCCTCTGGGGGTGGAGGTGGAAGAAGCGGCCCGCGACCCTCCCGCCGCTCAGCTCTTCCGCACCCGATATGAGCTGAGCGTGAGTGGCACCTGAGCCGGCAGGAAATTTAAAAAAAAAGTAGCAGTCATTTCTCAGCCATGGCAAAATCTTTCCCAAGACACATTGGCTGACTTGGAACAGTCCATGTGACAGGTGGTGGGCTCCACAGAGGCTCCATAGAAGTTCTAGCAGGGACAGAAATATACGCCCATAAATAATGTCGCGTTTGCCTTGATATCAAGGAAGTAGACTTAGAATTCACCTAGTCTGGCTTACCGGATGTAGGTTGTTGGTTGCTTATACCTTATACTCCTTCCCCTTTCGCCAAAACACGTCCCCCCCCCCGACACTATTTTGCAAGGGCACCGTCGCCACATCCTGGGCTTAGCACCTCCCAAGACGATTGTGATTGGTTAAAGAAATATGTTGCGTTTTTTTCCCCTATATCAATGATGGTAAGTAGAGCCAGACCTTTCTCCAAACCAAGTGTGGAGACAGGGCTGGCTATACGAGAATTCACCTGACTCATGTTACATGACCATTAGTCTCACAAATCAGACTTTAGATTAATATCTAATGTCTGATGGCAGACAAGCTCAAACCTTGATGAATGGAGCATATTTGTTTTTGACCAATCATGTTGCAAGAGGTTGGGGTATGCAAGCGCGTAATTGGCAAATACAAACTCGGCCAGCAGTAGTCAACTGCAAAAAAAGTGTCTGCAAAGGATTCAAATCAACAGTGTGGACTTGCCACTGTTGCAATACACTTATTAAAATGGTCTTGACAGCTTTATCCACACTCGGGAGTGTGGAGTTAGTTTTCTCCGGTAGAATATCTCCATAACAGGAAACAAGGCGTAACTCCGCCCCTTGCAGTTTTTGGTTTCCGGCCCATGCTCTGTGCCGTCTCCCCCCAAAAGTTCTGCTATAACATAGTAGGACTGCTGGATCTGAGATTATATATATAAGGATTGAAGGATTTGTTTTTTGATCATTTTCACTTGGGGTCAAAATGCATAAAATGAAAGAATGGGAATTAGAAATGATGGAATCGGGAGTGAAAGAGAGAAATGTTTTTTCTCCCCCGAAAGAATCGTAATAAAGAATCGTACCCGCCTCGCTCCGGGACAGCAGGTAGTCGGGCAGCGCCGACTCGTTCCTCCGGAGGCGCGTGCGGACACAGTGGTTGGCGTCCTCCGCTGCAGCCTCCCCCAATCCCAGCACCCGCAGCACATCCAGCACTGCTGTAGCCCCGCACGCTGATGCCCCAATCTGCAGCGTCTGCCTCTCCAACGCCTCCTCCAGGGACCACAGCACGGCTCCCTGCTTCCCTTCGTCTTCACACTCCTGCTCACTGGCACCCCCTGCTGGCCAGATGCCCGCTGCGGATGCGTCCATGGTTGTGAGACTCCTGCAGGGTTGGTTAAAAGTTGCTGTAGTTAAGATTTAAGAGCAGATACTAGTGAGTGAAATGCACTGTGAGAATCTGTTTCTGGTTGACTGCACGCCTGCCTCTGAATGAGACTTTCGATTTTAGACTGCTCCCGGCTAATTCCTGACCAATCAGGGCTTCTCTACCCTGATTTGTTCAGGTAATCAAGCCATCTTGCCTGTCAACTATATGCCCGCCCATCACACAGAGTTATCATATCTCCACCACAGGTGCATGAATGCAACACTTCTCTATGGCAGAGAAACGTAGGGAGCAGGGCCGTACCCACCATTGAGGCAGCGAGGTCTGGACCTCTGTATTTTTCCCAAGGTGTATATAATACAAGTTGTGAAATAACTGCCTAAAAAAAACTTTACTTTACTAACGCCAAGATTACCACTTGCGCAACTGATCACCGTCATTGCTTTTGTGTGTATGTGTGTGGGTGGATGATCTTGTCGATACAAACTCTTTGATTATGTCAACAACTTGAGGCAGTGCAATGATCAGCGACAGCGACAGGCAGCACCTGAATCCATGCGAAGCGTGATACAGGTAACTAGAGAACTTTACTAGTGGACTGCTTGTAGTTCAATGTCATTCATCACCATCCGACATCATCTGAGGAATTGCTCCTCCTGTGCGGTCACACTCTGGTAAACAGCGGCCATCCATCATGATGCCGGCTAGTTAGTTTCACTTGAGTGAATTAACTAGCTAGCAAGCCAGCAATGGTAAAATGCTTAAACTGTAAACAACATGCTTTTCGTTTCAATTCAGTTTGTGAGAATTGTTGAAATTCATGTCCAAATGAGGTACCCCTATATTTTATTTTATTGTATTTTTTATTGTTAGTTAAACATTTTCAGCATTCATTTTCAGAATGTTTCGTGATCATATTAGCCCCGTCTGTATTTCCAGATTGCAGTGTGGATCGGTCATAAGCATTGCCACATTTAACCTGAATCTCATGTATATTACTGCTTGACAGATCATTGACGCTACTGCCCACTGTCCAATTTCTTTGCTCTCCAGACGTCTTAAAACGCACATATATAGATCAGGAAATCAACTTTTTTGTGTTTTTGTGCATGTCCCCCCCTAGCAAGCTCTGTATTTCTAAAACCCTGCGTACGGCCCTGGCAGGGAGGGAGGCCGCAGAAAGGAAAGAGTGGTTTATTTTCTAAAATCTTGCTCTCTTCTGCTCCCTGTCCTTACACATGTCAAATGTTACCGACACAGCAGCTTTAAGGTTGAATGCTGAGAGTGAATGATGTCCACACACAGTGCCCTTACACCTTGGACATCATTAGTAAACACACACTCATATACACACACTCACATACACACACACACACTCATATACACAGGAGAGAAAATTCAATTAAGTAGCCTATAATTTGAATAACTTCTTCATTAACTCTCTCTCTCACTCTCTCTCTCACACACACACACCAGGTGAGAAAATTCAATTAAGTATAATTTGAATAACTTCTTCATTAACTCTCTCTCTCACGCACGCCCACACACACACACACACACACAAGGTTGCCATGATATTTGGGGTTAAACATGTAAACATCCTAGTCAGTCACAGCTAAGTTGCCTAACTGTACGCTGAACAGTTTAACACGTAGGCTACACCGAAGAGTAGACTGAAAAGGGACACTTACTAAGACGTGTTAAGTGATTTCCTGCACACTTTCGTACTAACTCGACGGACTGTTTTTTTTTTTAAACGGAGCGTTTAACAGGCCTGCAGAAAACAGCCCGTCCGACGATGAGCTCTGTCAGCGACACACTGCGCATGCTCACGACATTCCTCCCGGGATTACTTCCGCGTTGTGTTTCGCTGAACGTCACATTAATAACACAACTAACGACCAGCGCCCCCTGCTGGACGACCAGACACACTGCCACAGCAATTTTAAACATTACACATATAAAACAGTAAAAGGTGAGAGGTAAGGTCATCATACAAACCAGCAAACAAACAAACTCTAAGTCGAATATAAAATAGGCTACTAAACAGAGGTAGGCGACACATTGCCATCATTCATTGTAAAGTGCTCTGGGAGGCTTTCAATATGACACCAATTAACGAAGAGGCCAACTCTCTAGTTAATTGCATCGAGACTTTCGTAAAAAAAATCTTTGAAAAGTACTTTTGTGTGTGTGTGTGTGTGTGTGTGTGTAAATACCTCTGATGGCCACTAGATGCCAGTGATGCAGCACTACGCCGACGCAGAGGGACAACCGCGTACGTCTCCACAACAATGGCAAATCAATAGCCACAGTGTGACACTGAGATGATGTCGATATTGACGTTGTGCAAAAAGCATGAAGCGTATGCCACCTGTCACCAAACTGACGCACACACACACACACACACACACACACACACACACACACACACACACACACACACACACACACACACACA
>JAOPJH010070092.1:0-10969 GCA_027122575.1 Merluccius polylepis
CCTGAGTGAACATGCTTCTTTCTGTCTTATTTCCAAAGTGTTGATCGTTTCTTTTGCTGAGATTTCCAAACAAATGCGCGTCTTGTGTTGTGTGTGGTCGCTAGGCTTTGAGGAAACAGAAAGTGATCCGGTTTGTCTTTGCGACAGCGGCGGCAAAAATAATGCGACTTTGAAACACTAGGGTGAGAAAAGTTGTCTACAGCCCCTTTAAATTTCATTTAATTTTAGAAAATCCCATTTTCCATGGCTTTAATGTTTTCGTTTGGCAGTGCCTGTGGCAGTGTTTAACCACTACCACTGGTACTTCAATGAAGGCTGCCTCCATGTTGACTCTCCCTGTGCTACGTGATGCTGTAGGTGACGGCGCGCGCAGAACACCTTGGTTCTGGTCTGCTGTACCAGGGATGCCAGCCCAACCCAGACCAGTTCATAGGGGTCTTCGCACAGAACCGGCCTGAGGTGAACCCTTTTTTTTTCACGTTCATACAACTTTATATGACTTAGAAATATGACTTGGTTGCAAACATGCACACATACAGAGACATACATAAGCACATAAACATACACAAGTACGTATACATACACACAAATAAAAACACAAATTCAGACACACAGCTTTTCCAAGTCCAACATTAATGAAGAAAATAAGATACAAATTGTAAAGAACATTATCTTCGACTTCAACTTTATGTTTGTTTTTCTGGTACTCCACCCCTCTTTATCTCTCTCTCTCTCTCTCTCTCTCTCTCTCTCTCTCTCTCCCTCTCTCACTCTCTCACTCACTCTCTCACTGTGTCTGTATGCTCTCTCTCACTGTCACTCCAGTGGATCATTTCTGAGCTGGCATGCTACACCTACTCCATGGTGGTAGTCCCGCTCTATGACACGCTGGGTCCAGACGCCATCCAGTTTATCATCAACACTGGTGAGGATGAACACAGTAATGTGTAAAGTTATCACAGTCACACTGAACTCCCAAACTCAAAGCAAAAAAATGCAAACAATAAGCATGCACACCCAAAGCTCACTAACACAAACTTCTAACACATGCACAGACAGACACACCAATGATGTCACTGTTTCAGACACACCAATGATGTCACTGTTTCAGACACACCAATAATGTTTTCAGTGTTCAGTGTAAGGCATGAGTCACTGAGCCACTCCGCTACCCTTTCCATGGCTGCTGTTAATTTATTGGCTACTGTCTCGACATCTTTCCCATGTGTAAATATAACAGTGTCATCAGCATACATCAGTGTCTCCATGTCCATACATATAGAGGGGAGATCATTGATGTATAAGCTGAAGAGTAGAGGTCCTAGGACTGATCCTTGTGGCACACCCAAAGTGCAGGTTCTCAGAGGGGACATTTTATCTTTGATCCTTACACACTGGGTACGTCCACTTAGATACGATTGAAGCCATGATAGCACATTGGATGAGAGATTAAATTGAGTTAGTTTAGTCAGTAGTACAGAGTGGTTTACAGTGTCAAAAGCCTTACGAAGATCCAGAAAGACTGCCCCAACAACCCCCCCTTTGTCAAGACTAGCCTTAATTGTCTCAAGGAAAAAGCAGCAAGCAGTTTCCGTGGAGTGATGCGCTCTAAAGCCATATTGCCTGGGATGTAACAGACCTTCCTTATTGAGATGTGATGTTAATTGCTCAGCCACAACTTTCTCAATAATTTTAGATGTAACTGGGAGTATGCTGATAGGTCTGTAATTACAGGTTTCATGACGATCACCAGATTTGAAGACAGGTGTTACAATGGCAGTCTTGAGAGAGGAGGGGAATATACATTCATCAAGCGACCTGTTTATTATACATGAGATTGGGGTGGAGAGAGTATCCTTATGTTTTTTTATAAGGACCTGGTCGATCCCCCAGGTATCCTTTGCTCTGGAGTTAGAGAGTGATGTCAGGATTTTGGTTACCTTAGATTTGTTTGTATGTGCGAAGTATAGTGGAGGGGTTTCGTTCATTAAAATCATAGAAGGCTGTGTTGTTGCAGAAGAGCAGTTAGTTAGTTTTGTAGAGGGACAGCTCAGTTCCAGAACAGAGTTAATAAAATAATCATTAAAAGTAGTTGCCACAGCTACGCAATCCTTGTGTGTGTCCCGTATTCCTGAAGTAGTGACTAATCTGGTTTGGTTGTTTACATAAAGCTCTATGGGTCCACTTTTGGAACGCTCCTTACCTGATAATTGGTCAATGCATTTCCATAGAAGTTTGGGATTCCCTTTGGCCTGCTTTATGACATCTAAAAAAAAGTTTGCTTTTGTTTTCCTAAGCTGTCCTGTGACTATGTTCCTGAGGCTGTTAAAAACCAGCCTGTCGGTTACCAGTCCTGACTTGAGCGATTTTTTAAGAGCAGCATCTCTGTCTTTCATCAGTTTCCAGAGCTTCTCATTAAACCAAGGCAGATTCTGTCTGCACTTGAGTTACTGTGGTGCTGTTTGAGTGAATTTATTCAGTACTTGTGTGATGTTTTTCCTGAGCTCGTCACAAGCCTGCTCACAGCTGCCACCACCGGTTGTGCTGTCCCAATTAATTAAGTTTATCTCATTGTCTAAGTACTGTAGGTCTTTTTTAGGTATGAATGATGAGTTGGTCCTGTCTTTACTTTTATTTTGGTTTTTATACCGTGATTTGGAAAGCTTGCGTGATACCAGGATGAGATTATGATCTGATATTCCTGTAACAAAGTTGTAGGTCTTATTTATGCGGTCGACTTTATTAGTGAAGATCAGATCGAGCAAGGTTTTAGAGGACTGTGTTAATCTGGTTGGGTTTTTTATCATCTGACTCAGGTGGAACTGACTAGTTATAATTTTTAGTTTCTTCCGTCGTGTTTTATCAATCCAGTTTAGGTTAAAGTCTCCCATCAGAAGAACCTCTTTACCATTACAGATTTTAAGAACCTCTTTGAGATCATCAAAGAAGGTGTCTTTTTCATTAGGTGGCCTATACAGCACAATAATATTAAAAGACATTTCAGGAGAGAGTGAAATCGTGACTGCAACACATTCCAATGCATTATTAGGGAGGTCCATCTGTCCATTGAATGTTATTCTTCACATAAACTAAGACCCCACCACCTTTACCATTAGTACGATCTCTTCTGAAAACATTATATTCCGGGATATAAAAAATGCCCGATGGAGTTGTTGGTGTCAACCATGTTTCTGAGAGTCCCAAGTAGTCAAGGTTGGAGTCAGTCAGAAGTTTTTGTAGTTGTTCAGTCTTGGATTTGATACTTCTGATATTAATGTGTCCACCAAAAAACCCTTTCAGCTTGACTTTGGAATCCCAGAGAACTTTGGCATGGTTAACCGTCTGTAAAAGTCTAGTCAGCTGTTGTTTAGCTACTGCAACATTGGCCGTGTGCGATGGTGTGTTACCGTGTGGGTTAGGCAGTGATGATGATCCGTGAGTCCCCATAGCGACCGGGCTGGCGTCAGTGGTTGGGCCATTGTTAGCCTGGTGTTTCTGGCTCCAGGGACGCTGGTGTGGTCCTGGGGTCTCCACAGCTGCTAGGCTAGCGCCGGCGACCAGGCCAGCGCTAGCCGTTAGCGCAACCCCGCTGAGGGCCCGAGGTTGCTGACGCCGGGAACGCCGGTGTGGTCCTGGGGTCTCCACAGCTGCTAGGCTAGTGCTGGCGACCAGGCCAGCGCTAGCCGTTGGCGCGACCCCGCTGAGGGCTCGCTGACGCCAGGAACGCCGGTGTGGTCCCGCGGTCTCTACAGCTGCTAGGCCGGCATTAGCGGCCAGGCTAATGCCAGCCGTCGGCGCGGCCCCGCTGAGAGACCGCTGTTTCTGGCTGGGGCCAGGACACGGGTGGATGTCTCCCGACATCCGCAGCGGGGGAGGTGCATGTGGGTGTGGCAGTGGCGATCCGTGAGTCTCCATGGCGACCGGGCTAGCATTAGCGGCTAAGCGAGTGCTAGCGTTTGTGGTTGAGTCAGTGCTAGCCTGGTGTTTCTGGCTCCAGGGACGCTGGTGTGGTCCTGGGGTCCCCACAGCTGCTAGGCTAGCGCTGGCGACCAGGCCAGCGCTAGCCATTAGCGCAACCCCGCTGAGGGCCCAAGGTTGCTGACGACGGGAACGCCGGTGTGGTCCTGGGGTCTCCACAGCTGCTAGGCTAGTGCTGGCGACCAGGCCAGTGCTAGCCGTTGGCGTGACCCCACTGAGGGCTCGCTGACGCCGGGAACGCCAGTGTAGTCCCGCGGTCTCTACAGCTGCTAGGCCGGCATTAGCGGCCAGGCTAATGCCAGCTGTCGGCGCGGCCCCGCTGCAAGTCCACTGTTTCTGGCCGGGGCCGGGACATGGGTGGATGTCTCCCGACATAAGCAGGCAGATTGAAATGACGAGGTGGGGAACCCCTCCACACCTTCTCACGCTTTTCCTGCAGCATACAAGGGGACGCCGCGGGCAACGCAGCAGCTCCTCCACGACCATACTCCCATAGCCCGGGTGCTTGTGCATCAAGCAATTGTCCAGTATGTAGAAGTTGGGGAAGTTTACCATCTGTTCCCCAACAGTTCGGCTATCCACGTGAATGATTTTGATTTTAAGGTGACTGCTAAAATCATTAAGGGCACATAAAAAACAGCGCGCTGTGCCTGACGCTGCTGCTGCTGCTCCTACCACCGTCGCCGCCATGTCGCGGGTCCCACACATGTACAAGTACTTCATGTACATGTACTTCATGTACAAGTACATCATGTACACGTACTTCATGTACAAGTACATCATGTACAAGTACTTCATGTACAAGTACTTCATGTACATGTACTTCATGTACAAGTACATCATGTACATGTACTTCATGTACAAGTACTTCATGTACATGTGTCACGCCCAGCTTGCCGTGCTGGGTGTGCCTGTCGACCTGGGGTGCCAGTGGTACCTGTTGTTCCTTTATCCCCACTAGGGGAGCTGTCTCTATGGCCGTGCCCGGCCAATGGTGACCTGATTGGACGGGAGATAAAAGACGTCTTTCCTGTCGGCTCGAGGTCTCACCGCTGCCCGGCCTGACGCAGGACGGCTGGCCGCAGCTGAGCGCCTCATTTTCACCTCACTTTGTGTTATTCGTCATCTACTGATTTGCACTACACTTTTGGTTGTTGCTTCTCATTACTGATAACTTTTTATTTGGTTACTTTAATAAACAGTTGTTACATCTTTCGAATCAGCGTGGTCTCCCTGATTATGTCAGCGCTACTCGAGCCAAGTGGTCCTGACATAATGGGGGCTCGTCCAGCCGTGTTTAACCCTGAATTTGGTAAGTTTACTTTAAGTCCCACTCAACAGCTTGCGGTGTGAGTGCGGTGTGTAGACACGTGATCGGCGAGGTTTTGTGAATGAAGTCGTGTGGGCCTACCGGCTTCTGATCGCCGATTGGTTGTTTCGGGGAGATCAGCGCTGATGATCCTTTAATATAGTTTGGTTTTGAGGGAAACTGGGGAGCATTTAATTTAGCCACGTTTTGGGTTGTTTTTTTTTCGAAGGATGAAGGTTTTTCTCGTCGCGGAGCGATCGGTCATTGGGAGCCATTGTCATCCCCAGTTTAGAGCGCTTCCGCGCTGGGTATAGGCTGCCGTGTCACTGTGTCTGGGCCAGGGCACCGCTGTGGAGAACCGGCCGCATTGGCTTCTGTCGGGACGGTACGGGCTCCAGCAGCGTTTGGTGAGTAAATGATGGAATCATCCTGGTCCTCGGACTCAGTGCGAAGATAGGGTATAGTAGTGGGGGGTAAATGTTTAGGGGGAAGGCTCTGATCGGTCTGTCCTGCTGCGTGAATTGTAGTCCGCGTTGTATATCTAGGTTGTTTTGTGAGCTTGTATAATGAGCGTATATGAGAACTTTTTGGCTGCTCCATCAGAGAGCTTATTGATAGCATTAACAAAAGAACAGTTGATACAGGTGGCAGAGCATTATTTGATTGAATTGACTATTCCAAAGAGGGCTAATAAAGAACAGTTGGTGGATTTTATTCGTGGACATTTAAAGGAGAAGCAGGTATTGCCTGGGGGTGCACTTGTAGAGCTTACCCTACCAACACCGTTGACAGGGCTCAACGAACCACTGTCCAGAATGAGTCAATTAACCTTTGATGAGCAAAAACAACTTTTGCAAATGCAGTTAGACCAAAGGAAATTAGAAATGGCGCAAGAGTTAGAACAAAGGAGAATAGAGGTTGTTGAAAGAGAGAGAGATCGCGTGCTTGAGATGGAGCGACTTAGACATACCGAGCATGAACAGGAACAAGCTCGAGAGCTTGAGCTCACTCGGCTTAAGTGGGAAGCTGAAGGTAGAGGCGGCGGTGGTGCCACTCAACATTCGGATTTAGGAAGTATGATAAAGTTCCTTCCGAAGTTTAATGAGCGTGATCCCGACGTTTTCTTTTCGTTATTTGAAAATGTTGCGGCAGATCAAAACTGGAGTAGTGGGAATAAAACTCTCCTGTTACAGACCGTTCTAATTGGCCGTGCGCAAGAAGCATTTGTGGCTTTGTCTTTCGAAGAAAGGAGATGCTATGAGAAGGTAAAAGAGGCTGTGCTGAAATGTTATGAACTTGTTCCGGAAGCGTATAGGCAACGTTTTCGCAATTTAAGAAAATTCGAAAGACAAACCCACTTAGAGTTAGCCAGAGAGCTCACAAGTGTTTTTAATCGCTGGCTTACTGCAGAGGGTATTGTTGAATTCGAAGGCTTGTGTAATTTGGTGTTGTTGGAACAGTTCAAAAACATATTGCCGGAACGCATTGCTATGTATCTTAACGAACATAAAGTGGAGACAGTTGCCGAGGCTGCGTCCCTCGCTGATGGCTATGTGTTGACCCACAAGAATCAGTTCGCCTATGCAAGAGACTATTCGCAACGGTATGACCACCGGAGAGATCACCGCGACGTTGTTGCGCAGGGGGTTCGGGGAAATGTGGGTCCTCCTGGAAGGTTCGATCCGATGCCTCATAGCAGAACCGATGGCAAGATGGAAGCAGACAATAAATGCAATTATTGTTGGCAATTGGGCCATTGGAAAAGGGATTGTCCATCTTGGCTTGCTCATAGAAAGAGTAGGCCTACAGCATTTACTAATGAAGTCAAGGATGTTGGTTGTGCGACGTCGATGCATGCCGCGCAGTTGGGCAGTGGACGAAAGGCGAATGTGTTTCAGTTGAAGGCTGAAAAAAATGACCACGAGCATTATAATGTACAGGAGGTAAAGATTGATGATGAACCAAAAACAGTATCCATGTCCAACTATGCCCCTTTCATTACAGAGGGGTTTGTGTCAATGGTAGGAGAGGCTCGTACAGTGCCAGTTAAAATACTGCGTGACACAGGGGCATCGGAGAGTTTTATTTGTCAATCGTCTTTGCCTTTCTCCCTTTTTTCAGACACTGGGAGGTGTGTTTTGATTCGGGGAATTGGCCTTCATCCGTTTCCAGTGCCATTGCACAGGATTAACTTGCAGTCTGGATTTGTGAATGGCGAAGTTGTTATAGCTGTACGTCCGACTCTGCCTGTAGATGGTATTGACCTGATTATCGGAAATGATTTGGGGGGGGATTGTGTATGGCCTGAGGAGTCATGGTCACCTCCGGTGGTCAAGTCAGTAGTTTCAGCATCAGCAGAGCCAGACAAATGTCTACTAGATTTCCCAGGGGTGTTCACTGCCTGCGCTGTGACGCGAGCGATGGCTCGTGCGCAGACAGAGAAACCGTCTGATGTATTAAGGACTGGTGCAGCTAAAGTGTTTGTTCCAGAACTACCAGTACCATTGTCCTCCAGTGAGACAATTAAAGCACAGAAGAATGACCAAAGTCTTGAGAAGTATTTTGCATTGGCCTATGGTAGTGATAAAGCTGAGCATGGCTATTTGATCCAGAATGGATTATTGGTGCGCAGGTGGTCACCTCATATAGACACAGATGGGGCAGTTCAGGTGTTACAGGTGGTGATGCCTGCAGAGTACCGTGAGCTAGTGTTAAAAACTGCGCACGGGGATGTGTCTGGACATTTTGGGGTGAGAAAGACCTATAATCGTGTGTTACAGCATTTCTATTGGCCACGTATTAAAAGAGATGTAACGAGGTACGTTAAAGCTTGTCATGCTTGTCAACTGGCAGGTAAACAAAATGCGTCGATTAAACCTGCACCGCTACAACCCATCCAGTCCGTGGGCACGCCGTTTGAACACCTGGTTATCGATTGTGTGGGTCCGTTGCCACCGTCCAAGTCTGGAAATGTGTATCTGTTCACTGTGATGTGTCAAGCCACGCGTTACCCTGCGGCCTATGCTTTGAGAACGATAACAACGAGATCAGTGGTTAAAGCTTTGTCTCAGTTTATATCTATTTTTGGTTTACCCAAAGTAATTCAGAGTGATCGAGGGTCAAACTTCACTTCCAAGACGTTTTCAGCGGCATTAAAACAACTGTGCATAAAGCACAATCTGAGTAGCGCCTATCATGCCCAAAGCCAGGGGGTTCTTGAACGTTTCCATGGCACCTTGAAAGCGTTGTTGCGTGCTTATTGTGTGGAGCTTAAGCGAGATTGGGAGGATGGCTTACCTTGGTTGTTACTGGCGGCGCGTGCAGTCGTACAGGACAGCACAGGCTTTAGCCCAAATGAGTTAGTTTTTGGTCACAAAGTACGCACATCATTGTCAGTGTTGGGCAGTGATCTGGATGGTGGTGAGGAGCCACCTGGAAATTTGGCTGACTATGTATATGGTTTTCGCCGGAGGTTGTTCTTAGCCGGGAAATTGGCTACTAAACATTTGTGCGAGGCTCAAACAAAAATGAAGCGCTTGTATGATCGTAAGGCAGTGGCTAGAGTGTTCAGCCCTGGGGACCAAGTGGTTGCACTGCTGCCCATTCTGGGTTCGCCATTTGGGGCTAAATACTCTGGTCCTTTCACTGTTCTGCGTAAAATCTCAGAGACTAACTATGTGGTGTCTACTCCTGAGCGCAGGAAGAAAGAACAGCACTGTCATATCAACCTACTAAAACCGTATTATTCCTCATCATTGCAGGTGGTGGGTGAGACAACTGCGGCTAGTCCTGTGGCGCTCGCTCTTGGGGAGGGCGTGTCCGACAGTTCTCAGGGGACGGCTGAGGATGGGGTGCGCGGTCCAGATGATGCAGTCCTACAGGCTCGGTTAAACAATACAGAGGCATTGGCTGAGTTGGACAGCCTTTTGGGACATTTGGATGAGGCGCAACGTGATGAGTTAAAGGCTTTAATTTTTGAGTTTTCGTCTTTGTTTTCGGACACGCCAACTTGCACCGGTCTTATAGAACACGACATAGATGTGGGGGATTCAAAACCGATTCGTCAGAGATTCTATCGTGTTTCTCCAGACAAACGAAAGAGCTTGGATGAAGGTGTACGATATCTACTTGAGAATGGCTTAGCAAAACCATCCTATTCGAGTTGGGCATCGCCATGCCTGCTGGTTAAAAAATCAGACAACACCTTCAGGTTTTGTACCGATTATAGGAAGGTGAATGCGGTGACCAAGGCAGACTCCTTTCCATTACCGCGTATTGAAGATTGTGTGGATCAAGTTGGCAGTGCACGTTATGTTAGTAAATTTGATTTATTGAAAGGGTATTATCAGGTAGCACTCACGCCTAGGGCGCAGGAGATATCTGCATTTATCACACCTTCGGGTTTGTATCAATACACCCGCATGAGTTTTGGACTGCGTAATGCTCCATCGTCATTTCAACGCCTCATGAATCGCGTCGTTGCAGGGTTAGAAGGGTGTGCGGTTTACCTTGATGATGTAGTTGTTTATGCAGATACATGGGCGATACACTTGGCTCGCATTCGTTCGCTGTTTGAGCGGTTGGCGGCAGCGACGCTCACAGTGAACCTTGCAAAGTGCGAGTTCGCCCAGGCCACCATAGTCTATCTAGGCAAGGTGGTCGGGCAGGGGCAGGTTCGGACTGTCAGGGCTAAAGTTCTAGCCATAGACAAGTTTCCTCCCCCAACTACTAAAAAAGAAGTAATGCGTTTCCTAGGCATGATTGGGTATTATCGCAGTTTTTGTTGTAATTTTTCTACCGTTGTGACTCCTCTTACCAATTTGTTAAAGAGTTCAGTGAAGTTTGTGTGGTCTGCTGATTGTCAGCAAGCGTTTGAAAACGCAAAACTTTTATTGAGTTCTGCACCTGTCTTGGCTGCTCCCAAATTAGATCAGCCTTTTCAGATACAAGTGGATGCAAGTCTTGTGGGGGCTGGCGCAGTTCTCACACAAAAGGATGCACAGGATATTGAGCGTCCTGTGTGTTATTTTTCACGCAAATTTAATCGTCATCAGTTTAATTATTCAACAATCGAGAAGGAGGCACTGGCGTTGATCTGGGGTCTCCAACATTTCGAGGTTTATGTGGGGGGAGGTATTCATCCTGTTGTGGTTTATACCGACCACAATCCCCTCACATTCCTCTCGTCTTTACAGAACGCTAACCAGCGTCTCATGCGGTGGGCGCTTTTCTTGCAGCCATACTGGCTGTCCATTAGACACATCCGTGGCACTGAGAATGTGCTAGCGGACACGCTTTCTCGGGCCCCAGATGAGTCAATGTAATGTGTTTTTTGTGCCTACAGTTTCCTTTGTCTCATCTGTCCACCTTAGATAGCTATCCGCAGGGTCTGCTTGGTGGTATGATGGGGTGAAGATCGGGTGGTGAGGACAGCCGGTGTTGGTGATGGGTTGTGTCAGTTGTGTCCACACGGTTAAATGGATGACTGTGCACAATGGACGGAGTGTGTGTGAGTCGTCCAGTGTGAGTTGAATTTAGTTTATTATTTGGTTGGATAGATACAGAGTCTGGTTAATATGAGCCTCTGTCTTTTAGGGGGGAGTGATGTCACGCCCAGCTTGCCGTGCTGGGTGTGCCTGTCGACCTGGGGTGCCAGTGGTACCTGTTGTTCCTTTATCCCCA
>JAOPJH010070132.1:0-10958 GCA_027122575.1 Merluccius polylepis
ACACACACACACACACACACACACACACACACACACACACACACACACACACACACACACACACACACAGTGCAAGTCCATCCTTTCCAATCAGACCCTTTGGAAGAAGACTAGAGCCGTTATTTGGCCCCACACGGCACATAAGGTTTTCATTTGGAGTTCAGCGTAGCACACATTTAGCTTTTTTATACCTTTAGTCAAAAAGTTAAGATTTTGTTATTTAGATAGAGCTATAGGACGCTACACCTCACCTTGCAAACCACACACACACACACACAGACACACACAGACACAGACACAGACACAGACACACACACACATACACATACACATACATACACAGACCCCCAACCACGAACACACACACCAAAAGGAGGCCTCCTACAGGGCTTGTTACATCATTGTGGTCCTAATAGAAAGCGGTAAGGAATTTCCGAGGCCTGTATCTGTGGGGAGCTACAGCAGATGGTGTGCTGTGACTCTGCCAAAGTCTGTTCTCCTTCTTTTCCACGCATCCCTCATTCCTTACTTACAACTAAAGCCACTTTCAGAAAGTCAACAGCAACATCAACAGCTCATTTTTGGGGCTATTATGTTCAAGATGGTTCAAGGGTTTGGTGTGGTTAGGGACAGAATAAGGATTTGGGCAGAGTATTGTGGCTGGCTTATGATCAAGCAATCCTGTCTACTTAACCACCAAGATGATGGTAGTATGATCCATCCACAGTATTAATAATAACATTGTCTCTCTCTCCCTCTCTCTTTCTCTCTCTCTTTCTCTCACTTTAAAACAAACTGTATTTTTTTTAGGACAATTAGTCATAAATGAACTGCTGCTTCAGCAAAGGAAAAATGTGAAAGAGAAAATAAATCTGTAGTGTCGGATTATGCAGGATTGGCCCCATACCAGGGAGGGACATGAGTAATTGACCTTTCTTCAATGTCATTGGGCATTCCCCACTGCCTCGGGCTGTATTGACTTAACGTCCCAACTAGCTCACTGCTTTTTTTTTGGGGGGGGGGGGGGGGCCGGTGGTCAATGGGATCAATAAAAAGGAGAGTTAATGCAACATGAAAGATTAGTGTGTTGTGTGCCATCCAAATCAACATGTGAGCAAAATATGTTGTTTTGTCCAATAGTGTCCAACAGGAATAGCAGCGGCCTCATCTCAAGCTGGAACACCAGGAACAGGGTGGCTCAAATGAGCGTGATTGGTGGGCGGGAGGGGAGGGAGCTGTATCTGTTTCAGTTAAATGGGTTTAGTGGCCAGAGGCGAGAGAGAGGGAGAGGGACTTCTGATGGAGGCATATCCGTTTCTGTTACATGTTTCTGATATTGCTTTGTCAAATTCTTCATAAAAAAACTCCCAATAAACATGTTTATTTTCCTTGTCTCTGTTGTTGTTCTTCTTATCATGTTGTTATTCTTCTCGCTCCGGGGACTGTTACAGTGACTTGCGTACACAGCTCATAGGAAGTAAGAGAACGGAAATTGCGTTTCGGTAGACCAGAAAAACAATACAAATCATGACCTTCTGTGGGCCTAAATAGCAGGTAGAGCAGTGAATGATCTATGAGGGGAGGAGATCCATATGTATTCACTTCCATGGCTTCCGCATTGACAACAGCTCATCTCAGTATAATGTCATTATTAGCTAAATGTAATAGTGTAAGGCACCAAACCATACAACTTTTAATGTCAGCTAGCACAGAAACAAATGCTGTCAACTGTTTGGTGTATTGATATTGTACTACTTTACTAATCCATGTTGACAAAAGTTTAGCTCCTCCCAGCTGGCCCTCAGAAACACTTTTGGTCACTCCACAATGTGCATTAAGGCCGACATTTTGAAAGCTAGTGGGAGCTTACAGTATATTAATACAGCATAACATAACATAACATAATGACATTTTCAAATAATTATCATCTGATACTGAACCACCATGTATTCAATAATATGAACTTGAATTTTATTTTGGCAAAAACATTTGAATCAAGAAGATATATATTATAAACCAATTTTGCAAATGCAGGATTTTCCAGTAATAGCATTAGTATGGATGGATGCAATTGGAAATTAAAATACAGAGGCACTAGCAGCAGGTTTGTGTGGCAAGTTAAGTGAGAAAACCCCTATACTATACCTCTGGGTTTTGATACCCATTCATTTATTTCATGCAAAACCCTGATATTATGGATAAAGCGCCCCTGACCATTAGACTTTTACATTTTGGCTTGAGAGAACCCCAAACAAACTTTTTAGGATTTTTAAGAACATTTTGTATGTTATAATAAATTTGTATGAAATGCGTTGTTTATTTTCTGTACATAAAAACAATTTTGAGACAGACTACTTCTACTAGTACTACCACCACACACACACACACACACTTTTTTATGTTCTTGATGGTGCGGCCTATGTTCTTTGTGTGCTTTTCAATTTGGGTAAACATTTCACAAGTTGAGTCTATTATATCCATGTTAATGACCAGTGTGACTCATGTCTTTACCTAGAGGGGAGTGTACAGTCATAAATCACTTGACAGAAAAGATAACCTGCTTCTTTGGGGTCTGTACATACATGCAAACAGGCATATTGTTACATGATTTCTTGCTGTACTTGCGTGCCCATGCCATGTTAATTACCAGTGTAACTCATGTTTGTACTGAAGAAGTTCCTCTCCACTGTTGAACCACATGTGCATGCATGGCAGTCATGTGCTTCTGGTTTTAGGGTCTTCGAGATTAATTTGTAAATAATTCATACTCCAAACCATAAATCATGTCATATAATATTACATTATTCTCCTTGAAGCTCGTCGTTAAGAATTGTAGTAATAATTGTGTTATTGCAGATATTCTGGAATTGGTGCATGCCTTCACTAATTATGAACGTCAACATAAAAAGACAGACAGCACACAAAAAACTTGATCAGGGCTCAAGGATGTACCCAAGAAGATAGCAGTCACCAGTGTTTCCTGTGGAACAAAAGGTTTGCTGTGCGGGTAATGTCAAGAGGGGTGGGGGGGTTCTGAAAAAAAAAATGCTGACATTGTTTTACATATGTCTGTCTACAAGGTAAACTAACACTTAATGCTAATAATTATATTAATTATAGTTATTTTTCAGTGACAGTAATGACTACGTTTTAAAAAGCTAGGTTAGTACCAGAGTTATTATAGTTTTTAATTTTTTTATTAGTTTTTATTTATATGTAGTCTTTCATTTTGGTTTTTGATTTCAGTTTTAGTTAGTTTTAGGTTTTAGTGCATAAGTAATTTTATTTTCATTTTGAGGAATTGACTAGTTTTAGTTTTAGAGTTTTTATTTAGTTTTAGTCTTAATTTTAGTTTGTAATTTTAGTATTATGAGGAAAGCCTTTATTTATAGTAGCTGAAAAAGGTCCCATATTGTGCATACAAAACAATTGTATTCTTGTACACCATGGACCATTAAAGGGATATTTCAGATTTTTTTGAAGTGGGGTTGTATGAGGTACTTATCTATAGTCAGTGTATTACCTACTGTAGAAGGCGGTCGGCGCGCCCCAAGTTTGGAGAATCAGACAGCTGTACTAGCACAGACGCTAAGCAATGTACTGCGGAGAACGGGGTCAGCAGCAAAACGTATTTTAGGCGCCTAAAAAAAATCTATATCAGTTTAAGTATTTGCTATATATAGAATATTCTCGCTGCTTTACCTTGCCGTCAGACAGCAGGTGAAAACGAGGCTGATTTTACCCACAATTCTATTTCGTTTAAGTTCTCATTGCATTGTTCATTGTAGTTTTTATTTAGTTTTTGTTTTGTGCTGTTTTTATTTTATTTTTTACATTTCAGTTAAAGGGGCTGTAGACAACTTTTCCCACCCTAGCGTTTCAAAGTGGTATTCATTTTGTGCTGCTGTCGCAAAGACAAACTGGATCGCTTTCCATTTCCTCAATGCCTAGCAACCACAAACACCACAAGACGCTGAGATTTCTTTGGAAATCTCAGCGAAAGAAATGATCAACCCTTAAATAATTAAGAAAGAAGCATATTCACTGAGGAGGTAAAGTGAAATTGGTATCATTTTATTTGGAAACAGGCAAAAGCTATTGTAATGATGTTCATTGCACAGTAATACCATGGTTTGAGTATATATAACAAGTATCGGCAGCAGGGGTTGGCGTCGGGCGGAGGGGGATTAGAAGAAAACATTAGGAGGAAAATGGTGAGTTTATTCATTCATTTAGTCTATAATGGAGACCTGAAAGCAGATACAAATTATTTAGTATGTGTTGAGAAAAGCAAACTGGGTTGGTAGCCTGACTGGATTGCCTGGCGAGTTGTGATGATGATGATGTTAATTCAGGTAGTATACTCAAAACGTACGCAGCGTATGCAGATATAAGTAATGTCATCAGATTGGCTTTACTTCGGTGGTTCCACCATCCACCATTTCCAACAGAAGCACTATTCCTCCTGGTTTGGTTGCACGTGCAATGGTTGACGTGTTTTCTTTGTGGAGTAAATGGAGCCTTAATTTTTCCCAGGAGATCGTACCCGGTGGCAGACAGACAGACAGACAGCTAAGGGAACCAATCTAAACACAAATGGTGTCATTATTCTGTAGCCATTACACTGTGCAATCAACATTTACTACATATTGATATGTTAAAGCAAAACATTTCAACAAAATTATTTTGTTCACTGCTAGTTTTAGTTTTAGTCTTAGTTTTTGTTAACTATAGTAACTCTGGTTAGTACACCCACAGCCTGACTGCACTTGTGTTACCTGTGTATGTGACTTTAAGTCTAGCAGGTTTGTTGTGGGAAGTGAGTCTCTCCCGGTGTGTGAGAGTAACGTTACCGGCCGGCACGTTGCCGCAGCCTCAGAAAAGTGTATGCCATTAGCGGTAGTCACGTTACATTTGTCTGCCATAAAGTGTGTAGATAGGCTCAGGTTTCAGTATAATAGTTACTGTATGGCTGTGCTTTCAGTTAGTATTACTATAACCAGCAGCAGCTGCAAGTCAGGTTAAAAAGTCATTTAAAATAGCCTGAAACCGGAGGTCTCCCAAATATTTACAGTTCAGAGCTGCGGATCTGGAAAGATAATGTTAACAATCACTTGAATTTAGACTATATAATTTTATCTCTCTTGATATGATACACATATATAGTTTGGCTAACTAAATGCCTGCTCTTACCTACCTCATCTGCTTTTCTTTTCCTTGGAAAATAACTAAGTAAGCTAATTTTCAATAGTGCCGTTAACCATGGATGTAAGCCGCTAACCGACTGAATTCCGTAATGCGTGCGCTGGGGATGGGAGACGGGGCTTCCCGGGTGAGTCACCAAGGCATTGGATAGATTATTTTCTTTTGGGATTTTTTTTTTGTTCAGGTTTTTTGTTACAGGTTTTTGGCAAAATGTTACCAGCGGAAACCCTGCGTCACATAGGCAACCTTTTCGTTTGTGTTCATATGATGTAGTAGGCCTACATTTTGGCTGTTCGAAATTGCTTAGTTTGTTGATTCAGGGTAGGCATTAGGTGAGGGGATGTTTAAGTGTGGGTGTAAGTGTGGATATGGTTGGCTGTAAGTAATGGTTTGGTGTGGTTAAGGACCGGCTAGTGTCACAGAGCCAGACTTTCCATACGGAAAGTCTGGGACACAGCGTGCAACTGTGCCAAGAACCGTTTACTTATCAGGAAGAGGTCTTGATTGACATGCAAGCACGACCAATCACGGACTGTACACCGGGAATAGTACTTCTTGAAAAATAGACCCATGGTGAAACCGTGATTTTATATATGATCTTCAACATGGTAATCTATACCATTTTGTCACCATTGCTAGAAATAAGACTGTAATTAAGAAAACACTTTATGAACATTGATGATACTCTGCTCCGATTGCATTCTTTTTGTGACGTTGAAGTGCCTTTTCGGCGATGAAGGGGAGAAGTGTCCAGGCAGTGGTTGATGTTGATGGCCGTGTCCGAGAGGGTTAAGCTTCTCTGACACTTAAAGTATAACGCCACAGTGTGGCGCATTTCATATACAACATCGCTCATTATAACGATCATACACAAGGACGCTACTAGCATAAAAAATGTATCACAAAGTTGGCGTGGGTCGTAACCATGGGGATAACTTCTTCCTAGAACTCTGAACTCTTAAAGTATTAAAATTAAGAGATGAGAAAGTATCATTAATTGACAACTGTTTATTTATTGGCAGGCAACATGTGCAACATATTCTGCAGACCGGTGAAGCCTTTAGCTGCGTGAAAGATAAATGTTCTCGGGTGTTTTGCATTCATAACCTCGTGATTCAGTGAGAGTGAGGCCAAAACATCGGAAAGTATGCCTTTGTGACATTTCTTTATATTTTTCTTTGTCAACAGAAAATGAAAAGCTGAAAAGATTTAAACAGAAGAACTAATTATTTTTCCCTCTGATGGGCATGCGCGCGCTACGGCGGGATTGGACACGTCTGGGTCCAGTAGTGGCAATGCGCGATGTGCTCGCCATGGAACAAGCGCGCCTGCTTTTAAAGGGAATGTGAGACGACGCTCTGATTGGTTTATTGCACGTTACGCCCAAACCACACCTATGACTAATGTAGCTACTTCAGACCAACCCATTTTAGATTTGCGCTGGGCGCAAGAGTCATTTATCCCGCTGGCATAATAGCAACAGCGCCCAAGATCCGCCCACAAAGCTAGTTGCGCTTTGCGTTTGATACTTGCGTTTCAGACCGGCAAGATAGGGCCCTTAATGTCTGAAGAGTTGTTTCTAAACACATTATACATGTTAGAAAGTAATTGCTGAAAATGTGAAAAGACTGCAGAACCATGTACCGGTAGTACTGAATTGTGGAGTTTGACCACTTTTCCGTTTTTCACCATTTTTGTTTTGAGGATTTTTTGGGCAGGGCGGGTGGCTCGATGACGCACTTGAGCTTATTACTTATTACTTAGACTGAGGTTGATTCTCAGGTAGGTCAGCGTCCTCTGACGAATTGGATTCTGGCTCTGGTGGCTCAAACGTGTACAGCTGCAAAAGTCCAATAACACTGCTAGAAAGAGCATCCATTTTGCAGGTCGTAGTGGTATTTGACACTTAAAGAGGCTTGTAACAGTTCAGATCCGTGTTCAGGGTTGAGGCAGCAGGTACTGGGGTTTCCACAATGCTCGTCATTCATTGTTAATAAATCAACCTTGTATGGCTACTATTTTATCACATTCATAAAAAAGAGGCAAAATGTCACCGTTGAGTTGAGGGGCAAAAGAATCAAATAGGAGTGTAGCAATATGCATCCGTCCGTGACATGTCCTCCGCACAACTAGGGTTGGGTATTATTTGAAATATTTCGATTCTGGTTCGATTTCGATTCCTGTACAACGTTGCCGGTTCCTAAACGGTTCCGAAATGGATACTTTTTTCTTTTCTTTTTTATAGAAATGCCATGCCAGCACTGATTCTTTGAAAAGGTACCAGTTCCTAGCATTGCCAGAACCAATATGACACCTTCTTTAAAATAAAGACCAAAAAACTGATTCAATTGTTGAAATTCTTCCATTTTTAATGGTAACTTATTTGGTGAGACATGAGCAACATAGGCTGTGCGAAAAAGTATAGACCTATTTAAGCAAATAGAATTGTCATTGTAGGTTATTAAAAAATTATCTCTTTGATTATAGTTTCAGTTGCTCTTTCCATCTGTAATAATACATTATAATAACATAACAAATAGTGGCTGTAGACAACGTTTAGTCTGTAGTCTGTCCATCTGTCAACATACAAATGTATGCTGATGACACAGTTCTTTACATACATGCTAAAAACAAACAACAAGCTGCATACAAACTAACTGCAGCCATGGTTCTTGTATCTGATTGGTTGGGCAATTCATGTTTACCGTCTTTTTCTCACGGAAATCTACAGAGACTCACCAACAAGGTGGTGTCTGTTTTTAGATACCTTGGAATCATTTTAGATTTGAATCTATCAATAAAAAGCATGTTAAAAAGGTGGCCAACGCTATTAAATTCAACCTGGCTAACTTAGACATATAAGCATATAAGACAATACCTAACAACATAGGCAGCTAACCTCTTTATGCAAGCTATGATCTTCTCCCACATAGCATACTGTTTTACAAGCTGGTCACAAGCAAGCATGACAACTCTGAAATCAATTAATTCCCTTTATAAACAGACACTAAAAACACTTGACCGAAAGGCCAATAGCTATCACCATTGACATATAGTACAAAAGTACAATTTATTTAATTTTGAAAGCTTTAAACATTTTGCAGCAGCCTCGCTACTGCACCCTGGGCAGCAGTAGAGAGGAAAGTGCTCCGCAACTTTTCCGACCACAAGAGGGTAAGGATTGCGAGGATTGTTGCGGAACCAAAATGAGGCACCGAAAAAAATGTAGTTATTCGGTCCGGGTACAACCGACCATGTTGCCACCGGGACCACTCAGTTCTCGGTCCTCGGTACCAAACCCTACGCACAACTAACTAAAACTAAAGCACTGTTTAATGATGGCAACACAGCACGTTTTAAAAGGTACACCCCCCCCCCCCATGCCCGAGCGTTTCAGTGCTTATTTTTCACAATTTTGAAATTTAATTTAATATACTTTTTTTTAACTCAAAGCACATTTACTTTTGCTTTTCAGGGACTTTAATGTAAATATAAAGCTATAATAAACCTATATTACTAACCTGTATTCACCCTTATCGCGCTGGAGCTACGTACATTTCTGTGAGTGAAAATGCTGACTTGCATATGACAATTGTAACTTCCTTCAAGACACTGCACATCTTAATTTGCTCTATGTATCAGTCATCACATGGTGACGCAGTGCTAATGAACGGAAGAGGCTGAGACTAAGGTCAGGGTAACGATCCAGGCAGCGCTACCAGCAGGAGTCTTTGAAATGAGTGGGCCAGCAACATTACTTTAGCCTAGGATAAAAGCATGATAAAATAATCTGTTGATAAGATGCATATCAAATATTATGTAGGGCAGCCTGGTTATAAATATTAAATGTTTACTTAACTGTCACTTTTAACATTATGGTTCAACTGCAACATATAGTGTATGGACCCCAAATTTCCAGGATCAGGATAAAACACAAATATGAGGGGACACTGCCTTTATGGGGCAAATTTAAGCAATTGTTTTATATATAACATTTTCAGCAGATCAAATTAGCCTGTGAAATGGGTAGTGATCAAAAAGCACAGCTGCTCTCCTTTAGTGACATTATGACTAAACTATCTATAGCAACTGCAGTACCCTTAAGTGTCTGCATCCATAATAGCCTAATTCTGATATTTGTAAAATAGTTTGGATTGGGTTGCACAAAATACAAAATATTAATGTTTAACCACCACACCTTAAGCATGATGTGCCTCACCTATTCAAGAGATAATGTAGTATTTGGTCATGTTTGCGTTTTTGACAGTGCCCCCCCCCCCCCCACGTCCCGCCCCCATCTGGCATCACCGCCTCCGCCGCTGCCTACTGGTTCAACGATGATCTACTTTTAGAAAGAAACCCAGCGCTGTGCTGCTCTCCCCCCTTTTTCCTTTCTCGTTTTCATGAATGGGAGACGTTGTGCAAATAAAAGCGATCCGCTAAAAGCACTAGAGGAGCTGCGGCGTCGCGATAAAGACCCTGCGGTCGGCGGCGCGAGGAGGACGCGGTCGGCGGCGCGAGGAGGACGCGTCCGCCGCCCGGAAGCTGCTGCTGACCGTCGGCTGTATGGTCACCGGTCTGCACGCGACATTAGCGGGCTGAAACGGTCTAACTACAAAGCCCCGTGCTCCGCCATTACGGCAGACGCAGCCCACCGCCTAGCCTACATTACCCCCCCCCCCCCGAGACGGACGGGGGGTCAAACTATCCAGCCCCGGGGGGCGCGAGGCCCTCCCTCTCCCGGATGGATAGTTTGACAAGGAAGGCCCCCCGCGCGCACACAGACGCGCGCGCGCGCTCCGTTCCCGTTATATGAGGAGTGATGCAGGAAGGCAAAAAAAAAAACTGCACCGCGGCCACGCGGCTCACACCACCATGCCCACCGCACGTCCACGCCAGGCATGTCATGTGCGGGGAGGGAGGGCAGCAAGTAGGTGTAGTTAGGGGCAGCAGTAGGTGTAGTTCTGGGTGTAGTTAAGGGCTGCAGTAGCTGTAGTTATAGGTCTAATTAGGGGCAGCAGTAGGTGTAGTTCTGGGTGTAGTTCAGGGCAGCAGTAGGTGTAGTTATAGGTCTAGTTAGGGGCAGCAGTAGGTGTAGTTATAGGTCTAGTTAGGGGCAGCAGTAGGTGTAGTTCTGGGTGTAGTTAGGGGCAGCAGTAGGTGTAGTTCTGGGTGTAGTTAGGGGCAGCAGTAGGTGTAGTTACGGGCAACAGTAGGTGTAGTTCAGGGCAGCAGTAGATGTAGTTATGTGTAGTTCAGGGCAACAGTATGTGTAGTTAGGGGCAGCAGTAGGTGTAGTTAGGGGCAACAGTAGGTGTAGTTAAAGGTGTAGTTCAGGGCAGCAGTAGGTGTAGTTATAGGTGTAGTTCAGGGCAGCAGTAGGTGTATTTATAGGTGTAGTTAAGGGCAGCAGTAGGTGTAGTTAGGGGCAACAGTAGGTGTAGTACAGGGCAGCAGTAGGTGTAGTTAAAGGTGTAGTTCAGGGCAGCAGTAGGTGTAGTTAGGGGCAACAGTAGGTGTAGTTAGGGGCAACAGTAGGTGTAGTTAAGGGCAGCAGTAGGTGTAGTTCAGGGCAGCAGTAGGTGTAGTTATAGGTGTAGTTAAGGGCAGCAGTAGGTGTAGTTCAGGGCAGCAGTAGGTGTAGTTCAGGGCAGCAGTAGGTGTAGTTAGGGGCAGCAGTAGGTGTAGTTAAAGGTGTAGTTCAGGGCAGCAGTAGGTGTAGTTATAGGTGTAGTTCAGGGCAGCAGTAGGTG
>JAOPJH010070220.1:0-10913 GCA_027122575.1 Merluccius polylepis
CTCTCTCTCTCTCTCTCTCTCTCTCTCTCTCTCTCTCTCTCTCTCTCTCTATCTCTCTCTCTCTCCCTCTCTCTCTCTCTCTCTCTCTCTCTCCCTCTCTCCCTCTCTCTCTCTAACCAAATCACCAAAACTTGTCTTGACAGACTATAAGAGACTGTCCTAACAGACGGTAAAAGACTGTCCTAACAACTAGCTAACTCCTAACAACTAGCTAACAACTAACTAACTACAGGATCACGTTAACCAGCCTTAACTACAAGACAACGTGTCCTGAGTGACATGCCCTTTGTTGCGCGTGTCCACTGTGAACAATATTGTCATCAGTGTTTTCCCGCTTGTCACTGGTACTGATTCTGTCATCATGAACTTGATGACAGAATCGATCATCTCCTTGACGCACAACCTAGGCCGGGTCTTCTCCACGGGTCGGTTCTTGTTGCACCGCTCTTTGCAATCGACATGCTTCGGCTTGGTGGCATATTGACATGCTGACCCTGATCCAAGATTGATGGATGCTTATTGCTAATTGATATATCTTTATTCCAGATCATCAGCCAAAAGCAACAGAGGAAGAAGGTTAGGTTAAAGCCCGGGCCCAGCCTCTAACCCGAGTTAAGGTGATGAGGATGAGTGGGTGAGGAAGATGAGAATGGTAATGAGAGCGGACTCCAGAGGAGAACAGGTGGAACCGGGAGGTGCTGGCAGAAGGAGCACCACCTACCAGGATTAAAGTGGATCATAGTAATCTCATTATGCCGTGTATTGGTCTACATCCCAGAAAAGTGAAAACCTGAAACTCCCCGGGGGTTAAACCTGAGACAGTTGAAACAACAAGTCTTTTTTTAGACAACACCTGACGCAGCACATTTCCACAGACAGCCCTTTAAAATCCTTAATCCTTAATCCATCATAAACACACAGCCCTCTGAGAGACAAGCTGGTGGAGCGGCAGGGTGTGACGGATTAGAGAAGGCGTGGGTTCACAGGCTCTTCAGAGGCCTGTTTACATGCGTATTGTCTGGAAATAGTCCTGTTTTGTGCTGAACGATGAAAAGAGAAGCTTAAACCTCGCGTTGAATCTGAACATCAAGCCGAGAGAGTTTAGGGTGGCTGTTGAGAGTTTGACTGAGTTTACCACTGTTTCGCTGTGTTGTAAAGTGTTTATTCCCTAATAGCGCCGCAGGACCGTCTAAATCAGGACTGGCCAGAATTGAATGCTTCAGGGATAATTACAGCACCCGATAAAAAGTGAAAGTGCGTAAAAAACTCCAGATTACTATTCTGAAGTTGTACAGCTCTCTTAATTTCTCTCTCTCTCTCTCTCCCTCCCTCCCTCTCCCATTATTCGTATCGGCCATACAGATATATTAGTGCTCTCTCCCCCTGGTCCTCTTCCTCTCCTCTACACCTTATAGTCCTATGGTCCAATACATCTCTCTTGGAGCGTACCATTTATACATCTCTCTTGGAGTGTACCATTTATACATCTCTCTTGGAGGGTACCATTTGTACATCTCTTGGATTGTACCCCCCCTCTCTCTCTCAATTCTAACAATGGTTTCATCTCTTGGTGAGCAGGGCATGGTGATAAGTGCAGACGACTTTGAGCTAAAGGATTGAATTTAGCAAAATAAAATGAGTGTGAAAGCAAACTTGGCTCTGAGCATCAGAGAGCAAGCGAGGAGGACCAGAGAGAGACCATGAAGGAAGTGTTTACTCCCACTGTTGGATTACTTTCTGACTATCCTACGGTTTAAAACCCTCCCGAAGGGCCATAACATGGTTCTCCCACTAAAACCTGGAAATAGTAATAGGAATAGAAAATAAATGTAAATGGTATGTTGCTTTTTGCATTTTGCTGACTGTCTAGTTGCTAATGCTAATGCTAGCTCAGTGGAATGAGCTCACGGTGCACTGGCTGGGGAGAGGGAGACCATGTTGACCGTTGGAGCCGTAGTCAAGCCTAACCTTCATCATCCTCCACATAGGTTTTCATTTGTAATCAAATCCTTCAGGGGCTTAGGGAGCAGCTTGGGGGTTAGGGAGCAGCTCGGGCTTAGGGAGCAGCTCGGGGTTAGGGAGCAGCTTGGGGGTTAGGGAGCAGCTCAGGGTTAGGGAGCAGCTAGGGGTTAGGGAGCAGCTAGGGGTTAGGGAGCAGTTTGAGGGTTAGGGAGCAGCTCAGGGTTAGGGAGCAGCTCAGGGTTAGGGAGCAGCTCAGGGCTAGGGAGCAGCTCAGGGTTAGGGAGCAGCTAGGGGTTAGAGAGCAGCTAGGGGTTAGGGAGCAGCTAGGGGTTAGGGAGCAGCTAGGGGTTAGGGAGCAGCTCGGGTTAGGGTTAGGTTTGGGGCACTGGCAGACCGACTCTCTCTTTTTTGGCATTTTTGTGTCATTTGTCATTTGTGGCATATACAGATTATATTGATGGTCGAACATATATACAGATACAGATAGTGACATCACTGCACATCCCTACTACGTACCTTTTAAGGCATTCACAGTATAATATTACAGTATAATATTACAGTATAATATTACAGTATAATATTACGTACTTACAATATTAAAATACAGTACTGCCTGAAGCCAAAAACTTATTTCAGTCATTTCATATTCCAGTCAGGATCTTGTTAATGGTTTCAGAAAGCGTTTACATTCTGATCATAAATAGCCTTGTTCTGAACATCACCATGGAAACAGAGCTTGCCTGGATCATCTGCAAAACTCTGGGGATACATCCCATAATATCAACAAACAACTTTACCATACAGTGTTACAGAGTATTAACCACATAGTTAAGATTGACCAGATGTTATGCAAATTAAGTGTTTCATGTATTATGTATACTATCAACAAATACCTAATGTTTAATGTATTATGTATAATATCAACAAATAACTAATGTTTAATGTATTATGTATAATATCAATAAATAACAAGTGTTTCATGTATTATGTATAATATCTGTTACATGGATGACCAGTGGAAGGTCACACCTGCCTCTTTTACGCACAATCAATGGTTAATTGATTGAATAACCAGCACTTTGAGCTGCTCTAAAAACTTAGCATGTAGGCTAACAACTTAGCCTGCATGCTAACAACTTAGCCTGAAGATAGTTTTCTGTATTAATGAGGACAGTTTTCTGTATTAATGAGGACAGTTTTCTGTATTAATGAGGACAGTATTCTGTATTAATGAGGACAGTTTTCTGTATTAATGAGGACAGTATTCTGTATTAATGAGGACAGTATTCTGTATTAATGAGGACCGTTTTCTGTATTAATGAGGACAGTTTTCTGTATTAATGAGGACAGCATTCTGTATTAACAAGGACAGTAGTTTAGCGCTAAGAGAAGAGAAAGGGTAAAACAAGACAGAGCTCTGGAGTTGGACGAGGCGTAAACATGGACAACAGGGAGTTCTGCTGCCACAGCATTTAGCTTAGCGACCGCTAGCTTATCTGAAGCACGCAGGAGGAACAACAATGGACTTATCTCCTCCACAGGCTAGCTGGAGGCCAGCACCGCTTCACTGATCATAAACCATAACATGGTCCACAAGTCAGCAAGAGTAAACAACCAAGAGTCAATAAATATCTTTTAAATATCTTCGAATGAATACCTTTTAAATATCTTCTAATAAAAAACATCTACTAACTTACATCAGGTCCATTCAATATCTCAAACAAAGGCATAATATAATTGAATAAATACCGTAAATATATAATATATAATATAAATACTAACTCATCTCACGTCTTTCCTGCATATCAGGATTCTGATAGCTACAATTTGATCCTATATTTAATCTTTTTAAGTCTTAATGATCGTAATCTGCTAAACCTTTTAAGGAAATGGGAATCAAACAAGAAACAATTAATGATTTAAGGAGATTTAAGGAGTAAAATATTTATTCTAATTAAAAAGACTGGACTATCCTGGTAGCCGACTAAACTAATATTAGAAAGCTGTATTTCAACTCTACTGAAGTCCATTGAAAAGAGATAATATATAATAAAAGAGAAAATATACAATAAAAGAGATAATATAGCGATAACATATAATAAAACAGATAATATATAATACAAAAAATAATAAAAGTGATTTTTTTTCCACACAGCCGATGAGGTGGAGCAAGCGTCAGGAGACCCTTAGCGCCCACAATCATGTTTCACTTCCAAACCTCTCCCACTCCTCCACTAGTTCAGCACCTCCTCCAAACCTCTCCCACTCCTCCACTAGTTCAGCACCTCCTCCAAACCTGTCCCCTTCCTCCACTAGTTCAGCACCTCCTTCCAAACCTCTCCCACTCCTCCACTAGTTCAGCACCTCCTTCCAAACCTGTCCCCCTCCTCCACTAGTTCAGCACCTCCTTCCAAACCTCTCCCACTCCTCCACTAGTTCAGCACCTCCTCCTTCGCCATCTCCTCCTCCCCCACCTCCTCCTCCTCGGCTGTTTCAGCACCTCCTCCCCCACCTCCTCCTCCTCGACTGTTTCAGCACCTCCATCCCAACTCCTTCCTCCCCTCCACTGTTTCAGCACCTCCTCCCCCACCCCACCGCCTCCACGTCCCCCCCGCCCCTGTTTCAGCACCTCCTCCTCCCCCACCGCCACCTGCCCTCCTCCCTGCTGCTAGGTGGATGTGTAGATGACAGACTAATGCGAGAGCATCTCCGACGGCCTCATCACTTCGGTTCAAAATGTGCTTCACATTTCATCCCATCACGTTCCACATCAAATCTGAAATCTGGTTACAAGTTTAAACATGTTTAAAACCATTTGTTCTCCAGGTGGCAGAGAGCAGTACCATAGTAATATACAGAGTATATATATATATATATATATATATATAAAATATAAAATACTACTCATTTATACACAATAGAATAAAAGACTGTGAGACCATTACAGTATATATAACGTTACACCCCGACTCTTCTTCACTTCCCTGGAGTCTGAGCAGGAGCAGATACAGGAACAGCGTCTCTCTGCCACTGCAACTCAAATTGCCAAACGTTACCGCTGGCAGAATACCTGGCTAATTAAATCCATGCTCTACTTTATAACCACGCTGGTTATTTGACTCCTGCGCCGGCTGCAGCGGCGTTATCTCCTTCATACCCCAGCGGGAGCCAAGCAGGCGCCTGTTCTGGACAGGGACTGCACTAGTAGTATTAATAAGTAGCATTAATAAGTAGTACTGCACTAGTAGTATTAATAAGTAGCATGAATAAGTAGTACTGCACTAGTAGTATTAATAAGTAGCATTAATAAGTAGTACTGCACTAGTAGTATTAATAAGTAGCATTAATAAGTAGTACTGCACTAGTGTATATAACACTAATAATGTATATGTAAAAGAATAGAACAGAAGACACTATTACAGTCTATATACTACATATATACTACATATATATATAATATTATGTATATATAATATTACTCATAGATACATAATAGAATAGAACAGTAGAGACTATTACAGTCTATATATACTACATATATATAATATTATATGTATAATATTACTCATAGATACATAGAATAGAACAGAAGAGACTATTACAGTCAATATATACTACATATATATATAATATTATATATATATAATATTACTCATAGATACATAGTAGAATAGAACAGAAGAGACTATTACAGTCAATATATACTACATATATATATAATATTATATATATAATATTATATATATAATATTACTCATAGATACATAATAGAATAGAACAGAAGAGACTAAAACAGTCTAGAGGCCAAACCCTGAATACAACTGATTGAAATGTTATCATCGTTTTCTTTCTTTCAGTTTGTTTGAGAACATAAAACATTTCCAATACGATGAGACAACTCTGAGCTTTTGGGATTCTCACAACTTTCGGCCTCCTTTTTGTTTTATAGTTTTTCCTTCAGTTTTAAATCCCCCAACCAAATCAAAAGAAGAGAAGTCTTTGTAGATTTAAGACTTCAAGGTTTCAAACGAGACTGTGGGTCTGTACGATGAAAACCCTCATCTGTGTCCTCCTCTGTCTTCTGCTACATCTAAAGCACATATGAGACTGTGTCCAATTACAGCTCAGACCCCCCCTTTTCTAAATATACCAAGAAAACTTACACAAATGATATGCAAATGCTATGCAAATCTCCATCGCACAACAAATTGGAGACAAGCCTGTGTTTAGTGTTTGTGTTTGGTCTCGGCTGATTAACAGTATGGATAACAGAGAGGGAGGTCTCTCACCAGACCACCTCCATACGAGCACTTCCTGGGATTCATAACAGAAGGTTTCATTAATGATTACAGGTTTTATTAAAGATTACAGGTTTTATTAAAAACTACAGAAGGTGTTATTACAGAAGGCTTTATTAACGTTTACAGGTTTTATTAAAGTCAGTGTAAACCAAAAGTAAATGTGTGTTTAGAGTTTGTCACACTACAGAGAAATGTGTTATTAACCACCCAGCCAAATAGGAATGATTAAAAAAGTCGCCAAGTGTATAAAATTAGGATGCAAAATCGTGAAAAAAATAAGCATTATTCTCAGCTCTGAAACGCGGGGGGCGTGTCCGCTGAAGGCACTAAACTACGCCCCCATTTGTGCATGGGGGGGCGGAGCCTCTCTCAACTGCGAAACTACTAACTGTCAAACTAATAACTGTCAAACTCGTGATTGAGAGTGACAAGCAGTGACGCAACTGCGCTCTGGTTTTTAGGGGCGGGGCGACGCTAAGGGTTAGCACGTTACATCATCATGTACCCTTTAAGCCCCGCCCATAAAATCCTGAACATTAGAAAATTAACAATTACAACAATTAGCAAATAACAATTTGAAAATTAACAATTACAGAAGGTATAATTAACATAGACCTGCTAAATGTGGAGCACCTCCCTCTATTTAACATAGACCTGCTAAATGTGAAGCACCTCCCTCTATTTAACATAGACCTGCTAAATGTGGAGCACCTCCCTCTATTTAACATAGGCCTGCTAAATGTGGAGCACCTCCCTCTATTTAACATAGGCCTGCTCATTGCGTTCTGTTTCTCGCTTTATTAAAATTTCATTTCTGCTGTAATTAAGCAAGCAGCAGTCGTTCTTTCCTTGAGGGCTTGTGCTGTGCTGAACGGCGGACATATTAATTAAACGTGATGTCTTGTAGCGATGGCGAGCTGCAGGCTAAGTGCCATGTTGGCATAGTGTCCGGAAAGAATATTAGTACGGTACCACGGGAGAATGTGAAGACAGAAATATCATGCTAACGACTATATTATATATTATTATATACTATCTGAGGGAATGTCCCGGAGTAATCGCTCAGCGGAGCGAGACAGAGCAGCAGCTCTCAGGGCCGTGGGGAGACCCCACCTCCACGCTGCTCACACTGGACCAGCTGATGGACTGCGGTGTGAGGGGCCCTTCGGGCCATAATTCAAACTTTGACACTCACAATTCAAAGTCTATTGCTATATACCTCTCTCTCTCCGCCATCTCTCTGCAGTCCATCATCTCATCAACTCTGCAGTATATCCCCCCTGGTTCCCCTCCCTCATCACCACGTCATTGTTTCAGCCATAGTGGTCAGCTTAGCTCTCTGGACTATCTCTGGTGTGTATTTGGCTTGTCTCCCTGTGCCTGGGAATCACAGGTATTGGTATTGAATCACAGGTATTGGTATTGAATCACAGGTATTGGTATTGAATCACAGGTATTGGTATTGGTAGACTACTAGTATTGAAACATGTCACACAATACCCAGTCCTGCCCATCTCCACTAGTGATTGGTCAGGGAGGAATAAATGGCAGAACTCAATATGTGACAACACTTGCCATCTATGGAGCCATTCAGTCTGATCAGTTCAGTGAAATGCAGTTCAGTCTGATCAGACTAGTGATCAGATTAGTGATCAGTTCAGTGAAATGCAGTTCAGTCTGATCAGACCACAGAGTGTCTAATGTCATTAAGCGAGTGTGAAAGCGGTTGAACAGGAAATATATTTTGTGTTCGTATGAATTAATATAGCATGCTCAGGCGTTTCTTTGATTTTCATGATCATAGTGTGACACAATATGTCTGTGTCTAGTATTATTTTTCATCCACCAGACAGCGGCTGGTGCACCAAACGTTTCAGACCCTGTTCAAATGTTCAATCATTTGACAAAACATAGATGTGTAGCTTCTAATCATGGTAGCCCACCCTGACCAGGAGCCGGTGTTTCAGTCTCTAGTGTGTTGGCTTCAGCAACGGCTAGCCCACCCTGTCTAGGTAACACGGTTCACCGGAACACAGATATAGACAGCCAAGAACCCGGCAGCCAATAATTACTAATGAATCTGTAAATGTGTTGAGCACATTTCACTGGGGAGGACGGCTCGACATATTCAGCCTCAGATTTCTTCTTTGCGTATTTTCATGGCCGTGTTTATGTGAAACTAGCTATGAAAGAGATCAGCAATGATCAATACAGCATTTATTTATGATCAATACCACATACATTGATACACTAACAGAGCACAGACGAGGTTTGTTTGTCCAGAGGGAATAACGGGCTGCCGTCTCATTTTCATGAAAGGCTGAAACAAGCGTTTATTTGCCTCTCAAGTACAACAGAGTGAAGAACGCAAGAAACACCGGAGAGTCAGTGTGCAGCATAATGTTAATAATATCATCAATATTGAGGCTCTCTAGGACCCTCCGAGGAGCATGTGGGACAGGTCGCGTCCTGGTCATCCGTTAGCTAGAGGACAGGGTTCCTGGGCTGGAAGAGATGAACGGTGATGGTGTTGGCCTTCTAGTGCTTTGGGACGCTCCTTGCCATATGCTCTGAGACCAGCAGATGTCCAGTTAACCTTCTAGCAACCGTCCTGCAGCCTAAACACTACCTGCTGGTCTGCTCAGATATCCACTTAACCTGCTAGCAACCGTCCTGCAGCCGTAACACTACCTGCTGGTCTGCTCAGATGTCCACTTAACCTGCTAGCAACCATCCTACAGCCTAAACACTACCTGCTGGTCTGCTCAGATATCCACTTAACCTGCTAGCAACCATCCTACAGCCTAAACACTACCTGCTGGTCTGCTCAGATGTCAACTTAACCTGCTAGCAACCGTCCTGCAGCCTAAACACTACCTGCTGGTCTGCTCAGATGTCCACTTAACCTGCTAGCAACCGTCCTCCACTCAGGACTACACCTGGTGTTTATCTACCCGGGACTAAATCCTGGTGTGTTTATCTACTCAGGACTAGGGTTAGGGTTAGGGTCAGGGTTAGTTGTTCTCAAAAAGCTTGGGTCAGGTTTAGTGCTCTAAAACCAGGGTTAGGGTTAGTGCTCTAAAACCAGGGTTAGGGTTAGTGCTCTAAAACCAGGGTTAGGGTAAGTTATTGATAAACTGATACCCTGTCTTCAGGCATACACCATACACCAAATTCATACACCAAATTAGTTGTATTCCTACTGGTCTACTTTATGTTTTTAAATCTGCACACATCTACTATTAGAAGCAGCAGTTAACACACCCAGAGGGAAATATAAAGAAGGACAAGCCCAGGCGAGACATTTTCCGGCAAGTGCTTGGCACAAATTTCCCTTCTTGGCGGGAAGACAGTGTGCTGGAGGTAGGAATGTGAAACCCGCTCCCGAGGAGCCAGAAAGCCATTAGAGGAAATGTAGAAGTACCTCGCGCCCACCGCCGCTTTCCTACCTCCGCAGGACATGCCCACCCAGGGTAACACGTCTGTGTACACACAACATGCCTCCATGTACACACAACATGTCACACACACACGCGCCAGAGGAGAGGCGGAGGAGGTTGCTCCTCCTTCCCCTTCACCAAAATCTCAGCATCAATTATGACATAATTTTTCTCTCTTCTTTGGAAAGATTTCCATTATTGAAATTCGGATTAAAATGCTTCAACAGCGACACCTGCAGGGCAGACAAGAGGGGAAGGGGCAGTCTGTGGGAAGTGGTGGTGGGGGGGGGCAGAGGAGGACCGGCTCCTGCGGTCCTCCTCTGGGCGGGATCTCATATCAATTGAATGTGTACTCCAATTTTATTCATGCTAATATTAGTTAACGGAGACCGTCCTCCCGAACCAATCAGCAACCAGGACACAATATTGACATCACGTGGGTCCAATGATCACTTTAAAAAATGACACCTTCAATTCTCTACCACTGTTTTGTACGTTAGCGATTGATAGAATTACGCATTCATTAAATATAGTTTTTAAAATTGTCTACTTTTAACAAACGTTACAGTTATAGAAATCGGATTCATTGGAGTCAGTCGGGCGAGGAGTACACAACACGTCCCGATAAGACGTTTGGGATTTTTGCATTCCACTATAGACTCCATGGTGATGTGCTGTCTAGACGCTGGAATGCTAAGAATAGCTAATGGATGCTAATAATTATGCGCAACCCGGACCCCTGAAAATGACACGTTGAAGGATTGCACCGCCGACCCCCGGGTTTCGTTCTTTGCCGTACAACCACCAACAAAAACATGGAATTGAAAACGGGATTAAACCGGGATCCATCCGGCTTCTGCAGCTCTGGGGCACCGACTCCTCAACTCTCCATCTTCATCAACTCTAATTATGTGAGCTGAGCCCTCCAATCCCCGTCCTCCGCTCTCCGTCCGAGCCAGCAGAGCGCTGCGAGGATCTTTTGTTCAACACATTTCGTTCTCAGATGAGTGCATGATGTTCAGAAGCTAGATGGTATCATTATCAGATGGTATGATCATATGAATGCTAATTTGGTAGAAGCAAAGTAGACTGCAATTTGTCAACACCGAGTATGACTCGTACACCGCGTGCGCGTGTGTGTGCGCGTGTGTGTGTGTGTGTGTGTGTGTGTGTGTGTGTGTGTGTGTGTGTGTGTGTGTGTGTGTGTGTG
>JAOPJH010070239.1:0-10911 GCA_027122575.1 Merluccius polylepis
TGTACATCCGAACGTTTGCGTGAGAAGTGGCTTACGCAGCTTTTTTGTGCGTAAGCAAGCTTTGTACATGAGGCCCCTGGTCTCTATGTACTGTTCTTCCAAGTATTCATGCTTGTCGCGTTCTAACGCTCTGCTCATGTTCAGACCCTCTCACTACTGCGCAGTCTTCGCCCATCGCCCAACACCATCGGAGCCCTCCTGTTCCACAGCAGGCTAGCCCAGCTGCCAGATCCCGGAGATCTCCACGGGTGGCCTCCCGCAGCAACCAGCCTCTGCTCCCTTCCTCAATAAACACTTTTCACTTTGCGGACATCACTATAACTAATGTACAGCAGAGGTGCAACCTAGACTATTGGCACAACCTTATTTAACCTTTAATTTTCATTTAAAGGAATATGTCAACCTTTTTTGTATTAATTTGCAATAGTTATTTTACCCTTAAAAGCAAGCAGTAATGAGGCTTTATATTTCTATCGAAATACCGAGGGATAGATTCCCTGCAGCTAAGTTAATACCCCCCCTCCCCTCAGCACTAAAAGTAAAAAAATATGATAATGTTGCAATCGGTTAAAAAATCATTGGAATTGGACATCAAAAATTGCTCACATATAAATCAAAATACCTGCTGATGCATTGAGGTTAAAAAATACGTTTGTGTCTTCCTGAAGTGTTCTTTATAAATGAGTAATTCAGTCAGTTAGTAAGTAAAGCCTACTTTGCAGCCCTTTTTCCTGCACACATCTCCTGGATGGGAGGAGTCTAATGAGTATAAAAAGAGATTCAAACCATCACTGTTGTATCTCAAGATTTAACCTATTTGTGTGTCACTCTAAGGAAATTGCACAGGTAAGATTGCACTTTTTATGCACTATCTTAGCAGTGACTATTGATTATCAATTATTGAGCTTATCGATTGGTCAAGGAAGCAATGCTTTTAAAAAGTGGCTCTGAAATTGAACCCAATATGAATCATGACAGTGATGGGACTGCATGCTGTGGGACTGACAGTAGTAACTAAATGTCCAACCACAGTCATTTCATTGAATGTTTAAGGAGGTGGATATAAAAAACAATACTCACCAAATATAGTTTTAGTTTGATATAAATATCAAATATCTAACAAACCTACAGTACCAGTCAAACGTTTGAGTCGACCTGGATTGAAACCAGGATTGTCATGATTATCTAGGCTATGCATTAAACTTTGAACTTGTCTATAAACACTTAATATTTCATGATATGATACATGTACTCATATAAGCAGATAATTATAAGTGAATTGAATTTTTTAAAAATTCAATTAAATGGTCACCCAAAGCAAGGAAATTTCAGTTTGAATCCCAAGTCAGTTTAAAGTCTGAAATGTGTATAACTCCGTGTTAGAACACTGGCCTAAGTTTAAAAGTGTATTTTTTGATGTTCTCTTATTGTTAACAGGTGAGGGTCCATGATTAGTCGTTAGTCATATTTATCAGATGAACAGTATAACACAGCGTCATTCTGGACAGTGAAATTATTGGGACAAAGCAAGCAACATATACTTAGTAGGCATTAGGAATAATTATTTTTTGTAATTACTAAAAAGTCACAAATAAGGCAAAGCAAAAAATATACATAACAATAAAACACTAGCAGTGGTTCCAGAGAATATAAGAAAGTGCAGATGAATGTGTACATTAAACTATGGTAAAGTGCATTGAATGTACATAGAAAGCTTTGTGCAAATTACTATGAATATAGGTAGCATAGGTATGAGTTTGTCATACCTATGCTACCTGTCATTGTCATTGTCATTGCCTCAATGTAGGGGAGCAGAAAATGGCAAAATACGCTCAGTTAAGCAACGAAAAATGACTTTGAACTTTACGTCTGTACCTGCTGTGGCAGGTACCTGCTATGGCTAAGACCATCAGACGATTTTAAGGAAATGGCACTCATGAGGACCGAACAAGGTCAGGCAGGCCAAAGGTGACCTCCGAATCAGAGATTAAGTTCATTCAAGTCACAAATCTGCAAAACATTGATTAACTGCCCCTGAAACACGAGCTCAGCTAAAAACAACCATGAAAACCAGATGTTTTATTTATTAACATAAACTGCAATTCTTCCAGTAGACTGAAATCCCATTGCTTTGGGTGACCATTTCATTGAAATTTAAAATATTTCCATTTTCATTTGAAAATGTAATTTTTGAATGCAATTCACTTATAATTATCTGCTTATATGAGTACATGTATCATATAATGAAATATTAAGTGTTTATTGACAAGTTTAAAGTCATGAAAACCTCCAAGGATGTTAAAACCAGCATTAAAATTATATTTAAAATGACTGTTTCACCTAAGATCTGCCTTAACTATTCCATAGGCCAGCCATGGGGAAAACTGTCTTGTTTGTTCTCTGCTGGGCTCTGCTGTCGGCTTCCTTCGGCCAGTCTGACAAGGCATTTAAAGAGACTCGCAGCCGTACCTTTCCCAGGATTAACACCATTAAAGACCTGAGAGATATTGAGCCTGGTCACAAGTGTCCACGCCACGGCCTCATGTTGCTCTACTATCTGGCTCAAAATCTTAATATAGATCAAAACAATGCCATCACGATCGACCTTGTACCTTCCAGACAGGATGTAGGTTTTCACTACTATGGAGACAGGGAAGGTTTGTTCCCTCCGCTCCCTGACCAGAACAGGATGTCTTACTACAGTCTGGGGAACATCTATTCTCCAGGGGCCTCACAACTGCCTGGTTATGTCACTAGGAATGCCGCTTAACCAATCATGAATAACGAAAGGAACAGGGACCGAATTCTGCTCAGCTATCACCGTGAACGGCGTACAGTTGGAGACGTCTACATAACTCAGCACTACCCCCTATATTTTCTATCTAATTATGACCCAAGTAACACCTACCAAATCACCCCAGAGGTGCTGAGGGAGATCCAACAGCTGGACCTGGAGGAATTCCTCCGTCTAGCTGGCTACATAGATTGCATCTATACGGAAAATTGCCACATCCTTCCACCTTTCTCATCAAGGGCCATTAGTAATTCAGAAACAAATAAGACCAGCTCTCTTAGTGAAACCACAAATCAGACCAATATCTACAGTAGTACAACCAACCAAACGACTCCAGCTCAAATGACAATCCCTCTGGCTAAAATGTTCATCTTTGACAAGAACAGGGAGTGTGGACAGATCAAGCTGGAGGTGAAAACCACAGAGGAGGGGCGGGCACGGATAAAATGGGATAACATCCCTTTAAATCTACTGGGTTCCAATGTACAAGTTCAATTAAACAGTGGAGCAGAGGTCGAAAGGTTTGATGTGGGCTCTCACAGTCACGGAACCCACGACACATCTCAGTACATGAACCGAGGCCTGCACCTGAATCTGGTGGTCAGCGGATCAGTGATCCTGAGGGGCTCAGCGACTGATGACGCTGACAGGAAACTTCCTGTCGATATCAGAGGAGAAGATGCTGCTCTGCAGATGTATGTGAAAGGCGGTTGGGCCGGAGCGCGTCTCTATATCAAGAAAACGTTCACCAATTGGAGGGAAACGTTTTATTACTCTTGGATTGGGTTTTATGACTTGAACACATTTTTCCGACCCAGCAACAATGAGTACTACTACACCTATGAGTGGGTCACAAAATTTACTAAGGAGGATGATACAAACCCAGACTACGACATCTATTACTATTTGTCCGACATGGCCATCCAACCACTGGCTCGAGCGCGGTTCTACCTGAATAACAATTTTTACAGTAGTGTGACCACTGTACCGTGGGAAACCTGAAGATGCAATCTCTGAAGCAACATTTCACAGTGGCAAACTACACCTTCATTTAAATCACTTGTGATATAATCTGACACGATACCAGACTAAAATTCAATTTGCAAATACAGTGTACATCATATACTATATTACACTATAACAAGAATCTTATTTACTACATTATGACAAGTGCCTGGCAAAGTAAATAAAGAATAAAAAATCTAAATCTCAGATTATCAAGTTTTTTATCTAAATCAGGCAATCTCAAAGCACAATCACATCTGATGATTCCTCAAAATGATTAGGATTATATATATATATATTTTATAATTCATACGATATCCAAATCTGTCTGAGTAAAAATGAACATCCTCAATTTATCACATTGATGACGTTTTCTTTTTTCATTTTAATGTTTCAGAGATATTTCAAATGTTTTCTTTAATCACATTTTTAGGTTTTCAGTATTTTTTTAATGAAGCATATGCTTTTGATTTCCTCTTTTTGTCTTTTATCTTTTGAATGTATTCTGATTCGAAATTTAAATTCAGATTAAACAAATTGTGATATATTTACATTTTAAACTGAAATAAATACAATTCTGATACTTACAACTTATCACAATTTATTGATTCATTTATTTTATCTTTGATCATCAACCATGGCGGGGCTACAGCACAATCCCCACCACCAGCCCTTCTTACTGTGGTTATATGGTTACCCATTTGGTAGCAGAAATTAAGAAAAAACATTAAAACAAGATAGATCAACAAAGGTAGGCTCTGTCAGCACTCTTAGCCTGCTGTTTAGAAAGTAAGAGAATCAAAATGATGGAAAATGGCTGACACATTCCTTTAACTAGCTTTGGGTGAGTGTTTAAAATAGTTTTAAATAAAGAAAGGAAGAAAGAGATTGTGAGAGAGAGATAGAGAACGAAGAAGGAACAAGGAACAAGGAAGTAGACTAGCACATTGAATAGAAAATGCCTTGTGTTTGCCTAGGTTATTTGAGTGTCAGCCTATGATTTTTGTTCATGGTATTGTTCAGTAGGGGACAAAAGTATAAATAGTGTTTGTATTGGATGTTGCTCAGAGCTGCAGATGAATAGTTAAGAACTCAAATCTATCAAGGGCCAATTCATGTTCTAAGTTGTCGCTCTAAGGGAATAGGTAAGATTGCACTTTTTCTGCACTATTTTAACAATTATTACTTATTTATCAATTATTGAGCTAATCGATTGGTCAAGGAAGCAACACTTTTGACAAGTGACTCTGAAATAGAATCCAATACATGTATAATTTAATGAAATATGAAGTGTTTATAGACACGTTTATGACAAACCTGGTTTCAAGCAGGTGTAGTCCAACTTTTGACTGGTACTGTATTTACAAAATCTTATACAAGGTTTGATTTATCCCACCTTGGTGTGCCAGATGGTAGGGGTTTGCCATACATTAATTTAAACAACCGCAAGAAAGTATTTAATGTACTTTTCTTGATTTAAAGGAGTTATAGATGATCTTCTGAACATTAATATAGCAGCAAACAACTATACGGCATTTCAGAATGTTTGTAAACAATAGGCGTCAAGATACTTCCGGGTGGTAGGAAGAGAGCGGCTTCCACTGACCTGAAGCGATCCAGCCCTGAAGCGAATTAATTCAATATTTACGACTTTATTCTCGTAATTTAATGAAATACAAAATTCCTAATGTGGCCCTAATACTCCGTCGTAATATATTAATGAGACATCCCATACCCGTATGAATTAATGAGACGTCACGTAGCGCCCCGCAAGAAGAAAATCATTCATTCAAGCCATGTACTGTTTTCTCGATCGCTCTGCCTGTCAAATTATATGGAGGGGTTTGTTTACTAGTTCTGCCATCGGAGAACGCTTTGTCTTTTTCCACCCAGAAGAACATATATTGTTGTTGTGATGTCATGGTGATTTGTCGTATTGGCTATGTAGAGATATAGTGGAGTAATGGCTTCCTGACCAGAGAATGACTTCCTCTGTGTGTGTTGTAATCTGAGCTTCTCTTTTCTCTGTTTTGGTAGCCGGGTCAGCCACGCGTTCATGATAACGCACGCGCCGTGCATGACAGTTCATGTTAGTCCCTCCCTGTGAAACCGTTGCCCCTCCCCCCCTTTATAAACAGAGCAAGCGCACCGCGTTGAGCAGCAGCTTGGTGCTGCCTGAAATAGTTTGTCTTAATTTTAATATGGCTTGTTTAGGACTGTAAATGTGAGGCAAGCTTAGCCTATGAGAATCGGCGCTGCATGTAATCACCTCGTGTTTGACCACAAGCAGATGCCAGCAGAGATCATCACTGAGATGGTGGAGAAAGCGGAGGCAGACGCAAGCTTAGCTTGTAAAGGCATAGCCTTTAGCTTAGCTTGATCCCTTTCCAACAAGATGGACAAGCTAGGAGTGAGGGAGGGATTGCAGCGAGGCACAGGGAGCTGCATTTAGATTTTGACCGAGATGTGGCTGAACCACAACAGCCTGCCAGCGCGGCCTAGGCCGCTCCCGGAGCTGGCAGTGGAGATGCTACTGGAGTCGCTAGAAGCAACTCCACTGCCAGCTCCGGGAGCTGCTAGCGGAATTGCTAGCAGGGCTGGCAGTGGAGTTGCTGCAGCTCCACTAGCATCTCCACGCAGCCGATGCTCCATGATCGGCCTTATAGGCAGAGCATCAGGGATGTTGTGGTTCAGCCACGTCTCAGTAAAAACCAGGATGCAACAATTATTTGTGCCTTCCTGCGATTGTCCATCTTGTTGAAAAGGGATCAAGCTAAAGGCTACGCTAAGCTAAAGGCGTAGCTCTTTAGTGGAGTGGAGCTAGTAGTGGGCTACTCAGGCATGTCTGGGTTCAAAATCAAAGACCGAAGCTATGCTCCGGCCTGGCAAGCGACTCCGGCCAGGGACTTCAGCTTTAGGTTTAGCTTAGCCTTTAGCTTAGCCTGTATCTCTCCGCTTCTGCCTCCACACTCTCCGTCTTCTCATGAAATAAGATGATCCCCGCTGGTATCTGCTTGTGGTCGAACGCGAGGCGATTGCATGTAGTACTAAATATTAGGAGGTCATGGCAGTTGTAGGCTAAATACACACACATATACACATATACCAATCTCCCCACTGACTGAACTGTCTACCCGCTAGCCCAGCATACGGGGGGGGGGGAGTTAAGAAGGTAAAGAACACGGCCAATTGTTTTGGTGAGAGAAGCTGGTGCTCTAGTGCGACATCTAGTGGCTGAATATCGTCTATAGCGCCTTTAAAAAAACTAGTTGTCAATCCTCTGTCCTGACACCTGACTTGTCCTGACCTAGTAAACCCAGCAGATCTGGCACTCCAAGGACATTAAAACCAGATGATGTCATTAACCAAATGATATATAAAATGACTGTTTCACCTAAGATCTGCCACATTTCTATGTTTGAGCTAAATAAATAACCTTAACTATTCCATAGGCCAGCCATGGGGAAAACTGTCTTGTTTGTTCTCTGCTGGGCTCTGCTGTCGGCTTCCTTCTGCCAGTCTGACCAGACGTTTCCCGAGACTGGCGCGCATGCCTTTCGCAGGATTAACACCATTAAAGACCTGAGAGATATTGAGCCTGGTCACATCTTTCCACGCCACGGCCTCATGTTGCTCTACTATCTGGCTCAAAATCTGCATATAGATCAAAACAATGTCATCACAATCAACCTTGTACCTTCCAGACAGGATGTAGGTTTTCACTACTATGGAGACAGGGAAGGCTTGTTCCCTCCGCTCCCTGACCAGAACAGGATGTCTTACTTCAGTCTGGGGAACATCAATTCTCCAGGGGCCTCACAACTGCCTGAAAGAGTCACTTGGAATGCCGATCAAGAGCCGACTGATAATGAAAGGAACAGGGACCGAATTCTGCTCAGCTATCACCGTAATCGGCGTACAGTTGGGGACATCTACATAACTCAGCACTACTCCGACCCATATGTAACCTTTTATGACACAAGAAACACCTACCAAATCACCACAGAGGTGCTGAGGGAGACCCAACAGTTAATCCAAAACACAGATGACAGCCTGTCTGTCTTCCTCTTTCTAGCTGGCTACAGAGATAACACCTATACCGGCACTTGCCGCATCCTTCCACCTTCAGATGGGTCCTCATCAAGGGCCGTGAGTAATTCAGAAGAAAATAAGACCAGCTCTCTTAGTGAAACCACAAATCAGGCCAATGTCTACAGCAGTACAACCAACCAAATGACTCCAGCTCAAATGACAATCTCTCTGGCTAAAATGTGGGTCGATGACCAGAACAGAGAGTGTGGACAGATCAAGCTGGAGGTGAAAACCACAGAGACAGGGTGGGCACAGATAAAATGGGATAACATCCCTTTGAATCTACTGGGTTCCGATGTACAAGTTAAATTAAACAGTAATGGAGCAGATGTCGAAACGGTTGATGTGGGCTCTCACAGTTACGGAACCCACGGCACATCTCAGTACATGAACGGAGGCCTGCAACTGAATCTGGTGGTCAGCGGATCAGTGGTCCTGTGGGGCTCAGTGACTGATGACGCTGACAGGAAACTTCCTGTCAATATCAGAGGAGAAGATGCTGCTCTGCAGATGTATGTGAAAGGCGGTTGGGCCGGAGCGCGTCTCTATATCAAGAAAACGTTCACCAATTGGAGGGACACGTTTTATTACTCTTGGATTGGGTTTTATGGCACAAACGATCATGGTGACTTACTTTTATTTTTTAAAAACATCATGGTGAACGGTCCTGGTAAATTATGGTTTTCCCCACCCAGCGGCAATGAGTACTTCACCTATCAGTGGGTCACACAATTTACTAAGGAGGATGATACAAACCCAGACTACGACATCTATTACTATTTGTCCAGCATGGCCATCCAACCACTGGCTCAAGTGCAGTTCTTCCTGCACAACGACTATGATTCCAATCAAGCGACCACTGTACCGTGGGAAACTTGAAGACGCAATCTCTGAAGCAACTTCTCACAGTGGTATAACTGCACCTTCACTTAAATCACTTGTGATATAATCTGACACGATGCCAGACTAAAATTCAATTTGCAAGTACAGTGCACATCATATACTATATTACAGTATAACAAGAATCTTCTTTACTACATTATGACAAGTGCCTGGCAAAGTAAATAAAGAATAAAAAATCAAAATCTCAAGTTTTTGTATTAAATGTTTTTTTATCTAAATCAGGCAACCTCAAAGCACAATCACAGCTGATGATTCCTCAAGATGATTAGGATATATATATATTTTTAAAATTTAATTTTTTTTTTTTTTAAATAATTAATACGATACCCAAATCCGTCTGAGTAAAAATGAACATCCTGAATAAATCACATTGATGAGGTTTTCTTTTTTCATTTTAATGTTTCAGAGATATTTCAAATGTTTTCTTTAATCACATTTTTAGGTTTTCAGTCCTTTTTTAACGAAGCGTATGCTTTTGTATTCCTCTTTTCTGTCTTTTACCTTTTGAAATAGCTGGTTGATTTGCTGGGTGGATGTTGTGTCGTTGATGCATGGACAACGAAGCTTCAAATGTATTCTGCTTTGGAATTTCAATTCAGATTAATCAAATTGTGATGTATTTACATTTTAAACTGAAATAAATACAATTCTGATACTTACAACTTATCACAATTTATTGATTTGTTCTTTGGTCATCAACCATGGGCGGGGCTACAGCACAATCCCCACCAGCCCTTCTTACTGTGGTTATCTGGTTATCCATTTGGTAGCAGACATAAAGAAACAAAACATTAAAACAAGATAGATCAACAAAGGTAGACTCTGTCAGCACTCTTAGCCTGCTGTTTAGGAAGTAAGAGAATCTAAATTAAGGAAAATGGCTGACACATTATTTTAACTAGCTTTGGGTGAGTGTTTAAAAGACAGAGAGGAAGAAAGAGGTTGTGAGAGAGAGACAGGACAAGAAACAAGGAAGTAGACCAGCACACAATGCCTTGTGTTTGTGGTTATTTGAGTGTCAGCCTATGATTTTTGTTCATGGTATTGTTCAGTAGGGGACAAAAGAAGAGTTGAGCCGGATACTCGGCTGAAACGAGTATCCGGTACGGATAACCCTAACCATAACCCTAATCATAACCCTAATCATAACCCTAACTAACCCTAACCATAACCCTAACCCTAACTAACCCTAACCATAACCCTAACCATAACCCTAACTAACCGTAACACTAACCATAACCCTAACTAACCCTAACCATAACCCTAACTAACCCTAACCATAACCCTAACCATAACCCTAACTAACCGTAACACTAACCATAACCCTAACCATAACCCTAACTAACCCTAACCATAACCCTAACTAACCCTAACCATAACCCTAACCATAACCCTAACCATAACCTTAACCATAACCCTAACCCTGACCATAACCCTAACCATAACCCTAACTAACCCTAACCATAACCCTAACTAACCCTAACCATAACCCTAACCCTAACTAACCCTAACCATAACCCTAACCATAACCCTAACCCTGACCATAACCCTAACCCTAACTAACCCTAACCATAACCCTAACCCTAACTAACCATAACCCTAACCCTAACTAACCCTAACCCTAACCCTGACCCTTTTTGGAGTGAATTGAGAACCCAGATGGTTCCACGGACGCGGGAGGGAACCTTGTACGTCAGCATCAGGCGTCTAGGGGACACATCGTCGGTATATTACGAGTTGGGATAAGAACGGGTTGGATATCAACATTGACCGCCACATATTGATTTGATTTTTTCTAACTATTTAAAATCTTATTTAAAATCTTATTTAACTCGCCCCGCTTTCGCTCTGCCTCGCTCTCTCTCGGACCCTGTGAACAGCCCCTCCTCTTTGTGAATAGCCCCTCCTCTCTGTGAATAGCCCCTCCTCTCTGTGAATAGCCCCTCCCCTCTGTGAATAGTCCCTCCTCTCCGTGAATAGCCCCTCCTCTCCGTGAATAGCCCCTCCTCTCTGTGAATAGCCCCTCCTCTCCGTGAATAGCCCCTCCTCCACACACACACACACACACACACACACACACACACACACACACACACACACACACACACACACACACA
>JAOPJH010070330.1:0-10886 GCA_027122575.1 Merluccius polylepis
TTGTTTTAATCGCGGGGAAATATCTGAAATGCAGGCGCCCCATTGCGAATCGTGCCAAAAGAAATACCCTCTCTAATGTTTCCAGCTCTTCTCCTAACAGCATTCCAGAGTGGGAGGCATGAATATGCCACATGCCTCCATGAAAGCCCCCCGCCTGGCCTCATGTGCATGCGGGCCTAATGGACACACATGGACACACACATGGACACACACACACGCGCGCACACGCAAGCGCACACAGAGGTCAGCTAAAAATGACCTTTTCTTCTCTTTCTCATTCATTTTTTCTTCGGCTCAGAAGGGCTGGAGGGGCGGAGGGGGTGAAAGGGCACACATGGTTAATTCATGTTTGCTGCTAATCTGGGGTAAAATATGTTATTTATTAGTTCATATACTTGGACTCGGAGCACACAAAACCCTTGTTTTTTTGCTAATTTGGGCACAATGTGTGTAATTGGATCACGTGGGTTGTGTTTATTTTCCGTTTGTAATCTTTTGCACTGTTTAGGTCAGTGGAACTGGATTGACCCGCCGATAATCCTGTCTGACCATCTCTGTACTGACGGCAGGAGGGACGCACGAACAGCCATCTGCCACACACACACACACACACACACACACTGGCTAGATATAGTTGAGGACGGTACCTCTCTCGGTACTTCTCACCAGCCAGGATGTCGCCTCGAAGCCGCTCAGCTCAAGGAGACATTGTGAGCAAAGTTATCTGCCACTGCTCAAGATAATGAGGCCCATGTACAGTACCAAAAATACACAAGTATGCTACGCCGCCTCGAGTGAAACACGTTTAATCTAGGGCGGTAATGTTCTTGTGGTCTGTGTGTGACTCAGAAGTGATGTTGCCGGGAGGATGTGCTCCTGCGGTCCGAGGATTTAATTAGTAATACAACAGACGTGTGATGTGCTGAGGTTAGCAAACTGCAAACATGATCGTTTGTCACCAATACATTCACACACACATTCATGCATGCATGTGTGTGTGACAAATGTGTGCGTCTGTGTCAAACACAAACAACAGGCACAAGTGAGGCAAATTAAACACACACACACACACACACGCCCAAATTGCACATGCAAATTACACACACGTACACACCCTTCCGTTGTCCTGGTTGACTGGTCAAATGCGAGGCCACAGTTCCTCTATGTCGAGAGGCGGCGGTGAGAGTGAGTCGAGTGGATTCAACATGTCAGCTTGGCACCGTGTGGACCAACAGACCAGCGAAGAGGGACACTTGCGTGTGTGTGTGCCAAGACAAATGTACACCCCGAGCCAAAACAAAAACAAAACCACGGTGGTTACAGAATACAATAGACTAAGCGACCATGTTCTCTGCTCTGTTATCTTCTCTCTGGGATGTATTGCCTGGCTGTGGTGCTGTGCTATGCTTGTGCGTGTGTGCGTGTGTGCGTGTGTGTGTGCGTGTGCGCGTGTGTGCTTTCGTGCTTTCGGGTGCATTCATTCCATGTCTATTTCTTACACCCCAGAGAGTCGATCTGCTAAACATATCAGTGAGAAGGTGAAGGCGGAGATGGAGGCGCTGGTGGTTAAAAGGTCAGAAATAGTGTGTGTGTGTGTGTGTGTGTGTGTGTGTGTGTGTGTGTGTGTGTGTGTGTGTGTGTGTGTGTGTGAGAGATTAAGCGAGTGTGGAGGAGTATGAGAAGAAGGGGGTGTAGTTAGTAGTACAGCACGATGATGGTCAAGCATGAGGTAAAGTCTTCAGTTACGGCCGCCTCCTCAGTCCTCCACCTCGGGGAGCGCGAGAGGCTTTCAGTGGGCGTCGGCCCGACGGCTCGCTCGCCATGCAGAGGTCACGCAGAGGTCACGTGCAGCCTGTGTAGGTGGTTATCCAAAACCCAGAATAACTGGTGATTACCAGGAACGCAGGCGTTGTCAGCCATCTATTTCCTGGGAGTTATTGTTGTCTCGGGGTAAAGGTTATTGCTAGCGGCATGCTAAGTATCTGGTGGTTTGTCTTGGTGTTTTCACGTCAGCCTGTTAAAAGTGAATAAATATGACCGCTTTCAGGAGGGGGGGGGTGGAGGTTTGAAGCCCGACTGAAACCCAGTAACTGGAAGCCATTAGGGACAGCAGTGGATAGGAAGTATCCATGCCATGGTGTCACGGCGTTAATGGCCCAGACACATTGGAAGTGCAGCAGCAGAGGTTGCGGTGTTCCACACTTTGGTTTGGCTCGGCCCCCGGAGAAGTCAGTCAACTGTCCCACAGAGTGGATGGCTTTTTACCTGAGGAGAAGACCGAGGAGGAGGAGGAGGGGGAGGAGGAGGAGGAGGAGGATGGACAGCCAAGAAACTGTCAGTAACGGACCAGATAGGACCAGGGGGGAAACCTTGGACGCATGGCAACACTCACTGAGAAAGGTGTTTCCACAATGCGAGTCTTGTACCAACACTTTGTAGTGGAGGAAGTGATCTGGTTTGGTTTGTTTAAAGGATTAGTGTTTATCGCGCAACAAGAGCTTTCTTTCAGCAGGGGAAAGCATGCAGGTCTTTGCCAATTCTGTGGGAGTGAAGCTGCATGCAGGTCTAATATTCTTTCTCTTCTATTGTGACTGGTACACAATACACACAGGTATTCTCTCTCCTGCATGCTAAAGTACAATATAAAAAGGATTACTGACGTTATTAGGGTTGAGGTGTGTGTATATTGAGCAGGTCTCTGAAGGCATATAGACCTCAATCCTAAAATCTCGTAATATAAGATAGAATTATTGAGCAGTCCTAGTCACTATTGTTGGTGAAGACACCTGAAGACTTGGACTTGTTAGATATAGGGATGCACCGATTGTGAAATTCTGGGCCGATACAGATACCGATGTTTAAAATAACAATTTGGCCGATTTAGTATTCCAACTTCTTCTTTACATCCACCATTGTTTTGTGCTGTAATTAGAAAAATCCTATACAAGTTGAATGTATTATTATTTTGTTTTTACACCTAGGCTATTTTGTGTGATGTGCAGTTGCGCACTCACTGTCTCTCACAGTGTGTGAGACAGTGAGAGCAAACAGCAAATGACCGGCTAATTCTGATGTTTTTTAAATCTCGACATTTTCATATATCCGAGCCGAGCCGACATTACGTCGGAAGGTTTGGGTTCGTGCTGAAAGTCAAAGCTTTAGGTGGTGTTAACGGTCTCAAGTCAGACCGCAAATAACCAACACAAAATTTAGCCAGCACAAAACGTATGTGACAAACCGGATAAACATCGGCCACTGCCATCGGTAAATGCCTTCTTATTTCCCGATAGGCCGATGGCGGTCAACAACGCGAATATCGGCCGTTACCGACGTACGTCCGATAAATCGGTGCATCCCATAGTTAGATATAATACATGTACATTTAAATGTCACGTACGTTGTACATATTGATTCATAGACAAAAGACCATCATGGTAGCGGATGAGGTGTCATATCCCCCCCCCACACACACACACACACACTATGTAAAAGCGCTTTGAGTATCTAGAAAAGCGCTATATAAATGCAATCAATTATTATTATTATTATTATGAAGTCGCCACCAAACGGCCCTCAGATGAGTCCCTTCCTCACTGAAACACAACGCGACAGATCACCATGGCAACAGAGAGGTGAGACCGGCTTGCTGTTCTACCACAGGACAGAGATCTACCGGTCTGACGACCATGTGGCCTTATTTATCTGCATTCATATTATTATCTGTATCTATATATTTATAAGATATATATAGATGTATATTATCTGTATATATCTATAAGATATATATAGATGTATATTATCTGTATATATCTTTAAGATATATATATAGATGTATATTATCTGTATCTATATATCTATAAGATATATATCTATATATATAAAGATATATATCTATAAGATATATTTTGATGTATATTATCTGTATCTATATATCTATAAGATATATATCTATATATATAGATCGCTGCTCTAGTTCATCTAATCTCATGATTGATTGTCAATTTATTATTAATCTGCGGTCGTTTCACATTAACTTCTCCTGAACCCGAATAGATTTTGTGTGTTTTGTATGAGTTGGACTAATCTGTATTCATGACTCATTTAATCCCATGTGTGCGTGATAGTGAATATGTTCACATATATAATATGTAATTATCTCATAGGGTTCTAAGGAGTCATTTAGCAGACAAGATGTCCTTAAGGAGAAGGTCAGGGGTCGGCATCTTGCTCCAGGACATTGGGGATTGAACCTCATACCTTTTTGCTGAGAGACTCTCGACCGTCTGGAGGAGGTCCTTCAGCACCGACCAGCCTCCTCACCGTCTGGAGGAGGTCCTTCAGCACCGACCGGCCTCCTCACCGCCTGGAGGAGGTCCTTCAGCACCGACCGGCCTCCTCACCGTCTGGAGGAGGTCCTTCAGCACCGACTGCCTGGAGGATGTCCTTCCTCTCTGTTGACCTCTCAGCACCGACTGCCTTGTCATGGAGGTGTACTGGATCGCGTTGCTGACCTCATCATCTGGGACCGTGAAATTCAAGCGCCACATGACTGAATGTTTTCAGTCCACAGCCGTCCGCTGGCCCTAATTAAATCTAATTTAATGAGTTTATTCACGGATCAAATCATTCACACTCTGAATCTGGGTGGATTAATGTAATCCATGACACGACCTGGCTCAAAAGCCGCATCAAAAAGGAGGAGGCACACAGTTTTTAACGTTACCAAAAGAATATTTAATTTGTTACCCTAATGCAAACAACTGCATTTGCAACAAAATAATAACTATGGGGTGTGGCAATCAGTTGTCAGTGGTAAATGTAATGTGAGGGTGTTGTTTGATGCAAAATATAACAAAGGAATAATGCCAAAAGAACTAAAAAGTTGCTGCTGTCCTCAGGAAGCCAAGGGCGAAACCAAACGAGAGACCGGCTTAAATCACCACTCCCCAGGTGTTCTGAGTTGTGCTAATCAGCTCAGGATCGAGAGAGAGAGAGAGAGAGAGAGAGAGAGATGCCCAGCACAGGCCCTAACAGACAACCAAAGGGCTGTGACACCCTCCCCCTAAGATGTCCCATACAGGGAACCGAGATAAATTTACATCTAGCAGCTACTACCAACAACCCGTGCTACATACACACAACCATACACAACTATAAAATACCCCCCAAAAATTACAAAAACAAATGTCAGATCTACAACAAACAAATTTCAACCTACAAACACTTGCCCCATCAGAAGACTCCAGTCCAACAACGCCATCTGTCCCGGTACACCAGACTCTTGCCCCTCAGCAACAGAGATTTGCCTAGGATTTCTGTGAGCATTTTAAGAGGAGGAAGACCGGAGGCAGGAACAGACATAGCTAGAGGAACAGGAAAGGGACATAAAACTGGTCAACATGTCCTAAACACACTAGGCCCCTCCCCCAACCCTTACCTAATGGGCTCTAGAGAGGGCATCCGCCACAATGTTCTCTGATCCCTTTATATACCTAATGTCCAACCAGTAGGACTGCAACATCAGAGACCATCTTACAAGTCTCTGGTTCGGACACTGCAAAGAATTCAAAAAGGTTAATGGATTATGGTCCGTATAGACCACCACAGGTGCAGCACCTGAAACCACATAAACATCAAAATGTTTCAAAGCCCATATCAAAGCCAGTGCCTCCTTTTCGACAGTTAAATAATTTAGTTGGTAGGAGTTAAACTTTTTAGAAAAAAAACTCACTGGCTTATCCACACCCAAATCATCGGCTTGTAATAGAACAGCCCCTGCACCCACATGACTCGCGTCCACCTGCATTGAAAATGGACGGTCAAACCGCGGTGCCTCAAGAACAGGAGCATTGCATAATAAGCCTTTGATGGCCTCGAAAGCCTTCTGACATTCAGGAGTCCAAACATACACCATATTTGCTTTCAAAAGGTCAGTGAGTCGCGATACACCAGTGGAAAAATTCTGACAAAAACACCTGTAGTATCCAACTAAACCCAGAAAACGCAACAGTTCCTTCTTAGTGGTCGGTACAGGGTAATCCTCAACCGCACTCACCTTGGCAGCAACTGGGCGGACACATCCTTGACCAACCACTCGGCCGAGATATGTCACCGTCGCTCTGGCAAATTCACATTTGGACAAGTTCACTGTGAGACCGGCCTCAGCCAAGCGGCTGAACGGTGCCCTGATTCGCTCGACATGCTGAGACCAAGAGTCAGAAAAAACCACTACGTCATCTAAATAGACAGTGCAACCTTACATGTCACCTAGAACCTGTGTCATGAGCCGTTGAAACGTTGCAGGTGCGTTTCTCAAACCAAAAGGCATCACGTTGTAAGAAAACAACCCTGTAGGCGTAATAAATGCAGAAATTTCACGGGCCCGCTGGGTTAAAGGGACCTGCCAGTACCCTTTCAATAAATCAAATTTGCTCACAAACTTAGCATGACCAACCTCATCTACACAATCCTCCATACGAGGAAGTGGGAACGAGTCCGGCTTAGTGACAGCGTTAACTTTCCTAAAATCAGTGCAAAACCTTGGGGTACCATCGGATTTGGGAACCGTGATACAAGGCGACGCCCAGCTTGAGGAAGATGGCTCGGCTAAACCGTTGTCCAGCATATATTTAATCTCAGCATCAAGATACTTGCGCTTTTCAACATTGACACAATAAAACCTTTGACGAATAGGCCGGACATCTCCCACCTCAATATCGTGTTCAATGAGGTGGGTCTGACTGGGCGTGTCACGAAATAAACATGGAAACGACTTAATCAGCTCAACCAACTCAGCTTTTTCTACCTCTGGCAGATGTTGCAATAGTGCCTCAAGATTACAGAGTGTCTCAGAGTTTTTTAAACGTCCATGTGTTAACGCTTGGTCAGCAGCCGGTAAACCATCCTCCTCCACCTCCCCCACCAACAAAGGAGGAGTGACCACAGACGCTCTGGTCACCAAACATGCTGCGTGCGCACTCACTGTAGCCTGCGCCCCAGACTCAGCCAACTTGGATGCACGTTCATGATACGGTTTTAACAAATTCACGTGACATAATTGGGTAGTTTTCCTGCGCTCGGGAGTTGAAATCAGATAATTCAAATCAGAAAGCCTCTTTATCACCGTGTGTGGACCGCTAAATTTGGCTTGAAATGGCGAGCCTATGATGGGCAACAGAGCCAGAACCCGATCACCAGGACTGAAAATCCACCGTTCTGTCCGTCTATCATAGAGCTTTTTCATCTTTCCCTGAACACGCTCCATTTTGTCCCTGGCCAATACGCCAGCTGCATAAAGTCTATTTCGAAAACCATTCACATAATCCAATAGGTTCCGGGGAGGATCCTCCCCCCTCCACTGGTCACTCAAAATGGCCAATGGGCCACGTACAGTATGGCCAAAGACTAAGTCATTTGGGCTAAACCCTGTGCTCTCTTGAACTACTTCCCTAGCCGCAAGCATTAACCAGGGCAAACCCTCCTCCCAGTCCCCCTCCATTTGAGTGCAATAAGAACGTAGCAAAGACTTCAATGTCTGATGGAACCGTTCTAATGCTCCCTGGCTTTGTGCATGATATGCAGATGCCTTGTTATGCTTGATGTTAAGCTGCTTTAACACTTGGGAAAAAAGATGTGAGGTGAAATTTGAACCCTGGTCACTTTGAATGATTTTTGGAATGCCAAATATGGAGATGAATTGTGACAACGCTCTCACAACTGACCTAGCAGTAATTGTGCGCAACGGGTACGCTGCTGGATTGCGAGTGGCTTGACACATTACCGTGAGGAGATAGACAGCACTGGATTTCGAGCGAGGGAGTGGACCCACACAATCCACAATCAGGTGCTCAAAAGGTTGGTTGACTACTGGGATTGGTGACAAAGGAGCGGGTCTGAGAATCTGATTGGGCTTACTTGTCATTTGGCATACGTGGCAAGTTTTTATGTGTGCCGACACATCACGTTTCAACCGAGGCCAAAAAAAATGCCTCAGAACCCGATCATATGTTTTCCTAATGCCAAGATGCCCCGACCCCTCATGAGCTACCTTTAACACAGACTCGCGAAACCTCTCAGGCAACACAATTTGGACAATCGGATCCCCTACAAAACTCTGACCATGCGGGACCCACTTCCTTACCAACAGGCCGTCATTAAGGAAATAACCTCGGGCACTGCTCTCTATCTGGGCACCAGTCACCACCTGCTCAAACAAGCTTTGCAGGGAACGATCAGCCTTCTGCTCCACCTTCAAATCCTCCTGTGAAACTTACAAGGGAAAGTCAGACAGCGAAAACATAGATGCCGATACCATATTTTCATTTTTACGTGACTCACACATGCTAGAAGTAGACTTGTCCTGTTTCATAGCACGTGTTACAGCACATGCTGTGAACACTTCAGGAAATGCTGATTGACTATCATCAGGCTGTCGTCTTACCACAGGCACCGTATCCACCTCTAACTGTGGTGGCACCCCAGCCCACACACGGGCACCAGCCAGGCCATTTCCCAACAGCACATTTACACCCTCTATTGGTAAAGCAGGACGTACCCCTACAACTGCTTGTCCCTGGAAAAGATCAGAGTACAATGTAATGTTATGCATGGGAACTTGAAGTACATTTAAACCCATACCCAACACAGGAATAGAAGACCCAGTATCGCTCCCATTATTGAATGGCAAAACTGACGCTTCAATGAAAGTATCATAAGCAGCAGTGTCACGCAATATTTTTACTGGTACTTTTATGTCACTCCCCACCATAGACACAAAACCATCACTCAGAAAATGTCTGCAACTTTCAATCTCTGGACTTTGATCATGACTTTCAACCTGCAACCCCCCATTTACAACCAAAGGCAGCGAACTTGGCACCAACACAGCCATAGACACACCCTTAGCCCTAGGTTGAAAGACAGACTGGAAATTGGAGTTTGATTTAGCTTTGAGGGCATAACAGTCAGCTTTTACATGGCCCTTTTTGTTACAGTAGTTACAGGTTCTTTCCTCACGACTACGAGCACCATGATCATTTGTAGCCTCACCTACAAACCCCTTAGCCGAACTGCCCACTGCATATAAACCTGAACGTGCCCCGTCTGCATGGCCATTACCATTATGAACACGTGGGTGCTGGCTAAACAAACGCCGCACACCAAATCCACTTTTGTGCCTCAGCACATATTCATCTGCCAACGTGGCAGCGCTCGCAACCGTTTTCACTCTCTGGTCACTGATGTGATTAGCAATATGTTCAGGTAATGTGTTTTTAAATTGCTCAAGAACTATCAGTTCGCGCAGACCATCATAATCACTGACTTCCAGCGCAGCACACCAGCGGTCGAAGTGTCTTGTCAGATCACCCGCCACCTCCAAATGAGTTTGCTTCTCACCTTTCCGCCACGTACAAAAACGTTTGCGGTATGCGTCCGGAACCAGCTCAAAAGCTCTTAGCACTGCATTTTTAACTAATGAGTAGTTCTTACTATCCTCTGAACTTAAACTTGCATAAGCCTCCTGAGCCCTGCCGCACTGCAACATTAATGTGCACGCAGACTCTGGCCAATTACGGACCTCAGCAACACGTTCAAAAAGAGAAAAGAACGTCTCTGGATCCTTTTCATTGAATTTTGGTACCAGGCGCAGATTGCGAAAAATGTCGAAATCCTGATCCTTAGACCCTGGAACCCCTGAACGACCAGCAGATGCCCCAGCCTCCCCAGCTGCGAGTTTATCCTCTTTTATCAATTCAAGTTTAGTTTTTTCAATGTCAAGTCTGGATTGCTCTATACGCAGCCTCTCAACCTCAAGTCGCTCATGGGACTGCAACACAAACAGCTCTCTCTGCTGCTCAAATGTTAAATTACCAGTTACCGTCACAGGATGCTGGTACAATCCATCACCAGGTTCACCAGGCCACTTCTCCTCTAAAACAGGACGAGGCTCCTCTTCAGTCAGGGTCAGAATCCCTAGGTCACTCAAAAAGGCTTTTATCTCAGACTTCAATACCTCTTTATGTGACTTTTTATCACTGATTCCAATCCTGTAGTGGTCCGCTACTCTGAGTAACTGGTCTTTGGTAAATCTATTCAATATCTCCAAACTCGGAGCTTCCACGAACTCAGCAATGTTAGCCATGTCACAGCTAGAACAGTCTCCAACATACAAGCCAAGTCAATACTACCAAAGGAGAGAAAAAAAACCAGGCTTTCCAGCCAAACCTGTGCTGCATCCCAAAGCCAGTGTAGACAGTGTGCCAAGGGTAACTACTCACCCTACCCGGTGTGTGTCCCCCCACTAACTAAACTGCCTAACCAAAACTAACCTCGACTAACTCAAACCTAGTCTTCAGGGGATCTGGCGGCGGGTACTTACGCACTAAAACCCACTGGCGTGGTGACGCGACCAGTTATCTGGCAACGCCACCAAAACCAGGGACGTGCCCCCGAGACAACTGCTCTAACCACCATCACCCCACACTTCAGACACGGACGAGCAGATTCCCAAAGGAAAAATGCTATAAGCCTAACAGGGGAAACACACAGACCAATGTGACACACAAACCCACACCTACCTTGATAAGCAGCACAAGACAACAAACCCATAACACTAGACAGACAGCACACACAAACTAGGTTAATCACGCAGACTGCCCTAAAACTAGAACCAATTAACCATGCACCTCCTCAAAAACAACCAAGTTAACCCTCAGGTGTGCAGCAATCATGCCACCACCAAGAAAAACACCAAGTTCAGTAACTATCCACTAAAACTTTAGCAAATAGAATGTGGACGAGCCCCCAATTTGACACGACCTGGCTCAAAAGCCGCATCAAAAAGGAGGAGGCACACAGTTTTTAACGTTACCAAAAGAATATTTAAT
>JAOPJH010070342.1:0-10881 GCA_027122575.1 Merluccius polylepis
CCCCCCCCCCCCCCCCCCCCCCCCCCCCCCCCCCCCCCCCCCCCCCCCCCCCCCCCCCCCCCCCCCCCGCCGGCCCGCCAGAGAGGCAGAGAGAGAGAGAGACAGGGGAGGGAGAGAGCAGCTGCTTGACAGCCAGAGTGGATGTGCGCTTGCGTTCAGGAAATTAAAATACGCCTTCTCAACGGAGCCGTCACGTTTTGACATTTACATTTCTTTTTTTTTTAAATACCCAGTGTGTCAACTGAACACATAACCCATGTTGTTGTCGATGTTTGAATACAATACATAGAAATAATAATATATATAGCCTATATAAGATTATTTCGCCTATTAGCCGGCTTACAGTAATAAGCATGGAGGCAGGACCACCACATGTACGAATTTAGCGCCGTCCGTAAAAACGTCGGCAACCGAAATGTCCGGAATTGCGAGCGAAGCGTAACGACAACAAAAAAAAATGTGCCCATAGCGACGTAACAGCACAACATGGGCAGCAGCACACGTTTGACTTAAAATCACAACACGGCTACACGTCGTTTTTTTTATTTTTAGATAACGGTCGTGCTTTTGCGAACAATGAAACTCCACTTTTAAAAAGAGGGCTATTACGGTAAAGTGCGCACATCGGAGCAGCCTAATCTACATCAATAGTTGGGTTTAACGCATCAATCAGTGTGCACACTGTCCAGTCACTGAAAACCACTATGGTTGAGAGGCTATTGCGTTGAAACGTATAATTACACACATGTACAGTGCAAACATCTTCTGGAAATAGACCCTGAAACAACACCGGTTATGTAAGGCAGCAGACAGCAGCTATTAGAGACGTTTAGGCTTCTGCGGAGAGGCGGCGGAGAGCCGAACGGTTAACCTGTGGTAACACTGCTGAGCCTGTAACAAGTTGTGTTGAATGGCATGGGTTAGGGTGGAGGATAGGGATACAGGATAAGGAAAGGAAAGAGGTAAGGAAGGGAGAAAGGAGAGAAAGGGGGAGGAGGAGGAGGAGGAGGAGATGAGGGGGAAGGAAAGAGAAGGGAAAGGAAAGAGAAGAGAAGGAAGGGAGAGGAAAGAGAAGAGAAGGAAAGGAAAGGAAAGAGAAGGAAGGGAAAGGGAAGGAAAGAGGAGAGAAGAAAATGGAAAGGAAAGACAGGGTAGTCCAGCACTTGACAGCAGGTCAGGCTACAACAGAGCAATTAAATACGGCCCAGGATGAAGGCCCCTAGAGGATCACTGGACAAACGGTGTTCATGTAAAGTAGACCTACTTAGTTTGCATCATGTGGCCTACATGATGCAAACTAAGTCAGGCTATGACTGCATGCAGTTTGGCTTATCTAATCCTTATGAGTTTACTTAAAGAAAAACAATTATTATTATTATTATTATTGGTGGTAGTAGTTGTAGTAGTAGTAGTAGTAGTAGTAAGCCTAGTAGTAATGTTTAAAAGTAGGCTATATTACTGTCCAGTTTTCGCAGCATTATTTTAGAGGTGGGCTAATCAATAATCCTGGATGATCCATTTGTTGATTAAACGTGATACAGCGCTGACGTAATGCAATACATGGTAATTGTACGTGTGTAAGCACGCTTGAGTAAAAGCATCGACTTGTGTGATTGTTTGAATCATGACTGCCATCTGCTGGCGTTATCGTGAAATGTGTTGCGCCTTTTTTCAAATAGAAATACTGACACTAAACTCCTACTATATGTGCCTTTGTCCTACTAAAACCTACCGTGTCAGTGTGTGTGTATACGTATGTGCGTGTGTGTGCGACATACGACTTGATCCATTGAATGTATGTTTCCAGCCTTGTTTATTATTAATCACCTAATGCTTGAAGAAAGTAAAGCTCATACCTCACTATCGGCATCTAGTGGCCAGACCAATGTGGCGTGGACGTCACGATTACGTCACAGCAGTAGACTGGTGGCAAAATATAGTGTAAAGTGAATTATAATAATATTGATACATTACATGGACTGAAGAATAGTAAAGTGATGAAAACAGTAGAAATTTGTAAAGCCTTCAATATTTTTTCTTTAATGTCCTCCTTGCTTGTTACATAGTAGGCATACCCCTATGTAGGCCTATGTAGCTGTCTTGGCTGTCTTTTTGTCGTATTGTATGTCTATGTTTTGTTTGAAGATGATTGTATGGTTTGAACATGATATAGACTAATTAAATAAATAAATAATAATGGCCTAGGCCTATATAATTAAGTAAGTAAGTAAGTTTAATTTATAGAGCACATTTACAAACACAGCATACACTGACCAAAGTGCTGTACAATGTCAATAAATAAAATAGCTAAAAATATAATACAATACAACAATACAATTTGACCAGCAGTCCTTATATCAATACAAAAAAGGGGGAACATTCAATATCAGGGCACACCACATAGACATGAAGGCCAGGGAGTAACAGTGGGTTTTTAGCATATTGAAGGCAGAAATGGAGGGGGCGGATCTAATGTCCTGGGGGAGCTGGTTCCACAGACGTGGAGCAGCGACAGCAAAGGTCTCTGTCACCTCTCTGCTTGAGCCGTGAGCGTGGCACATGCAGAAGCCCTTTGTCTGAGGATCTGAGGGACCATTGGACTGAGTGGGGTTGTACAAGGTCAGTGATGTAGGCTGGGGCCAGCCCATTGAGTGCCTTAAAAACAAATAATAAAACTTTAAACTGTATCCTAAAAAGAATAGGGAGCCAGTGCAAGGAGGCCAGAATGGAGGTGATGTGCTCACGCCTCCTGGTGCCAGTTAAAAGACGTGCTGCTGCATTTTGGACCAGCTGTAAACGTCTGAGTGAGGATTGGGGGAGGCCAAGGTAGAGGGAATTGCAATAATCCAGCCGTGATGTAATGAAGGCATGGGTAACTATCTCCAGGTCGTTATGGGATAGGAAGGATTTGAGGCGGGAGATCACTAATTAATTAAACTAATTAAACTATGACATATGGTACTATGATATATATATATATATATGGACTAAAAATAAATATATACGCTATAGTTATCTTAGAGCTAAAACAAATTAAATTGACTTGACGTGTTGCAACACACAAGGTGGCACCAGTTTTTGAGACCTGCAAAGGTTACTTACTTTATTATTTTTATTTTCGGCTGATAACCTAACTTATTGACTGTATGGTATTATATATGTTATAGGTTCAATAGAAGGGGAAAGAGGGCAAAAAACTCTTCCTGCTTCACAGCCGCCCAGGTGTCTTCCATGATTGAGTCAGATTCCAGCTTTGCATTTCAGACCCCAGACCACCCACAAGAGCTTTGTACCGCTAAGTTTCACTTGTGCAAGTGGTTGGTCCTCCTATGTAATACTACAACAGAGTCTTGGATAACTCCACTCCATTCCTTAATCACCTGTATAGAAACAGTCCACTGGTCTAGCAATTACACTCGTCTTCACTCTTAAATGAGCCATGTTGCATATGATGAAGACCTCAGGGTCCAAATATTGTGAATAGTGTCAGACACACAGTTCACTGTGTCTGTAAAACTGTGAACATAGAGTAGGCCTACTGTGCATCTAGTTTTATTTTCCCTTTCATGTATAAAATCATCTATCTGTTTCAGATGAAAATTATGCCACGATCCCTCAAGAATACAAACTCTTCTTGATACGACCACCAAGGTGTGTGTGTGTGCGCATGCGTGCGTGTGTGTGTGTCAGTATGTTTCAAATGTTGGTGACGGTGTATGTTATGGCTTACGCGGTTTTTACACGGGTTCGTGTCAAGGTCACTTTAATTCAATTGGGCGGGCTTTAAGTCGTGATTGGGCTGGAAACTGTCAATCTGATCTGGCAACAAGCGTCCCAATGACATTGGACCATAAACACGAGGTGGGCGTGTCCGTCACAACTCGACGGTAACGCTGCTGAGAGACCCGGGGTTTCTGTCTTGTCCCGCTGTGTGGCAGGTGTTTTTGTACTAATTTATTCATTTTATTCATTTTAAATATGGTGAGTTGTGTGTGTTTTCATCCGTCTATATCAATTAATTGTGGCTTCATTGGTTGTTGTTGTACATTGTTGTATGTCCCGTCCGCCGACGTGCAAAAAGGCGCACTTAAAAGTGCGACGGCTAACTTTCCCGAAACTTCGCGCTAATGTACGACTTTTTCCGTCGTAAACGTGCTATAAAACACAGCAGGCCCTCGGCGATAGACGGCCTGTACGACTTGCGGTGTAGATGATGGCGGCCGTGCGAAAAAAACGTCCCCCGTGTTTCTCTTTTTTTTTGTATGTCGATCGCGGACGAGCTTTTTTTTGGACGTGCGTCGGGTTACCAAAGTTTTTTAGTTCGTCGTTTCACGTTATTTACACCTTGACCTGTGTGTGTGTTATCATCCCTATGGTTATCGTCGACGTGAAGTCACGCAACCCATCACGCGTGTTAAAATGTATGTTGGAGAAAATGGCCGTGTTGGGGGGCGAGTCGTCGTCGATCGCTACACGTGGATAGCCATATTGGGGGTGGAGGAGGGGGGAGGCCTTCGTGTGTAACCTTTTAATGTTTTACGGTTGTTTTTACAACTAACCGCCACGTTTTTGTGTGTTGAACAACGCTTAACTCAACCGGGCGCTGTCTTTATTTTATTTTTTTACGTATTTGTATCGTCGAAGTAGCCTGGCTAACACCAGACTAAATCACAAACGTATGTAAAGCGACAGAAATTCGTCGAGCAAGCATCGAGGAAGAAGATGACATTTTAAAAATAAACTTTGGTTCTAAACTATCTAGAACACTGTCCACAGATCGAAAGAGAGCTTCGCTTCTGCTGCAGCCATGTTGGATCCGTACGAACAAACTACAAGCTTCCGTCTGTCGCATAGTACGCGTCATCGTCTTTCCGTCCCTCCGCGTTCTGTGATTGGATACCAGAATGTCTGGCAGTTCGAAATTTCGAGCGCGCAAGGCAGCATGGGTATACCCAGGCTATCGTCGACGTACAATTCGCACGTTTTTTAATCGCGGGCGAATTTTGAAGCCTCCCGACCTTCATTCACCCGTTCACCCCATCATCGTCGTCGTCATCATCACCCATCATGGTCCACTTTCGTCGCTCATGAAGCGGCAGGCCTGAAAGTTTATTGTCGAAAGAAAAAGAGGGGGAAAAAACGTATTTATGTGTGGGGTAGAAACGTGGTGATGACATCATCATCATCATCATGCCACCTTTTGCAGGAGTTTGACAAACCGAGGGACGACTGCCCCAGCTCTCCTTTCAAGCTGTCAAACGGCTACGTCCTCCCGCAGGGGAAGCTGACCCCAAACGCACTGTTTGTGGGTGGGATTGACATGAAGGTGGGATGTACACATGTGCACACAAGGCCGGCTTAAATGGAAACATTGAACCATGACCGAAAAAAACTGATCTGATCGTGTGTGTGTGTGTGTGTGTGTGTTTTCAGGTGAATGCGAATGAAATCCGAGACTTGTTTGCAAGGTTCGGTACCATACGGGATGTGAAAATCATCAGCTATCGAGGAGGAATCTGCAAAGGGTATGGTTGGTGTGTTAAAGGGCCCCTATTTTACCACCAGGTGTGAGTGTGATTAGGCCATTATACGACAATCCGATTGGTCAACTAGACATTTAGCCCGTGCTCAAATCAGCATGACGGCATACCTAACCGTGCTGCCTCATCGCGATACGCCGCCTTTACATATTTCCATGGCAACATCGTAACTGCCGCTATAGGAGTAGAGTTAAAGCTAAATAGTAGCCTACAATATTGATACAAAACGGACAGTTTTGTTGTTGATTTATATGGCGGACTTAGTTTTCGCTTCGGTCCTGAAGTTTACTTTGTAAGGACCGAGGCGCTAAGCACCACTGAAGTGCCAATACTGACGGTAAAGCACACCCTTGAGTGTAATCTTGCGGTTATACAACGGTCGCCAACAAAATAAAAGTTGTAATCAGCACGATCAACAACAAAATAAAAGTTGTAATCAGCACGATCAACAACAAAATAAAAGTTGTAATCGGCACGATCAACTCAACAGGGACTAGAAAGCTAAGACAATAACCTGATCAAAATTGTGTTATTTATTCAGTTTGGCAAATCCCACAATCTCGAGAAAGCATTGGCTCAAGTTGGCTGGCTGGCTGACTCAACAGGGACTAGAAAGCTTCCCTCATGTAATATTGCTTGATTGCAAGCTGTCTCAAAATTGTAATGTCACTACCCTTTAGTGACATCACAAATGGGAGTGTCCACCCAGATGTATGACTAGATCGATCTACCAGCCTACCCGGTTGATAGGCCTGTCTTTCCATCATACATCTGGCTGGACACTCCCACTTGTGATGTCACAAGAGGGTAGTCCCATGACAATTTTGAAACGGCTTATAATGGCTAATCACACTCGCACCTGGGCCCTTTAACCAAGTATGTGTACTTTTTTGTTTTACTGTTTAGATTGGATCTGGGCGATATTGGTTTCAAGTAAGCTTGTCACAAGAAAAGACCACATACAACTTAATTGTCATGCATGCAAACTTGTCACCTTTCGGGAAATTCAGTTTAAATCCAAAATGGGTCATTCACGTTTATCACGTAGATCTACAATAGTTAAAAGTCGTCTGCGGTAAAAGTCATCCGTAGGTAGGCTTGTTCACCGTAGTGTTCTGCAAACTATTCAATCCTAATCCAATAAAAACAGGTTTGGGGTTGCTAGGCAGAGATTCCTGTGAATATCTGATCCTGATTGGCTGATGGCAATAAACTGCTCAACGCTGCTGCGTCTACAGAGCAATCGCATTTAGGAGCTGTTGCCAATAACATTGTGTGTTGCAATATACGGACTAATGTCTATAACTTACGGCACTAATGCTGCTATAAGGCGGGCATTACATATAGTTTCTTTTTTGAAACGTTAGCTTGCCAATTAGCTAACTTCATCTCTTTCCACAAATCTGTTCAGCCGTGTTTTACAGCTCATCTCTGAATTCCGTTCCACTTGTTTTATGACTAAACTCAATGTAATGTCTAGGAATCCACTCCATGTTTTCCGCTGCCATTGGTTCTAAACACGCCAACAACAGGGAGTTTGCAAAGAGTTTTCCAATAGCGAAATATCAATAAATGTTTAGAGCTAACTGGTTTAAGATGGTAATTTAATATTTTAATGGATGTATTAGTTAACCTTGTACCTCATGCGTAGCAAGAGCGAAGAGCCTGCAAATAACGGGTGGTTACTACATTAACAGGCAAGGTATGTAGCGGCATATAGCTTTCGATTGGATGCCATAATACTAATATTCCTCCCAATATGATAAGAGTTGGTCATTATTCCTTAAATAGTCAAATGTATTTTAAAAGCGGGGATAATTAAATATTACGCCAACATAAAAATAAATAATAAAATGAATACTGTTTAGTAAAATGGACGGAGGACCTCACTTCCAACCAATGTTTGCACTACGCTAGGCCTACTACATTGCCATGGTTAAAATGGCCTGTACAAGAATGTAAATTACTCCTTTAGAGATAATAATAATAGTGGATATCATTTTATTGATATGGACCTCGAAACCATAAATATAACCGTTGAGTTTAGTTGTTCTCAGAATAGATTATGCCAAAAGAAGTTTCACTTGCAAGAAATGTGTCTTGGTGTGAATGAGGAAGTGGCTCAATGCTGCTCTAATTAGAGACAAAAGTCTGTGAAGCAAGTATAAAAATATCTTTCCAAATGTACTATGGTCTCACCTTTTTCACCCCTAACCAGTATGCATGCCTGAATTATACAATTTAAGCTTTTTAGTTTAATTGTTATCATTTATCACATTTATAAGTTTAATCTCTTGCATTAGTTTATTGTATGTGAAGTGATTTAAGTTTTTGTTTTCAAAGGTACGGGTTTGTGTACTTCAATGAAGATGTAGACATCCAGACAATTATTGAGGTAAGGGGGATTATGCCAAATACTGTTTAATTTTTCCTTTGATGCAGTTAATGCACCTTATCTTATCACTTTTGAATGCGTTTTACTATAGCAACAGGTCACTTTTAAAGGGAGGAAACTGAAGCTGGGTCCTGCAATCATGAAAGAGAGGAGCTCTCGTACGTACTCAACAAACATTTTTATTAATTAATTTATTAATATTAATTGAAGCGTTTATTGAGCGGCATTTGGAGAACTACATTGGGTTAAAAAACCGTGTTTCTAATACCCACGTTGCCTGTTCCGGTTAAGGGCCCATGCCAACTCGTCTGTTTGGCCCACCAACCTGGGCAAGCCCCACCCCCTATATCTACTGCGCCTGCTGCTCACATGTAGGCGGTGCTGTCCCCCAAGCCATGCCTGTGATTGGTGGAGGTCACCCCTACACTCAGGTAATCCCACCTCATGGATATTTTAAGCACTTCCTTTTCAAGAATGGCCTAGATTACAGGCCTACAATCATTTTGATGCTATCCTCTGCTTTGTCTTGAACCTCCCACAGTCCTATAGGGTACAGAGAATGGTATTCGGTTTGACGCACTGATGGTATAATTGTTTTCATGTGTTTATGGCTACTCTGCTGTCCAGTTGTTTTAGGAAACTTTAGTTTTCTTCGTCACCACTCCAATTTTGGTTGCTTGCTTCGATCCTTCTCAGCCTCACAGTTTCTTTGTATAAATGGTAAATGACTAAATGTAATGCTGTGCAACTCCTCTCTCTCTCCCCAGCCTTACTCCTACACCAGTGCTCCAGGGAGGGCCGCGTTCCCCCAGATGCCCATGAGCTATGCCCAGAACGCCTACACCTACCAGGTATGTGCATACACACACAAACTCATGCGTGCTCAGTACAGGTGGCGGCCACGTAGCAGGGACGGCACACGGGGTCGCCGGTGCAGCACACATATGGTCCTGCATATGTGATCAAAGCACCAGCTGGTCAGCCTGCTCGTCTTCTCTTGCATATCATGCCAAGCGTCTAACCTTTGACCCCCACCTCTTTTACCAAATAGTACGCTCCAGCTCCCTGGGCCGGAGGAGACTACAGGACGCAGCCCATGAATCCGGTGAGTGTTATTTTTGGTTGAGGGAGGAGTGCGAATCTCGCCGATCATGACCGCCCCCAGTTTTGAAAGTTTGTTGACTGCCGGCCCATTTTTTTTAATTTGCATAATATGCAACCTGGATGCAATTTTGTTTGTTTTACTAGGTCTGCTGATGTTGCTGCGTTTGCTCACATATGCACCACTAGATGGCATAGTCTGTTCATTAGTGTAATCTTGCCACTGATACAGAAGAAAACTCATTACTAATTTAACCCCTCACACACACACACACACACACACAAACACACACACGATCCTCTCGCTGCCATATTTGGGCCTGTCTGGTTTGCCAGTGGAAACAACACAACATTTAAAAGCACAGCCCGCCCCCCCAGTCAGTCAGTCAGTCAGGCAGTCAGTCAGCTAGTCATTCATTCAGCCGGCTCATGTTGTGGTGTTACACCGTGTTTTCCAGGGCTCTGTGGACTGTGGTGTCCAGACATTGCTGACTGTGCTGTAGTCCACAGTCCGCCACTCTCCCCCCCCCCCCCTCTCCCAGTCAGGTAGAACTGCCCATTCCAAGGAGGTGGTGGATCTTGTTGTCTTCATGTCTGTCTGCACCGCGTGTCCCTTGCACCTGTGTCTGGTGGATTTCTCTTTTATATACACCGAGTGCTTCGCCAGAGTCTTTCCACTGTCTCCTTCATCCACAACCGTCCTCCTCAAGCTTCACCCTGGGTGTCGTAAAGATGTCCTGAGAATTATCAATGGCGTCATTTCCTCGTGGTTTCTGACCTGACTTGAAACCCCAAGCTAGATACGATTTGGTAAACAATTGGTTGATGGTTGATTTTGTTTTTTCTTCTTCTTCTCCTTTTTTTCTCCTGGTTTGATCCATGGCAGGGTTGGGTCCAGTAAGTCCCAGCAGTGGAAGACACGGCTAGAAGCAGCGACGGCAGCTTTTGAGTGAACGCCACCGAGCCCGTCCAGTGACTTTTAACTTGGTGGTGGTGGTTGTTGTTGTGAAAGTCAGCTAAGTGTCGTAGTGAATATTTGTGATTGCACTTGTGGAGCTTTGAGTGATTTTTCTTCAGTTTCTTTTTTTACGTAAGACTTTTAGTGTACTCCACACCGATTTGTTATTATAAAAAAAAAAGAAGAGGAAAATAAATAATACAATAAATGTGACTAGAAGCCATGCAAATGTTTCAATGTCTTGTTTTGTTCTTTGGCCTCATTGGTTTGTGCAGCCAACTGATCGTTGTTACATTTGGGATAAATAGACGTTTGCTCTGGTACTCGCAGGTAAGTCCACATGTGTTTTGGGTTATTTACCTTCCCATCCCCGCCTCCGTCTGTGCACCGAGTTATAGTTCGGCTACTTTAAACATCCTGTTGTCGCTTAATCAGACGTAATTGTCCTGGGTGTTATTTTTTTTGGCGTTTTACAGCATGTGCTTGCAACGGATGTTTTTTGGGGTGTTTTTTTTCCAACCCACCCACCAGGTCCAGACATTTCTAAATTATGAATTCAGTCATGCTTATTAAATATGAATGTCCAAAGAAGCGACCCCCGCCCTCTACCCAACCGGTAGCCAGACAACCATGAGAGTAGACCGCCCCCCCCCCCCATCACAAGGGCACTTTCTCCTTGTGACACTAACAACCTTGGACATCTGAAATGTGCGGACACGTCAAGATCAGGGGGGAGGGGAGGGGGGTGAGAGGACATGTTGGCATGGTGTTGCTATGTAGAAATGTGGATGTTGACTTTCCTAAGAGTTATAATACTAAGGGTGTTAATTTTTTCTCCCCATTGTGTTTCTAGGCAGCTTCCTAGAAGATGGGGATACAGAGAGGGG
>JAOPJH010070356.1:0-10879 GCA_027122575.1 Merluccius polylepis
GAGAGAGAGAGAGAGAGAGAGAGAGAGAGAGAGAGAGAGAGAGAGAGAGAGAGAGAGAGAGAGAGAGAGAGAGCATGGGTGTTGGATGGAGATTAAGATGAAAGAGAAACTGGAGGTGCAGATGCCGGAAAAAAACAGAAATTATATATTTGAGCTTCCTCTTGACATCATTAAAAGGTATTCTGAGCAAAAGCTTTGCAAACGTTCTCAATCAAACTGAATCACAGTGTTTTTAAAGAGCTCTCAGGCAGAGTTAACTCAGGGTGGTTATGCCACTGAAAACACTGTCTTCTTTAAAGTTTGGGCTGCCAGTTCCTCTGACTCAGGTGGCATTGACCTCTAAAAACCCAAACTGAGGTTCAGAGATTAAGTGATGCTTCAGAAGAGCCTTGGAGCAAGCACGCAGATAAAGTATGGGCTCAATTAAATAATAAAAGTATAATAATAAAGGTCCACATAAAATTAGCTCAAAGACGATTGGTTACATTTGAATCCAGGTTTTCAGCTGGTGTGGATTCTTCTAACAGTAATGTGTTTACTATAGTAGTGACATAAATGAGATTTAAGTCAGATTCATCCAGAAAGAATGAGTAAAGATTTTGGGCCGTACCCCACTCTGAATGTTCAAAGTTGACAGCGATTAGCCAGTTCGATATGATGATTTGACGATTTGTGGTAAAAAATAATAAATAAAAATATAAAACTTTTTTTTTTTTTTAATCCGATTTTTCATGCCACTACAGTAACCCGGTAACGGAAGCAAGTTGAGGTGACAGGCATGTTAAATACAACCAGAGACTCTGATCCAACCATAACATGTATGTAACCAACCATAGTATGTAAAGATATTGGTTATTTGACAGATATTCACAGTCCTTAAAAAACCTCTATGAAGCTGTCTTATATGTAATGTGCTGTTTGCAATTTTTAATGTATTGTTTTAGTTGCTAATTTTGTTGTTTGTATTGTTTTATTGTTTCCTGCCCAGGGACCACAGATGAAAATATCTAGCCAACTCTGGCCCAACTACAGTGTTGTGCACATTCCCTGTTAAATTAAAAACTAAACTTAACTAAACTAACAATCTAAAGTGGGGAGCGAATGGCACACTCTGCGGTCCAAGTCCCGGTGGGTTTAGCGGGTGTTAACGGCTGGGACCAGGGATCGCCTCTCGTTTTGTCCCACTTTTCAGTCTTCAGTACACCGCTAAACCCACCGGGATTGTTCCATTCAGATCACTTTATTATGGAGCAGGAATATCCAATATCTTTCTAACTCAGTTTGACAAAATCGATACGCGATGGATCAATCAACAGGTCTTTACTTATTATTTTGTTTTGTTGATGTACATTCGTGTGTATACCATAAATTGCATACTAAAAAAGAGTAAGCTAACATGCACAGCTCATCCAGATATATTCAACATTAAATATGTCTCCCCATGAAGCATTAGTAGGCTACTAGTAGACTAGTTATAATTATCCTCTTTCCCATGATTAATATGTAATCCAATTCCTGTACCTTATTTCTATACGCTGTTTTATTCGGTTATTATAATGCACAAATAACACAAAAACAGTGATTTTTGACTGAGAGAATTCGAGAATTTAAGGGCTGTCTGGATGACAATTTGACTAGTCGACTTTAAGGGTACATCCCTAAAAGATTCAGTGTTGTGATTTGTCTCAAAGACATATTTGAATAGTTGAACAGTTAACTAGGTTAACTACAGTTTACTAGGTTAATGAACTAATAGTTAGTTCATTAATTACATTTGTATAATGTGGTGACAGGTAGCTCCCAATCTTCGGGCAGATGTTGATAGGGTTAAAACGATGTGTGCGGAAGCAGCACAAAAATTAAGAGTTTGGGGTTTCAAAATGTCCTCACACAGAACAGCGTTTTTAACCATGTGAAGCCCGGTGACTTGCCATTGTTTTCCTATGGTACAGTGCGCCTGTGTTGATCTCCTGTGTTGACCTCCTTTCTTGTGATGCACCTCCAATTTTTTGGGGGGGGGGCATTTTTTAACCACGTATAAAAGTTCAAGTTTGGACGCTGGGCGTGGAGCAGCGCCACACATCAATGAAAGAGAAAACGTTGCAAAATGTCCAACAACAATGAGAAGCTGATTTTGACAGTGTAGGGGTAATAGTTAATATTCAAAAATGTCTTGTTGAGTCCATTTTTACCGTTAACATTTTTTAAAGGCACAATATGTAGGCACTCCAAAGGCACTCAATGCGGTTTACATAAAGCCCTCTGCCAAGGCCATTTTGAAGAGCTTGCGTCTGTGGCGAGGCTCCTGTGTGTGATCGGCCCCTTACAACGCAAAACAACACTTCCAAGAGCACACCTCTGGACAGGAATAACACAACTGCACTGATAAAATAATAAGGGATGCTTTTAGGGAAAACATTAAAAGGTAGACACTGCTGCAACCCATGGAAACAAAGACAGGGCACAAAAAGGCCAGTGTCTAATGGCCAAAGCAGAGAGAGAGCAAAAGAGGGAGAGAAAAACAGCAAGAGAAAGAGAAAGAGAGAAAAACAGAGAGGGACAGAGAGAGAGGAAGACAGAGAAAGAATGCGACAGACAGACAGACAGCCAGAGAGAGAGAAAGAGACAGAGACAGAAAACAAGAAAGAATGACAGAGAAAGAGAGGAAGAGAGAATCACAAATGTCTGTTTTAAGCACAAATAAAGTAGTAGCACTTTTGCTACTCAGCAAACCCACCACCAGTTTTTTTTTTAGCCTAACATGAGATTTTATTGATTTCTTTTTTTGATCTAATCTATTGAAGATTCCTGTATAGCCTTAAAATTAAGAAAGTGAATCAAAAGAAAAGAAAAGCAGAGCGACATACTGTTCCTGGAGGATAAAATCCAAGTTGTCTTTAGCCACTCGTCCCGTCACTGGATGTCGGAATGTGGTTATCCGCTGGTTGTGGCTGGAAGAAGAAGCAAAGAGGAGGATCAGATGAAATCAGCTCCAAGATCAGCTCAACTGCTCCATTCAATAAGAGAGGACCATGGCCTCTCTGATCGTCTCCTCCTCGGACGGACAGCAGACACAAGCAGCAGTTTAGAGGAGGACTTTCACAAAACAACAACCACCAGCACAGACCTTGGCCCTCTGTCCAGGCCTCGCCCATTTCCCAGGTGTGTGTTGAATGTGTCGGCTGGCTGTCCCATGTGCTCGTATATCCCCCACCACCACCACCACCCTCCACACACACGTTACCCCTGTTGGTCAAAGCCCTCAAACTGTCACTCTCAGCACAAAATGCTGGGGCTTGGTGTCAGGCTGGGCCTCACTGATCTAAATCTCTGTCGGCCGCCCGTGCAGGAGTGTATTTTCCATGTCAAAGCATTCCGCTGCCCAGCAGGAGGGGGTGGGGGGTGTTAAGCTAAAGTTAGCATAGCCCCAACTACAAGAGTCATCTTTAGTGTCATCTTTGGAAGTCAGGCAGTAAGTAAGTAAGTAAGTAAGTATAGACTTCATATGTATACATAGAAACCTCAAATGTATAGACTTAATACGGATAGACTTAAAGGGACCTTCCACCGATTTTAGTGGTCTCAAAGTTGCCTAACAAAAGAAAAAAATACAAAAAAAGAATACCCAGAAGGCCCACCAAATGGCTTTTTTCCTGGGACTTCCAGGTTTTCTAAAAACTACAAGCGCTTTCTAAGTACTCAGATTCTTCCACTCCTGGCAAAATCACCCTGGGCAATTACCTTGGAGTTTGGCTCTGTTTGATTAATTTGCCTTGTTGTTAGCCTGAAGAGTTACCACTCTTACAAAGTGAAAGGAATGACAGATATTTATTTGAGTCAGAATACTTCGAAGAGGAAATCTTACAGCGGAGACGGCAGCAGGCAAATAAAGTGTGTTCAGAGTCCTGCCGTTTAGCGTCTCTCATTCAAGTAATAAAGTATCGCTGCATGGACAAATGTTGTGCTATGTTTATAAAATGCAGTATTACCACCCATTTTAGTTTATTCATGCTCTTTAACTGTGTAATTCAAAGCATAAAGTAGCAATGCTTGTATACATGCAGCACGGAAGTTTGCAAATAGGTTTATGGCGATGTTTATTTATGCAGTATTGCTGTTACGAAACTACCATTTATGCATGTAGTAAATTAGTTTACACATGTATTATTAGCGAAACCGTATACGGTGTGGCATTTATACAGTGAAGATGAGGGTTACAATATCTGCGGCAGCTACAGAAGATGATTCAGACCTGTCCATGATACGATACAAACCCACTGGCTGATTTTCCTTATTAACTGTTACAGACCATGGATATAATAACACAGACAGGATATATTATAATAACACAGACAGGATTGAAGAAGGTCAGCAAATGTGTTTTAAAGCAGAGAAGAAAAGTAAAAAAGAGCTTTAACTCCATGTTGGACTGTTCTCTGGAGGATTTCTTTAGGATACATGCGGTGATATGGCAGGCAAATTGATACAAAGCTTGTAGTTTTTTATTCATTACTTTATTATTATTGAAATGCAAATACGGACATGCATATATTTTTATATCATATGTTGGGTCATATGTTGGGCTCCATTACAGCTAACCACTGTTTTACAACACTCAATAGTTACATGTGAAATGCGATGACAGCCGCTTTAGCAACTAGATATCCTGTACAACCAAGCATGGAAAAATGATACGGCATGATGTTATCCACATCATCCACAGGTCGAGAAAGCTTATATTTGCCTCTCAGAATGCTCGCACACCGCCGCGCAATGCACCATGGATGTTGTAGTAAATTGACAATATTATACAACTCACGTGTGTAGCAGCTTGAGACACTATGATCACATTATGATTACACTATGAGTTAATAAAAACGTGTCTGTGCCGGTGGAACATCACTAACACACTAGTCATTTTAATCACTGGTAATGTTCTGGCTTTTGCAAGCAAAATCTTTATTCTAAATTGGAGGCCGCTGACCTGCTGCCAGAACAGTATTCCCAAGAGGAATTTTACCACCTAGATACCTCCTCTCATTCTCAAAGAAAGCAAACCTCATCAAAGGCTACCTCACCAGCCACAACTGCATGGTGATTTTACACTTTAAATAGAATAAATTGATTGATTGATTGATTGATTGATTGATTGATTGATTGATTGATTGATTGATTGATTGACTAGTCAACACACCCACAAGTGGACGTTTTGTCATGGCGACGCAATGTCTTCCGGATTCATCGTGGTATCGTGTGGATATCGTGTGGTGTAGAGGATTATGGGACGGCTCACGTGCGAGTTGGGGCTTCCGGCATGTTGAAGTTGAATTTTAGTTAACTTAATGCAACTAAGCGCGTAGCACGGCACGCGTTCGGGCATGTGTTTGGATGTGAACATTGTAAACTCCCACACGATGCCAATCGTATGGCATCGCGCTGCGCCCTCTCTAGTTGCTGTTTGTGGGGCTTTACAACACTGAATTCAACATTGAATTGTTACATAGTGATGCTGGAAAGGAGCATGGTGGCGCAGCGCCACTATTACATTGTATAATTATTATTATTGTTATTATTATTATTATTATTTTTACTGGCACCGATGTGAGCTATGAAAAAATTACCTCGCAATAAATGGTTGCAAATGAGACCATTTTGGTCACAGTCTTGAGTCCTGATACATCAAAATATAAAAAAGGTAAAAATCAGCAATCTCTGTACGATAAAATAAGACGTAGTTTGTTAATCCCATAGGGGGTATTCGGGTTAAGAGAGGATATTAAAAAATAATGTGAGGAGACTTTTTATTAAAGATTGGCACAACTAAACAAAGGTTCTGAGTGACAGTTAGTAAGTGTGTTTGGTATCGATTGAACAAACAGTTTCGGTTTCATCAGTTCAATGTTTGATGTATTGCTGCTTCCAGAGTTGTATTGAGGAGGTACATCCATGTCTCATGGTTCTGACACTAGGTATTCAGTGTCATGTTCCCATGTTAGTCCCCTAGCTAGGTTCTATGTTTTCTGTTGTGTCTGTTTGTGGCTGTCTTGTCTATATGTTGTATGCAGTGGGCGTGCCTGCTGGCTCCGGCTTCCCCTGGGTGCATCAGCCACTTCACTCTCCGACTCTGGTTCCACACACCTGAGGTTCATCAGCAATCAAACCCTGCAGTATATCAACCCCGGTTTTCCACCCACTCATCGCCAGATCGTCAGCTATGCTAACCGAGCTCCACGCCTTGCTCCAGTACTCCGCCACCGCAGCTGGTTGGTTCACCTACCAGACTGACTCTCTTACGGATTCCAACGCCAATGAGGTTTATCGGTCGGTTGATCGGCCCGTAGGTGCGCCACTACCTTACCATGGCTCCGCGGCCCACAGCTACCCGCCGACTACCTGGGCTCACCTCCACTACCCCATCCTTAAATAAACCCAAGTTTTACCTTGTCCTCTGTCTGCAGCTCTCTGTGTTGTGCGTTTGGGTCCACGACAACTTAAACCGTGACAGATGTGACAGATGTTCTCAATGGTAAATACATCTTTTTATGAGATGCATTACATTCTCAGACTCAGAGAGGTTAAATTGGCCTTAAAGCAAGTTCAGCAAGTGCATATATTCTGACTGTTCATGCAAAAATATTAAATGCCAGACATAGTTCTACCACAGAAGTCGGCTATAAAAGCAATAGCAGATTGATGGCATTTTGGATTCCTGAGCTCTCAAAAGAATTTCAATCTAGAGTTGAACACTTTTAAAAAGCTAGACTCAACAATTTGCAATGGTGCCTTGACTACTAACACTACTACTTACTACTAGTAACCAAGTCCCACCCACTTTAGCTACTGTTGCCACGCCTGTCAAGCTTTTGCACCCGGCATGTCACTATTCACAATTCACATGAAGGACAAACATATACAGGAACAACAATGTTCTTGCACAGCAAGGTAAGTCAGTATATTGTTTATTTTAAGCTACCTTTTAGTGATGAATCCCTACACTTTTCACAATGGGCTCATCTATGTTTGAGCCCATTGCTAGCAAAACTGAATTATCCTGCTTTTCCATTTGTTTAACACGTGCCAGGATATTGCATGCACATCGTGGGCTTGATCCATACACTGGATCTAATAAAGGCACAGGAAAGGCCAACTAAATCCTGCAAAAGTTTTCCCCTTGTTCTGAAAGCTTGACAGGCCTCTTGCAGAGTTGCGGTTGCTGATGTAGGATTGGACAGTGGCCATTCTAGGGAGGGGCTTAGCAAAGGGTCAATTGAACAGATTCTTCATTGTGATTTACAGTGCATTCTGATACAGCTCATGGGGTAGAGCTGGTGGGGTTACACCCTCACTCAAGGACACCGACAGGTAGTCTGTGGATATGGGGGAAGCAAACCCAGTACATTTTGGCTGGGAGTGGAGCATTACCTGTATGTGAAGGTCCCTCTCAGACCTAGCCGCTGCCTCCTTGTCCACCAGGAACAGAACCGAGTAAAGTGCATTTGGTAATAACGCCTGTTAAAAAGAAAAAAGTCTTACACAAAGGGACTACAGGCATGAACATGGTAAACAATGTTAAATGTGTGATTTAAAGTGAGTAAATTGTGTTTGTGGTACACCAGCCAAATTCTTAGATCACTGAGTATCTCATCATCCTATCATGATGATACGTGTCTCTCGTAAGACAGCTGCAGCCAATCAGACCGTGTTGTTACAGACAAGTGAGCACAGGTCTCTCGCCCTGAGGCAAGCCATTATTTTAAAACTGCTCGTCATCTAAGGTGTGTCTCTTAGGAGATTTAGGAGGGACAACAATAGCATACGTATCTATGTGCAAAGTCCTAGTGTTATTTCTCGTAGTTGAACAATACTAATGAACTGATGATAAAATAAAATACAATTAAAGTCTACTTTGTCCTCACCTGGAGCTCAGACAGCGATGACAGTAGAGCAGGAGAGGGCTGCTGCCTCCTGCTGTCTACTAGCACAGTCAGACCTTGCTCGCGTCTCTCCCTCCTAAAACCATAGTGTCACAATTAACCATGTACGCATAAAATTAACCATGTACGCATAAAAATGTACTGCAATTTATATCATCAAGAGATTTGAACTATACTAACCACCACATAGATACCGCCACAAAAGGAAAGGACAAACTTGTACTCATGTAAAAACGTAAAAACATTTGAATAGCAAAAGGTGGACGGCTCTGAATTACATCTTTAAAATAGCTTTAAGTACAGTTCAACAGTCACTTCATTATTTTATATATTTTCTTATTTCTTATTCAAGTTACACTTGTTTGAGTGTAACTTGAGATACTGTGGTGCAAGGGAGAGGTCAGTATCGCTGCTGACTACGCATGACTCACCTCAGTGTGGAATAGTAGTAGCACAGTAAACAGGTGAGGTCTTTAGCCGTGCAGCTTTCACCTGCCCACACCCGGCCTCTCGTGCACACCTGTAACACTGCCCGCCCACTGCGATCTCTACTTCCTGTTTGGGAAATGACCAAGAGAGGGGAGTCAACACACTTCTGGTAACTTAGAACTACCTTCTGGTAACCTATATAGCAATAAAGCAATAAAACAATATGACAATGTCATTCATAGGAATTGTTTCTACATGTGTTATGCTTTGGTTCATGTATGCAAGAATCCTTTTCAGTTGAGATTACAAATAGAAAAGTTGGAAAGACAAACAAGACAAATAAAAGGGAGTCTATCAAGTGGAATATGACAGATTAAATTTTAGGACAACAGCTAACAGGTGTGTTTGTGTGTGTATGTGTGAAGCACTCTTCTCTACACCTACCAGGTAAAATGACAGCCCCAGATTCCAGCAGTTCTTTGTTGACCTCTGAGAGTAGGGTGGGCAGGTGTGGGTGGCTGTCCGACAGGGGGCTTACCGTCGTCGGGCCTAGCCCAGCAGATGGCCTGTTTGCGGCTTCAGGACATGGAGCTTCTTCTTCCGCGTGGCTATGCAGCACGGTGTCGCTGCCGGCGCTAACATCGCGCTGTCCTGTGGAAGTAGCAATTACAAAGAGTGAAGGCGGCTTGAACTCATGATGACAGGTGTTTGTCGAGTCAAGCATGGCGGTGGTGGCGTGTAAATACATTAATCTCGGCAGACCGTGGACGCAAGCTTTCACCTAAATGCGCCCCTTCTCTTGCCTAATAGAAACACACGCCTGGTGAAACAAGCGCTCATTAGTAGTAAGCTAGGCGTGCTCCAGCGGTGAGCTGCAGCTGAGTCATCACGGAGACCAGGTGTTGTCCGTCTGACACACACCACTAAAGGCCGTGTCTGCACTTTGTACACTTTCATATCCCCCAGCTCGCCTCTTTAACAAACCCTGCAACCCCAGGCGCTCTTTTAAAAAAATAAAAAGCTCCCGGTGGTGACAAATGCAGTTGGTATTACCTTGACATGCTGATGTACGGAAAAAAACATTCTCAATTTTGGCTGTGATGGGGTGCCATGTAAAGATAACAAAGAAAACAGTGTTGGATGTGTTGATTGCAAAGGCCTGTTGTGCAACATTTATCAAAAGATAATATGAGCCCACCACTAAACAGTAGGGGTGGGGAAAATAATCGATTCTTCGATGCATCGCGATTCTCTCTAGAACGATTCCGTCTCGATGCAGATAAGTTAATAATCAGAATTTTTTAAATGTAATTAGTTTGCATGCTGCAACATTCTGTTCGTCTGCTGCTGAGCGCTACAGAAACCTCTCCTTTCTGCCTGCCGGTTCTCTGCCAACACGCATGCGCACCAAACACATGTGCGAGTTGTGTGGGACTCTCTAAAAACACGGCATTTTGCCCGGAGGCGGGACTTTACGTCTTACGTCACTCACGATGTGTGTGACGTAGTGCGCGTGTCCGTTTGTCTGTACCAGTTACACGGTGCTGAGAATGGCTGACAGCAAAGAAAAACATCTGCCAGTTAATTTTAGAAATACAATTTGTTTCTGATTAGATATTTTAGGTTTAAAAAAATGAAATGGTTGTTACTATAGATCTAAAATTGCGCAGCGATGTCTGTTAGTGATTACGTAGAATATTGTCAATTCAATTAGGCCTAGCCTATCCAATAAAATATTATGAGAGAACTGCTGTTGAGAAGTATGGAAGCATACTTCCAGGTGGGTCAATACAATAGTGGAACATTATCGAATAAAAAAGGGCAGATGTTTGAGTAGCCTACTAATAAGTACAGGCAATTTAAACTGAAAACAAATCAGCTGATTATTAATCTATATAATTGAGAACCACTGACGTTGGCCTATTAGGAAATGTAGACTGTTTACCCTGTTGGGTGCTACACATTGATGGTTAATAAAGGCCCCCTTCCACTAATAAGTCCCTTTGAGTGCTTTGAAAAGCTCTATATCGATTATTATTAGACTATTATTATTATTATCAACAATAGCACTCAGTCTTATAGGTGCTAAATAGGGGCAGTACTTCTATAAGGCATAGTTGTATTTACGCTGGAATAAATCACACAAAGTGTCTTTGCAACACGGCACAGCTCTCTGAATCGTGCATGGCTACGTCTAACACAAACCACGTCCATCCGGGCGAAATGCCGTGTTTTTAGAGAGTCCCAAGTTTAGTGGCGACAAAATGGCTGCGACTGACACTACCTGCCGTTCGCGACATTGTGACGTCAAAATGACGTAGATCTCGCCGGCCCGTTATTATGGATCCCACTGCTTTTCTTGGCAAGCCACGCCCTCCGTAGCATTCGAGCGCTAGGATTGGCCAGGTGTCCATGCTCGCGCAAAATATCTAAATGTGTTAGTTAATGCCATCTAGATAGTTAGCGTTAAGTCATCAAATGGAGAAAGGGAAAAACACGATGGCCAGAACTAAGGA
>JAOPJH010070377.1:0-10877 GCA_027122575.1 Merluccius polylepis
GTTTCCAAAGTTCGTGGAATAAAGCCAACCGGCTGTTACACCGGATACCTGCCTCCGCTTCTTTTATGACCGTCACACTGGTGTCAGAAGTGACTTCGGATGTTAGATAAGGATCCGGTCGGGAGCTAGCCTAGCCACAGCAGAAGATTAGCCATCTCGCTAGCTGCACGTTATGGAGGACTTCGGCGGGACAAGGGTGAAGGAGGAGAGGAGAGACGTGGAGGAAGGAGCCTACGGTTGGTCGGGAACCGCCAGCGGGTACGAGAGAGCTGCACGTGAGGCGAAGGAGAGCCGGAGAGAGACGGTGGTGGAAATAGCTCACGAGTCGAGCATGACGCCGTCTTTCACGCGGCGCAGCAACCCTCTCTCTACCGGAGAGAGAGAACAGCGCGAGGTAAACAGCGTTCATCTTCCCGCTTCTGTTACCTCCGTTAAAACACCCAAGTACTCTGGCAGGTCAGACTGGGAGGCTTTTCATGCTCAATTTGAGTTGTTAGCTCATGCAGTGGGGTGGTCGACAGAAGCTAAAGCCCTACAGCTAGCACTCTGCCTCACTGACGAAGCGCTAACTTGTCTCCTACTGCTCACCCCCGAAGACAGACACTGTTACACGGCTTTAGTAGGGGCCCTACAGAGGCGTTTTGGACAATGTTTACAACCAGAGCTCCTTCGTAATGAACTAAATAATCGATGCAGAAGGACCGGGGAGCCGTTACGTGTACTGGCCAACGACATAGAGAGTCTGACCAGGCGGGCTTACGCACACATGCCACCGGGGGTACAGAGCGAACTAGCCCGTGACCAGTTCATCCGAGCCCTTTTCCCCTCTGAACTGCGGGTTCAGGTTCAGCTGCAGCACCCACGGACCTTACAGTCAGCCTTGGAGATGGCTGCAGAGAGGGAGATCGTATGGGGAGTAGCTGCAGGGAGCAGCGTAAAAGAAAGCCCGCTGGCGGTGAGGACGGCAGCCGGGGGCCCCACAGTGGAGGAGAAACCGGCCTGGGCGGCTGAAATGACCGAACTGATCAGAACTATGTCACTACAGCCCGTACGACGGCCGCGGCCAGGGCCCAGAGTCTGCTGGGAGTGTGGACAACCAGGGCATTTGGCTAGAGAGTGCCCTAAACAGCGCCCGGCTCAGGGAAACGGCTCCGGGTCCGCATAGAGGGGAATATGCGGACTCCACCCCCTTCCCCTACGTCCCAGCCAGCCTCCACAGCAGACGATGACACCAGCTTGGTACCTGACATCTTAGTGGGGCGTGCCTCGGTGGGTGAGTCGTGCTATATTTCAGTCACTGTGGAGGGTGTACCATGTCTGGCTCTAGTAGTCTCTGGGGCGACAGTTTCCTTGGTGAGACCTGATGTGGTGCCTGGGGGGACCCAGTTGGAGCTGACCGCCAAGTGGCTGCGCACCGTCACCGGGGAACTAGCTCCCCTGACAGGGAAAAGCAGGTTTTCAGTGACTATAGGGGGGTGGGCGGTACGTCACCTGCTATGGATAGCTGCCGTTCAGGAACCCTGTATTCTGGGTTTGGACTTTCTAAAAGCTACAGGATGTGTCCTGGACTTTGGGAGGGGCCTGGTGAGTTTCCGAGGGGGACCTTTCGTCACTATGTTGCCCATAGACACCCCTGTCACACCCCCTGTCAGACTTTTCACACCGGCTGGTGAATCAATAGGGGCAGCTCTCAACATCACCCCGGCCGCGTCCCTCCCTCCTGCCACTCCCACTCGGGGGGTCGGCCCCTCTTTCACCTCGACCCCCCCATCAGGTGTGACCCCCCCCCTCTCACCTTCTCCCCCTCTTCTTACAGAAGCCTCACAGCTGCAGCCCAGAGGAACGGTGGAGGCTGGAGTCACCAGCACCCCTTCAGGGACCACGTCCACCGTACACGCGACCACGTCCCGGTCACTTTCGACCCATACAGAGAGAGAGGGGGAAATATCGGCTGTGCGAGATATATGGAGGAAGAACTGTGGCGGCCTGGACCCTCAACAGCAGGAGGAGCTGTGGCAGCTGTTACTAGAATTCAAAGACAGCTTTGCCATGAGCGACGAGGAGGTGGGGGTGACTGACCTAGTACATCACGACATCGACACGGGGGACGCACGCCCCATCAAGTGCCGGCCTCGCCGCCTTCCCCTGGCTGTCAAGAGGCTTGCGACGAGGCAGTTCGTAACCTACTGCAGGCAGGCATCATCGAGCCCTCAGACAGCCCCTGGGCCGCCGCCGTTGTCATGGTCCCCAAGAAGGTGAGCGGTTGGAGGCTCTGTCTGGACTACCGGCCGGTGAACGGGGTAACCCAGAAAGACTCCTACCCCCTGCTGCGCATAGACGAGTCTCTGGACCTGGTCTCCGGGTCCTCTTGGTTCTCCTCCTTGGACCTCCGCAGCGGCTATTACCAGGTTCCCCTCTCCCCGGAGGCAAGACCCAAAACAGCGTTTTGCACGGGGCGGGGGCTGTGGCAGTTCAAGGTCCTTAGTTTTGGCCTTTGTAATGCCCCGGCCACCTTCGCGAGGTTGATGGACAGGGTGCTGGCCGGGGTCCCCCGTCAACAGTGCTTGGTATACCTCGACGACATCCTGGCTCATGGAAGTTCCTTCGAGACAGCTCTGGGAGCCCTGCGTCAAGTGCTGGAGAGGATAAGGACTGCTGGCCTTAAGCTTCACCCAGAAAAGTGCCACTTCATGCAGCGAGAGGTAACCTTTTTGGGTCACAAGGTGGGAGAGGAGGGCATTGGCACTCTGGGGAACAAGGTGCAGGCTGTCACCGATTGGCCAGCACCCACCAACCAGAAGCAGCTGAAGAGCTTCTTGGGCCTAGCCTCGTACTACAGGAGGTTCGTACGGGGCTTCTCCTGCACCGCTGCCCCCCTGTTTCAGCTGCTACAAAAAGACTGCGACTTTCTCTGGACCGAGCAGTGTCAGGAGGCCTTCACCAGCCTTCAACGGGCTCTGAGCGAAGCCCCGGTTCTTGCCCCAGCTGATCCCTCCTTGCCATTCCTCCTGGATACGGACGCTAGTGGCTCGGGGGTGGGTGGTGTGCTGTCCCAGACTGGCCCCGATGGGGAACGGGTGGTGGCATATTTCAGCCGAGCGTTCAACAAGGCTGAAAGGCGCTACTGTGTCACCCGCAGGGAGCTCTTGGCTGTAGTGCTGTCCATCAGGCATTTCAAGTACTATCTGTGCGGCCCACTGTTCAGAGTGAGGACAGACCACGCGGCTCTCCAGTGGCTCATGACATTCAAAGAGCCAGAGGGACAGGTCGCCAGGTGGATAGAAGAGCTCCAGGCTTTCTACTTCACCGTGGAGCATCGGCCGGGGGCCCGCCACACCAACGCCGATGCCCTGTCACGTCGCCCGTGTGCCGCGGTAGGGTGCCAGTATTGCGAGCGGAGAGAGACTCGTGAGAGAGAACTGCGGGAGGAAAACGGGGGCTGTGCCGCTGTGCGTCGGGTAGAAGAACTCATCTGCCGCGAGCTGCAGATGGTCGACCCAGCTGAATGGAGACAGCAACAGGAGCAGGACCCCGACCTTAAACCTGTGCTACAGTGGGTGGAGGCTCAGCAGCAGCCACCATGGGAGGAAGTGGCAAGGTTCTCAGCAATAACCAAGGGGCTGTGGGCCAAATTCAGGGCTCTGCGGCTGTGTCAGGGGGTACTACAGCGGGCGTGGTCACAACCAGCAACAGGAGAACAGAGATGGCAGGTCGTGGTCCCCCATGGCCTGCAAGAGGCAGTGCTGGAGGCCATGCATGGAGCTGCAGGTTCGGGGCACTTTGGAGTGACTAAGACACTTAGACGCCTTCGCCAGAGCTTCTACTGGGGCCAGTGTCGGCGGGACGTAGAGGACTTCTGCCGCCGCTGCGATGCCTGTACAGCACGTAAGGGTCCCCCCGGTCGTTCTCATGCCCCGCTCCAGCAGCATACAGTGGGAGCCCCCATGGAGAGGGTGGCGGTGGATGTAGTAGGGCCGCTGCCTCTCTCCGACAAGGGTAACCGCTATGTACTCTCGGCCATCGACTACTTCACTAAATGGCCCGAAGCTTACGCTATTCCCGATCAGGAGGCAGTGACGGTGGCCGATGCGCTAGTGGAAGGCATGTTCAGCCGTTTTGGAGTGCCGGAGACCATTCACAGCGACCAGGGGAGGAATTTTGAGTCCCGGGTTTTTGCCTCTATGTGTGAGCGCCTAGGGATGCACAAAACCCGCACCACGCCCTTGCACCCTCAGAGCGATGGCTTAGTAGAGCGGTTCCATCGCACGTTGGGCCAGCAGCTGGCCATCATCACGTCACAGCACCAGCGAGATTGGGACGACCACCTACCCCTGGTGCTCATGGCTTGCCGCTCTGCCATGCAGGAAACCACCTCCTGCACGCCCTCTCTTCTCATGCTGGGGAGAGAGCTCCGTACCCCTGCCGAGCTGTCGTTTGGCCGACCACCAGACTCCCCAGAGGCCCCCCCAGGTCCAGAGTATGCCAGGAGGCTGCAGGACCGCCTGGATTTGGCCCACGCTTTTGCCCGGAAACAGCAGCAGCAAGCTGGGCTGAGGCAGAAGCGTAATTATGACGTGAGGACCCGAGGGAGACATTTTCAGGCTGGGGAACTGGTCTGGGTCTACAGCCCTCAGAGGAAAAAGGGGCGGTGCCCTAAGCTTGAGAGCCAGTGGGTGGGCCCTTGCAAGATACTGGAGAGGTGGGGAGAGGTGGTGTACAGGGTGCAGCTCCCCGGCAGGGGGAGGAGGGTGGCGCTTCATCGAGACCGGTTGGCCCCGTACCGCGGGGGCTCACAGGGGCAAGCAGAGGGGACACCAGCCTCGCCTATTCAGCCTCCCACGTCTCATCCAAATGGCGACGCCTCCATTTCCCGGCCTGGGACGCCAGGACCCCCACCCCCAACTCCGCCAGAGCTCACTCTGGGGCCCCCGTCAGGCCCAGACCCAGCTGAACCACCCCCCTCACCGTCACAGTCCCCTCCTCACGGGGAGAGCAACTCAGCCCCTGGTCCAGGTGCTCCAGCCCAGGAAGGAGGGCGGCCCCGCCGTCAGAGGAGACCCCCGGGGCGTTACAGGGACTTTGAAGACACTCTCTGGGAAGAGGAGTAGTTAGGAGTGAGACCCGAGTTCTTAGAAGGGCAAGAATGCGCCCTGGGCTCACTGGAAGTGATGGCAGTCTACCCAGATCTTCCTAGTTAGTAAAAGAAATGTTGGACATTACAAAAAAAAAAAAAAAAAAAAAAAAACATGCACTTTATTGAGTTGTTTTATGCTCATGTATTTTTCTGTTCTGTGGTCACTGTTAGTCTCCTCGAGGGCGAGGATCTTTGTGGTGGGGGGGTAGTGTAGCGACCCTGGTATGTGTACTAGTGAGTGACAGCGCTGTAGTCCAATCACAAGCAGGGTTACTAGGTCCAGCAACATGGGGGCTTGTGATTGGGGGAGGTTGCGCAGTGTGTGTGTGTGTCTTCCTGTGCGAGCTCTGAGAAGTAGTGTGTGAAACGTGGGTGTAGAGCGATACATGTGTGCCTTGTTAAGCTGCTGTAAAGTTTCCAAAGTTCGTGGAATAAAGCCAACCGGCTGTTACACCGGATACCTGCCTCCGCTTCTTTTATGACCGTCACAATATCATTGCTACAGTTACTGTTGTTGCTACCTGCTGTCCCCCATCATTGCTGCTGTCGCCATCATCTTCATGTTTATTAGTGTATTGATGCAGTTGCTCTCTTTCTCTCTCTCTCTCTCTCTCTCTCTCTCTCTCTCTCTCGTGCGCATGCGTGAGTGAGTGTTTGCTGAGCATGTGTGTGGAGCGTGGAGGAGCGGATGGTTTCTTTCCTAAGCAAGGTATCTGAAAATATACACTGGTGTTTTCTCACAATTTGTCACTGTCCCTTTCCCTCACGTTGTTTTAAGCATCAGGAGAGTTTCACGTGGGGGGGGGGCTGATCGCGTCTTTACCCGGCTGTTATGGCCGTGGTGGCCGCCGGCGTAAGTAAGGGCAGCGGGGTTTTTAAAAATCTCACCCGTTGACACGGGCTTAAAGTCCCTGTCGGAGCGGAATACTCCGTAGAGGAGTGCTGTCTGGCAGTGGGTGAACTGGTGGGATATGACAGTATGAAAGCCGCATCCAGGATGAACAGCGCGGTCGTTATTTTTGTAGACACACTGGACAAGTGAACACCGTGGTGGAGCGGGGAATTGTTTTAAGAAATACGCTTGTTGGTGTTTTCCCGCTGGTTAATCCTGCAAAGAAAGTAATTCTATCCAATCTGCCTCCGTTTATTAGTAACGAGGCTTTGGAAAGGGAGCTGTCCCGTCATGGGCAAATTGTGTCAGCAATGAAGTTTCTTTCCTCTGGCTGTAAGTCAGCTCGTGTAAAGCATGTAGTGAGTTTCAGAAGGCAGGTTTACATTATCCTAAAAAATGAATATAATGATGAATTGAAGGTGGTGATGAAATTTAAAGTTGATGGCTTTGACTACACCATCTTTGCAACTACTGAGTCAATTAAGTGTTTTGGCTGTGGGCTAGAGGGGCACTTGGCGAGGGGCTGTCCAGAAAAGAGGCAGGGGGTGGAAGCCCAAGAGCCACAGGCTGCACAGGCAGAGAGACAGGCTGAAGTAGTAGAGAGACAGTATGTAGTGGCAGAGGCAGAGCTACAGGTTGTAGATGTGGAAGAAGGGAGGCCAGATGTAGTGGCAGAGGTGGTGGCTGCCGAAACAGGGGAGAAGGCAGGCAGCGAGGGGGGGTCAGAGGAGGCTGCAGAGCAGCAGCCGGATACAGACTCTCAGCAGGAGGGAGGGCAGCCCTCTACTAATACTTCTAATATAGTCAAAAGTGCACCCACTCAGACTAGTGATGAGGGAGAGGATGAAGAAGAAATGAACGTTGATGATTTAACAACTGACGGGGAGACAAAAATAAGAGATGATGACAATTTGTTCAAAGTGCCAAGGACAAAGAGAAAGACAAGGTCACAAGCAAAAGGGATAAGGTAAAAAAAAAAGGTAGTGCAGGTTAGTGGGACAAATGGAGGCTCTGACACAGAAAGTGAACCAGAGTCATCTGATTCATCTTTAGCTGATGGTCAGAAAGCCAATGGTTACAGTTTGGAGCAAATTCGTAGGTTCCTTGAGAAGATGAAAGGACGACGGGCTGTCAATATAGGGGAGGTTTTCCCAAACCGCTCCTTGTTTGTCGAATCAGCTAAATGGTTGATCAGACACAGAGGCGCTTATGAGGGTCTTATGGACACGGAAGTATATAGACTTAGAAAGATTGTGCAAAGAGTGAACACAGAAATCAGCAAGAATCAAGAATAAGGAGATACATTATTATTGTTTCATTACTCTTGTTGTACTTATGGCTAGTTTTAGAATCTCATCTCTTAATTTAAATGGAGCAAGAGATGCTAAAAAAAGAGCTTTGTTTTTTGAACTCTTAAAAATAAAAGGCATAGACATTGCTTTTTTACAAGAAACACACACCACTGCGGACATTGAAGTCGAGTGGAAGTGAGAATGGGATGGCAATATCGTTTTTAGTCACATTAGCAATGTGAGTGCTGGAGTGGCAATTCTCTTTGCAAAAAACTTGTTGCCAGTATTGTTTGACTGTGAAGAAATTATTAAGGGAAGACTTCTTAAAGTCACTGCACGATATGAAAAAAGCACTTTAATATTGTTAAATGTCTATGCCCCTGTTAACCCACAAGAAAGATGTTGTTTTTTAGACAAATTAGCAGACACTCTTTCAGGCTGTGCCCGAACTGTTTTCCTAATCCTAGGGGGTGATTTTAACTGTACTGTGGATGATTTAGACATAAATCATTTGGAGCCAAATTTACAGTCTAGGAAGTTTTAAAAAATAATTATTGTGACCTATGAGTTGAGTGATGTGTGGAGATCTAAACATGGAAACTGCAGGCAATATTCATGGTCTCATGCCAGAGACAACTATATTACTCTGGCTAGATTAGATCGTTTTTTATTGTTTTAATCAACATTTGCAGATTTTTAAAACATGTTTTTTGAGTCCAGTAGGTTTTTCAGATCATTTTTTGTTGGTGGGAACTGTTTTTATAAACAGGGTTAAACCTAAAAGTGCCTATTGGCACTTCAATATCTCACTTTTGAATGATTATACCTTTAAGAAATGCTTAATCTTTATTTGGGAAGAATGGAGGTGTAAAAAGCATGAACATTCATCCCTCCATCAATGGTGGGACTTAGGAAAAGTGCAGGTTAAGCAGTTTTGTATACAGTACAACTTAAATGTTACTCGAGAGGCGGCTCAATCTATTAAAAATCTAGAGACCAGTATTGTGGAGCTCCAGGATTTGAGTAATTCTACTGGAGACCAATCACATTTTAGGGCTTTCAAAAACAAAAAAGCTGTTTTGGCAGACCTGCTGGGGGTAAGGGCCCAGGGTGCATTGGTCCGATCTAGGTTTAGAAACATAGTAGAAATGGATGCTCCTTCAAAATTTTTCTTTAATTTAGAAAAAAAGAATGGCCAAAACAGAATAATTCATTGTATTCGATCAGCTGACGGCAAAGAGCTCACTCAGTCGGATGATATAAGGAAGAGGGCTGAGAATTTTTACACAGTGCTCTATAACTGTGAGCACACTGAGTTTGACCAGAGAGGAGGAGTTTTTTTACCAGCTCCCTCAGTTGTCAGAAGGGAACAATGCTAACTTAGAGCAACCACTGTCTCTGCATGAATTGCAGGGGGCGCTCATGAGCACAGCTAATGGGAAAGTCCCAGGAATTGATGGTCTCCCTGTGGATTTCTATAAGTGTTTTTGGTCCACGATCGGGGTGGACTTGCTAGAAGTCATAAATGACAGCTTGGCTGCAGGATTTCTTCCTCTAAGCTGTCGTAGAGCAGTCCTCACTCTTTTACCTAAAAAGGGAGACCTGTCAGAAATTAAAAATTGGAGGCCGGTCAGTCTGCTATGTGCGGATTATAACATTTTTATCAAAAGCACTAGCAAACCGTCTGAGGAAAGTAATTGGAAACGTAATTCATATCGACCAATCTTACTGTGTCCCTGGCAGGTTGCTAAAAGACAACATCTCCTTAATAAGAGACTACCTACAGATCTCCAAAACCTTAGGTTTGAACTTCGGTCTGATTTCCCTCGATCAGGAGAAAGCTTTTGATCGAGTGGAACATCAGTATCTTTGGGAAACGTTGGGTGCTTTTGGTTTCTCTCCTGGTTTTACCAACAAGATTAAAGTCCTCTATAATCAAACTGAAAGCGTGCTCAAAATAAATGGTGGCTTAACTGCGTCTGTTGCTATCAAGAGAGGTATTTGCCAGGGATGTGCATTATCAGGCATGCTATACTCCTTAGCTATAGAACCCATGTTGTCAAGAATAAGGAAAGCTTTGAGTGGGGTAAAACTGTCTGTAAATTGTGTACCGTTGCATCTGTCGGCATATGCTGATGATATTATTGTGGCTGTAAATAATGATGGTGATGTGGAAAAATGAATGAAGATTACAGAGTCCTTTGAAAAAATGTCTTCATCTAAGGTCAACTGGGCTAAAAGCAGTGCTCTTTTAAGTGGAAATTGGCATGGGAGGGTACCGAAGTTACCTGATGGTATTTTCTGGGAAAGACATAGCATCAAGTATCTGGGAGTGCACCTGGGTGATGACTCTGCAGAGAAAAGGAACTGGGAGGGAGTGGTGGAGAAGATGGAGGGCAGGCTGGGGAGGTGGCGCTGGCTCTTGCCCAGGATGTCATACAGAGGCAGAGCCATCATTATTAACAACCTGGTGGCCTCTTCTCTGTGGCACCGTCTAGCTGTGTTGGAGCCTCCTGCAGGTCTTTTGGGGAAATTGCAGTGTATTATTGTTGATTTTTTTTGGGACAAGCTACATTGGGTCCCACAAAGTGTATTATTTTTATCTAAAGAAGAGGGAGGACAGGGCCTAGTAAGTCTAGCAAGCAGGAAAGCAGCCTTTAGGTTACAGTTTTTACAAAGTTTTCTGTACGGACCACAAAATCTGCCGTGGAGACAAGTAGCTGATTCTTTTTTTGGTTGGGTTGGAGGCTTAGGTTTTGGAAAAACTTTGTTTTCACTGGACTGTTCTTGTTTCAATCTTAAGGTTTTACCACCTTTTTATCTGAGTGTTTTGAAAACATGGAGTGTGATGGAGGCTGGTTGCTTAGAATCCACATCCTCTTTGTACTGGCTGCTAAGGGAGCCCATTCTAAAGGGGGCTCGTCTAGCGGCTGCGGAGGAGGTGCCAAACATGACTGGATTATTGAAGGATAAGAAGGTAACAACTGTCCAGGAGTTGTTGCAGCTGGCTGGTGGACAATGCAGAGAACGTGGCAGGAAGGCTGGCAGTCCGATCCACACGTGTGGTGGGACTTAGACTGGACGGTTTTAAGAAGGCCTTGTCCTCAGAAGACAGAGCTCTTCTGACTGGATGGTTTAAAGGAGACTTAACACCTGATCATAGTGACCCTTTTCCTAAGATGTGCATCCGGCCTTTTGGGAAGGACTGTGAGGCTTTGGGTCCTTTTGCTGGACAGGCAGGAGTGGATGTCCCTGGACTCTGCAAGTGGAAAGTCCCTTTGCTTTTCCTTAAATAAGGAAAAGCTTAAAGGCAAGACTGACACTCCCTGGAGGGACCATCTCAGAGCAAAAGCTGAGGTCAAACCAGCATGGAGTACTCTGTACAAGGCACCAGTCACAAAAAAACATTGGGGACCTACATTGGCATGTTTTACATGGAATTATAGCAGTGAATGCATTTGTCTCTATTCTAAACCCTAGTGCAGTGGTCCCCAAACTTTTTCTTCCGAGGGCCAGCTCACTAAGCCTGGCTCTAAGAGAGGGCCAGAGACTCGGAGTA
>JAOPJH010070409.1:0-10869 GCA_027122575.1 Merluccius polylepis
GCTCATGGCCTCTACTCTCAAAAATAATACACCAAACTGGGATTGTTATTTTGGTTGGCCTGTTGAGTCGGGAAATGAGTTAACAAAGTTTAGACAGTCTGGCAGCCAGGACTGTATAGTACAGTAGTGTAGTAAACCTGTAGTAGGCCTACACCTGTAGTACACCTGTAGTAGTACACCTGTAGTACACCTGTAGTACACTGTAGTAGTACACCTGCTGTAGTACACCTGCTGTAGTACATCTGCTGTAGTACACCTGTAGTAGTACACCTGCTGTAGTACACCTGCTGTAGTACATCTGCTGTAGTACACATGTAGTAGTACACCTGCTGTAGTACACCTGCTGTAGTACACCTGCTGTAGTACACCTGTAGTACACCTGCTATAGTACACCTGCTGTAGTACACCTGTAGTACACCTGTAGTACATCTGCTATAGTACACCTGCTGTAGTACACCTGTAGTACACCTGTAGTACACCTGTAGTAGTACACCTGTTGTGTACCTGTAGTACATCTGTAGTACACCTGTAGTAGTACATCTGCTGTAGTACACCTGTAATACACCTGCTGTAGTACACCTGTAGTAGTACACCTGCTGTAGTACACCTGTAGTAGTACACCTGCTGTAGTACACATGTAGGAGTACACCTGCTGTAGTACACCTGCTGTAGTACACCTGCTGTAGTACAACTGCTGTAGTACACCTGCTGTAGTACACCTGCTGTAGTACACCTGTAGTACACCTGCTGTAGTACACCTGCTGTAGTACACCTGCTGTAGTACACCTGTAGTAGTACACCTGCAGTAGTACACCTGTAGTACACCTGTAGTAGTACACCTGCTGTAGTACACCTGCTGTAGTACACCTGCTGTAGTACATCTGCTGTAGTACACCTGCTGTAGTACACCTGTAGTACACCTGCTGTAGTACACCTCTAGTAGTACACCTGTATTGGAGTCTGACAGGCTCCTGCAAAGTGAGTGATGTCATTTGCATTGAATCATTCAGATGTGCTAATTAGCCCAACAGCCAATCAGGTTCACCGATGTGTTGTTCTGGAGGAGTGCGGCACCAGCGGCCCCGCAGACCTTACAGGCCACTTGTGGACCTCTTTCTCCAGACGGTGTATGGGAGTACTTTGAGCCATGGGGAGTACGAGTCTCCAGGACCGTCACTACGCCTGGGATCTCCTGGCGAGTCCATCAGTCATCCCTGTACTGGTTGGCGCATGGAGCAGCGACAAAGTCCCTCCACTTCAGTCCGTCTCTGGCCATCTTCTCCACGGTTCCCCGGCTCCGTTGGCCTCGGCATATACAGAGTTTGGGTCTTGGTGTTGAATTGCTTGGATATCCATATTTCCATATTTGTATACTTTATTAATTTCCTGACTGGTATCCCCCCTGCGCGGTGGACGGTGCCTCCTAGCTAGGTGACATGTTGGATGACATCTATCCTTATTGACTTTGGTGTGTTGATGTTGTTGACCCGACTCTGTTGTTTCTTGTAGGTGTTGATGGGTTTGCGGAAGGAGTGCTAGGTCATCGGCAAAGTAAGTTAGGTCTTCATAAAGGGTGGAATAAAGGGTCCATCAGATTCCTTTGGGCCAGATCCTCTGTTGTTCTTCCCATGACCCGGTCTATTGTCAGGCTGACGTTACACATCCCTGGCGGACTCTTCTGGGAAACTTGTGCCGCTTGAACCGGCAACCACAGTGCAGGAGAAGCCGGACTGAGAGCTGTTGGACGATGTTCACAATGCGAGGGTGGTTCCCAGAACTTCTGAGGATCTTCCAGAGGCCATCGTGATGGACGATGTCAAAAGCTTTCTGGAAAGGCTTGTGATCTAATAAAGTAAAATATGTGTTCTGCTTTCTGCAGGACCAAACTTTGAACGTTGTCCTGGTTTTCTGCTATCGCGTGCGGAGACGAAGGAATTTCAATGATGTCACTCCCGAATTCCACCCGTGATTGAATTAAGCATGTCCTACTTCCACAAAATGTGTCCATTCATGTACATATTCAACACCAAATGCATTTTGACAGAAGAAGGTTAACTGGTTATTCGACTAGAAGGGCAGCACTTTCAATCCCTGATAAAGATCTGGAGGATTGACTGTCCCTTTTTTTTTTTTCTTTCTTTCTTCTTCAAAAGGCCACAAACTGTCAAGTTACGAAGGCAGATGATTGCTCTACCGGCGGCCGGTCCGACCCTACCCTGTCTCCAGGTGAACCCGGGTGAGGAGAGGTCGTTTTGGGGCAAAAGAAAGCGTTTTTTTTTTTTCTCCTCCAAGTTCTCCATCTCCATGAAAGGCTCTCAGCCCCGTCTATTAGTGGTATTTAACTTTATTACGCGTGTTAGCCAAGGTTGTGCAGGCTGAGAAGGGGAGGATCGCCCCGGCGTTTGAACTCAGTCCTCCTAAATCAGGTTTTTGTTTTTTTTTGTACTCCTCCTAACATTTAACAAAGTACCTTTCGCTTGGCGTACATCAATCTTGAGCGATTACATTACTGTCACCGTGTAATCGAATGGTAGATGCCGTCATCGCAGACGCACGTAGGTCACAATGTAGTTACTTAGCAAGAACGTTTTATGTAAATCCAAAAGCGACTTGAATCCTTGAATCCAGATACCTTGAGGAGCAGGTAGGGCGTTTGGGCACCTTGCCTACAGGTCAGGCTGCGGACAGTGTGGGGATTGAACCCAGAACCTTGCAGGCTGTGGATACAACATGCTAACCGGTAGACGGGTCCTCCCCCCTGCTTGTAGACCCACCGTGACATACAGTATGTATGCAGATGTAGGGGAGTCACATGGGGATCCGACTGGTAGGCTGAAGACACAATCACAACACCTGACCTCTTGCTCCTCCTAATCTCATTTACTGTAATCTCTTTATCGTAACGTAACAATTAGCCCCGCTAAATGGTCCTCCACCGCTCTCGTATTTAAAATAAGAAGCGGCTGTGTGTTCGCGGGAGTGTGTTTTGACGTTGTAGAAACATCTCAGTCAGGTTCCCAGCGCTCGGAGGTTATTTTTAAACCCCGGCTTTCGATTGGTGGACGGGTTGAGTCAAGGGCAGCCGGGAAGCGTTTGGAAAGTATTGGCTGAGTGTTATGTCAACTTGTCGGGTCACATGACCCACCGTCCCCCCGGTGTGGATTGGCTAAAACGTTGAAGAAGAAAAAAAAACAAAAAAAACACAAACAAAAAAAACACGGGGGCTATCAAAAACAGCTGTTGACAATGTGTGCCGCTCTGATCTTATTCAATCACATTCAATCGCACTCTGGGAGCCCATCCTCCCCCCTGCCTCACCCCTGCCTCCCCCCTGCCTCCCCCTCCCATGACGACCTCACCTTAGACGGCCTGGGTCAACCCAAGTGCACAGCGTTCCTATTTTACGGAGCCCTAAATCACGAGACAATAATCAATCTCATTCTCCTTAGAGCCGCGCTGCCGGACTATTTGGAGAGAGAGGGAGCGGAAGAGCGATGATCTGAGCGATGCAGATACATGTTTAGATCTGCAGGACGCTTATAAAACCTTATCAAATTTCCCCCCCACACACACACACACACACACACACACACACACACACACACATCTTGGGACCTCTGCGGTTAAGCACTTCCTGTAGGTGACAGGAAGTAGGAAGTCTGCCAGCTGCTGCTGTTGTTGGTTTTAATGCACATCTGATCGGGCAGAACCGAGGAGAGATGAACTAAATGGAATGGAACTGAATGGACTTCAATGGTGCTTTAATAGACTGCCGCTGAGAAAAGTCAGAAAACCAGATGATCCATTTATCAAGGTCTTTAAAAAGCGGAGACCTGGAGCGAAACAGATAAAGACAAAGCAGAACTCCCACCTCTCCACTGCATACTTCATTGCGCAGGAACGGCCTAAGAAAACAGCAAGGGGGGAACGTTTTTTTTCTCTCTCTCTCTCTCTCTAGTCATGAAGAAAGAGAAACAGCACTCTGTCCTTATAGGCGGTGAAAGGTGCTTTGGTAATGCAGCGTACTTTATACACATGGAGACTCCATGCAGAGCACGCTATTTACACAACCGCTTGGGATCGAACCCAGGACCATTCGGTGATAGTGTCCTCCCCTTGCTACAGAATAGTTTACAAAATTTGCAGGTTTCTGTAGCAGATTGTTGATATTTTTATAGTTTGTCTGAAAACTTCACTATCTTCAGGGAAAATTATACCCATCTGTTCATAAGTGTACATGAAGTGAAAGGTCTGTGGAGATAAGTTGGGTTAGGGGTTGGGGTTATGGTTGGGGTATGGGTTATTTTCTTTTTTATTATCCTTCTGGATAATATCTGTGGATCCTCCTGTGTGTTCAGATGGACCTGAAGGTCGGGAGGCCATCTTGGATCAACACTGCTTTTCTAACGCATCCCAGCCCGGGATCTGATCTAAGAACTGTGCGACGATCCCAAACCTTCTCATCTTCTTCTCTGCGCCTGTTGCTCACACAAGTTCACAGAAACCAATATACGACTGACCGCTTCATGGACCTCTCGGTTCCAAGACGTGCAAAAAAAGGATTTGATATAAACTCCAAAAACGGCGGAGAACGGCTCACGGTAAGCTTTTGCAAATGCGCCACGGAGGTTTTGCGATTTTAAACTAATCAACTTAAAGTCGATTGGACCACTGAAGCGGAGCCGTACGGTATAGCGGTATTGAGTTTCCAGAGCCACTTGGACCTCAAGTGACACTAATGCAAACCAGAGGCCAAGTGATTAAATAATGTATGATTAATGTAGGAGTAGAATACCAGACAGACGAAAAATAGAATAAGATGACCACTTTGGCGAGTGTCACGTACAATAAACTGCTCTGCTGAGACAAAAACACACAGGCGCACACACACACACGCACGCACGCACGCACGCACGCACGCACACACACACAGCCACAGAACCATGCACACAAGTACGGCCACACAAACACAAATATGCGCATGTGTGGTCAAGCACACACACACGCGATCGCACAGACACACACACACACACCCCCCTCAGACAAGAACCAAATGTTTAAGTATTGAGAACATAAACCAACCCCCCCCCCCCCACACACACACACACACACACACACACACTCTCTCTCTCTCCTAATCTCACACATACGCACACAACATGCAGTGGTGCTCTTTCATGGCCGTACAGACGCATGACGTCGTCTTTCCTCCATGACCACATCTCTGACCGCCACGGTGGCTTTCCATTACACATGCTCTGTGTGTGTGGGGGCCGCGCACGGCCGGACGCGCACGATCCTCAGGACATGGAACTCATTTACACGTCGGCGCACGGCAGCTGCTGATAGACTCCTCTGCGCGTCTCCCTCTCCCTCCCTCCTGTCAAATATATGTATAGGATGGTCATCGACTTCCTCAACAGCAATTACCGCATATAACAGATTTCAGGAAGCCGTAGACGGTACGTCTCGACACCCGTACATTTCAAGCAGAGCACATCTCTACACGTCGATGTGTTATGAGCGGTCTACAGTGCGGCCACTGTGCGGCCCGCGGCCCAAACAAAATAAGGATGATGGTGAGGGGGGGGAAAAAAAAGAAAAGGCTTTTTACACAGGGTTGGGTGGATGATGTAAACCTCGGCCAACGTCTGTTGTTTCCTCACCCCACTTTTCTGGCAGTTTCTCTCTTGGCACCCACTGAAAATGTACAGCCGTCTAGTGGGAGGTGACTGTGATATGTCGGCCTACTGCAATATAACTGCAACACCGCAGAACTCGACTTACTTTTTTTGCACGACCGCTAATAAAAACAAATACTAACCTCGTGTTAGTAGAAACTCGGTCGTGGTGGAGCACGTTTGTTTAGGCTTTATTAATGTTTTATTAGTGTTTTCATATTTTAATGTCTCGTGCTTTATAGCTTGAAAAGCGATTCAAATACAATTGTGTTATTACTTTAATTATTATTGAATATTCAACACAGGGATCATTTCTTTCGTGGGGGACTGCGACATCTACCTGCATTCTCCTGCAGCTTGTTTCCTGCTTTGAACAGCACCCAAGGGAGCGATCATTTAAAACAAAAAAAACCAAACATATATATATATATACACACACACACACACACACACACACACACACACATATATCATGGTGTAGTTTATGTAGTCATGCGTTACAGTGATTCAGGACATGTTTTATCAGTAAAACTAGGTTGACGTTTGGTTTGAACTTGAAGCTCGGGTTCTCACATCACATCACATCATAAAAGTCACAGTCAAAATATATCAGTTATTATTAAAGTCAGTTAAAGCATACATTTCAAAAAGCATAAATGAAACACAAATAAAGCTGTATGTAAGTGTCAGAAAGGCTAATCATAAAAACATCTATTTTATGAGTAGAAGAACCAGTGAAGACGAACAAACCTTTTACCCACGACGCTTTTATCCGCGTACGAGCGGACACATACCAAGTCTGCAGACATTGGGGATCAAACCCAGAACCTTTCGCCTGGGGATTCGAACACCCTCCCTCCGTCTAGTCTCTGTGGACTCTGGGGTTAATAAAGTATGTCTTATCTTAACGCCACCAGTGGTGTGGAACAGCGGGGACAGATGGACAACAGGACCGAGCCAATGTGTTCCAGATCACTATCAGTATGTATAAACACTGGGTCTACAGAACCGTGTCTCACGGGGAACCGGTCTCCAGCGGGTCTCTGCGCTGCCAGTCGCTATGTTCTCCCAGTGTTAAGCCTCTTTCCAGAGCGGCTCTACTCAAAGCCGATGCTTTTCCACGTGCATGTCCGCCGCCATTTTGGATCTGGCGCCCAAGGCCCGTGCGGACCACCAGGGTTGCCAGATATTATGCCAGGGCCAGGAATCTCATGGAAATTCGTTTCCACCAAGCGCCAGGGTTGCCATGTGCCGTTTGACCTCGTAGTTTGTTTTGACAGCGGGGCCTTGTTCCCCCGCTATCCGGCAGGTCTAAGACAATAGAAACATATTTCCACCAAACGCATCGCTTCCAGGTGGTCAAGGAGGCGACGGAAGGACCCATGGGTTGCCAGATTATCTATTATTAATATTTCTCACTCAGCACTTGTGAGGAAACAAACCTATGGTTGCCATATTCTGTTATGTGCTTTGGGCATGTGCTGGAGACAAGCCTTGTGTTGCCAGGTTTTGGAAAAGCAGGACCAGAGACTTTCTGTCTTTCCCTATAAACCCCCTTCTGATCAAAAGACACGCCTGGAGCTGTCAAGGTCTGACATGGAACACACATGGTCCCCGTTAGCAAGTCAGACGTTACAAAGACCCCAGTGCAAGAAACACAATGGGGTTTTAAACGTGGCTTTCGTGTACCTATCTATGAAGTAAAACCAGGGCAGGTGGTCTTAAAGAAAAGCTTGTATTTGTAGCCTGCAGCCACCTTTTGGTTCTGGCCACGTCGTCTTTGTGTAAAGTCACGGATACCTTCTGAATGAATAATTTCAGTCATAAACTTCATACAGGAACTTTCGTTCAAGGCCCAGAGCCCACAGAGCGTACATTTTGCTTCATATTTGTGGTGCGATGCCAAAAAGAAACAGACTCATATTGTATTAACAGAGCAAAGCACACAGAGCACCAATGTAGCCGGGCTGTATTTTATTTTTAATAGCCTGCTTTGAAGTCTATTTTGAACACAAAAGTTACAAAAAGTTCAAATTGCACGTGTCGGCCGCCGGAAAAAAGTGAGACCGCTTCCCAATCACATTAATCCCAAATGAAATCTCCCGGTTTTTAAAAATATCCCATCACATCAACCATGACTATCAAAAACCATCGGCAGAACTACTACACTTCATTCCACTGGGGATAGATGGGGAACTTCTGTGAGTCAGCGGCCGTGCGGGGGGGGCTTAAGGAAGAGAGATGATGCTACGCTGCGCTCTGTGAACCGTATTTTCCACAGGTTGGACAATAACAGAGTTGTTATTAATGTGCTGTGCGGGGGCTTATCTCCTCCACCAGACAACACACACCTCATGTGTCCGCAGACATATCCTGAGGCCTAGCCTATGTGCGCGTGCGTGCGTGCGTGTGTGTGTGTGTGTGTGTGTGTGTGTGTGTGTGTGCGTGTGTGTGTGTATATGGTGTGTTTTGAGTGTCGGTGTGTATGGTGTGAGAGAGCGTGTAATCTGTAGTGTGTGAGTGGGTGTGCATATGGTGAGTGAGAGTGATTGTAAGTGTGCGTTCCATACATCTCCATTAGAATCCACTTCGGCGTCTCGAGTTCAATTTCTACTCATCAGCCTGCGTATGCATCACGTTCAGCACCATCTCGGCATTAAGACAGACGAGCCCTTTATCCCTGCTTAGTTTAACTCAAAGGACGCTGCCACTGTTTCCCCTGCTCCTTGTTTCCACAAGTCCAAGAAAAGGTTGAGAAAGTTCATGGCAAAGAAAAGCGAATGCCACGTTGATACATCGAAGAAGGAGATGCAAAACACGTGGATAGAGCGGAGGGAATATGTGCCTCAAAATATACCTGGAAAAAGTAGAATTCATGAATAATAAATGAATAATAAATAAATAAATGAATAAAAAGGGGTAAGAAGAATAATAAGAAAAGTGAAATGGCTTTCCATTCTGGGAGACGATGAAGGTTTCACCTTTCTCACGACCTTTCCATGTTTTCTAACAGATTACCCTTAATCCAGGGCTGAAAGCTACATTATGCTACTTTAGCCACAGGATTACCCACAATGCAACACCCCCCCGACCCCAACTGTATGACCACCTTACATGGAAATATTATTCTTTATTATTTGATTTGCTGCTTATGTAGGGAATATTTTGCGACAGTTTGCCAATGAGGGAAAACTTATTTTTTTATACTAAATATTATTAGGGTCAAAAACGGGCTTTAATAGAGAAATGATGTGCTCTCTCCTCTACTTTCTACTGCATGATATTTCATGCTGAAATAGGCTCACGGCTACCTTGCAGCCAATCAAATCGCAGCCTCGGAATTCCTGAGGTTACATTATCCGAGATGATACGACCAGAGGAGGTCTGGCCGCGCGAGGTTAGCTTCCAGAAAACCCATTCCTGCCATCGTCGTGCTTTTCAGAGACACAGGAGGAATTGGCCAATGTTTAAATGTCAAACTTTAATCTGTTGAAAGAAGAAATGTCACAGATACAAGTTTCGGATTCAACATCATAGCTCCCGAGTATATGGAATCGAACCCAGAACCTTTCGACCGGGAGTCAAACGCCCTAACCACCGTCCCTGGTTTGATGTTAGGCCTGCAGCCCAACGTCTTCAGAGCCTGGGTAAATTTTGAGGCCTAATATAATTTAAGCCACGGTTAAGGCTAACCACACACAGCTGCCGGGCTCAAAAGGCCCACTGTTTCTCCCTGAGCCCGCCTTAAAGAAGGGCACCAGGACAGTCAGTTGTTCCATTCGGTCGCAACGCATCATTCTCCTTTTATTAATCCTGTCATATTCCCACCACTTCGGACAGAACATGACGTACCGACATCTCGGACTGCCACCGTCATGGCGGCACAGAGACGTTGGCATGGTAATGGTAATAAAAGTGGGGAAGACAAGACAAGATTATTCCCGGGTTGGGAACGTCTAGCGAACGCCCCGTAATTATGAATATGTCCTTCTGTCGCCAGCCAGAGTGGCACCGACATGAGCATCTCTGCCTCGACTGACATTTTTGTTGAGGTCGCTTCCTGATGTCAGTTTGTCTCCGCGGCGAAGAACGACGAGGGGTGACGAAGAGACGAGAGTGAGAGGTTTCGAGGCTACGACAACAAGGTGGGATTCGAACCCATGTCAAATAAATTGTGGGGGTTTTATAAGACCAACATGTTGCCATTTTGTGTTAACAAAAATAAACGAAAGAAAAATAGAATAGAAAAATAAGCAAATGAATGACCTCAGAGTAAGAAATAGTTTGAATCATTTTCCAGACATAGAATGAATACTGAACAAGAGCGTTGTGCCTTCAGCCTGCATATCCTTTTTCCACAAACAAGCCTGTTAGAAAACTTTATCATTTTATCATAATGTAAATAACCAACACACACACACACACACACACAGGAATGTAGTTTTTATAGGGGTTGTAAATTCCTGCCCAAATACAAAGTCTTGCGTACGGCCGGCCTGGTGCCAGCTGTCATGCAGGAGCCTTGAGTGGCCCAGGAGGAGTGCATTCCTCTGGACACGATTAGAGGAACGTCTCCCTGGCCTCCCCTCCTCCTGGTTCTCTGTTCTGAACGTAGGAACACTCATTGTTGTGTGGAGCCAAGCACAAATTAAACGCCAATCAGAATTTGATATATCGTTTTTTTTGTTTGTTTTTTACATTTTACAGTTTAGCAAAGGCTTTTAATCAGAGTGATTGACGGTGAATAAAGAGAGTGGTCAGTAAGGATTAAGGATGGTTATGGCTGCAGACAGTATAGCGATTTGAACCCAGAACCTTTTGGATGAGAGTCAACACCATGGCCACTACACTTTCGCTGCATTTTGTTCAATGTACAAAATAAAAGTCTTATCAAAGAAAATAACATCTCCTCTAGAAATACCAGTTTGATGCCTGAGTTCTGGTGAAGGGGATTTTTTATTGATCCATATTGGGACTTTCATCGCTCCTACGTACACAGGCAATGACGGTGCGACGCCCGGGGATTCAAAGGCCAGTGCCTTGGATCAAGGGCCATGGCAGGACTCCTAGCTAAACATGCTGAGGCTGAAACATACTATATATATATATATATATATATATATATATATATACATATATATAGACCCTGTCACACACCACCTGTGCGGTGTGTGGCAGGGCTTCGCTG